>CM051266.1:17221846-17303846 GCA_027921565.1 Artemia sinica
TTGTGCGTGTGTGTAAGTTTGTGTGTGTGTGTGTGTAAAGTTTGTGTGTGTGTGTGTGTAAGTTTTTGTGTGTGTGTAAGTTTTTGTGTGCATGTAAGTTTTGTGTGCATGTAAGTTTTTGCGTGTGGGTGTAAGTTTTTGTGTGTGTGTGTAAGTTTTTGTGTGTGTAAGCTTTTGTATGTGGGTGTAAGTTTTGTGTGTGTGTGTGTGTGTAAGTTTGTGTGTGTGTGTGTAAGTTTTTGTGTGTGTAAGTTTTGGCGTGTGTGTGTAAGTTTTCGTGTGTGTGTGTAAGTTTTGCTGTGTGTGTGTGTGTGTAAGTTTGTGTGTGTGTGTGTGAGTTTTTTTTGTGTTCATGTCATTTTAAGATACGTAAAAAAGTTAAAAAAATACCATGTTAAAAAATTCAAGAAAGTATTTACGAAATGGGGAGGGGACTCTTTGAGGTTGGAAAATGGGTTTAGGAATGACATAATGAAAGGAACTTGTTAAGAAAAGATATAATAAAGCCATAAAAAAGTATTTAAAAAATGGAGAGAGGACTCTTTGGGGGGCTCGGGGAGGGCGTTTGGGGATCCGGGGGGGCCCTTGAGGATTGAGTGGTCTTTTGGGAGCCCGGGGGACCTTTGGGGACCGGGGGAGGGCCTTTGGGGGCCCAGGGAGGGCCTTTGGGGGTCTGAGGGGACCCTTGAGCACCGATTGGTCCTTTGGGAGCCTGGTGGAACTTTGGGGATCGGGGGAGGGCCTTTGGGTGTCTGGGGAGGGCCTTTGGGGGTCTGGGCGGCACTTGAGGGCCGGGTGGCCTTTGGGAGCCCGGTGGACCTTTGGGGTTGGGGTAGAGGGATTGGAACCATTTGTGGTTGGGGTAGGGGGATCGGAACCCTTTGGGTTGTGGTAGAGGACCTCACAACACTGTTCAAATAGAACTTGCGTATTATAACGACCACAAAGCTTTACCCTCAAATTCTCTCCTAAAATCTCTTCAAAAATCATATTTTAAAATGTCTCTAACTGTTTCGCCGAAATAATTCCATAAAATGACTAAAACGGTTTCGCCCAAATAATCCCTAAACGTAATTTCATCGTGTTCCTTTTGTTTGGCATCCCTGTGCTTTCACATTTGAAATTACAAAGAAACCTTTTCGCGCGCTAAGATCAAAACATTTGCTCGGAAACGATTCTCTTGTTAGAACTCCAAATTAATTCCCTCTCGTGAATCAATTCTCTTTAGAACAACAAATTAATTCCCCTTTCATGTCAATCAATCAATCATGACATCATCTGTCATGTGTGATCGAAACTTTCCCCGGAGACATTTCTGTTCGAACTCCAAATTAATTCCTTTTCGTGAATCAATTCTCTTTAGAACAACAAATTAATTCCCCTTTCATGTCAATCAATCAATCATGACATCATCTGTCATGTGTGATGTAAACTTTGCCCGGAGACATTTCTGTTCGAAATCCAAATTAATTTCCTTTCGTGAATCAATTCTCTTTAGAACAACAAATTAATTCCCCTTTCATGTCAATCAATCAATCATGATATCATCTGTCATGTGTGATCTAAACTTTGCCCGGAGACATTTCTGTTCGAACTTCAAAGACATTAATTAACTTTACGTCATCTGTCAGACATTAATTAACTTTGCCCGGAAACGATTCGGTTAATGACTCAATAATCCATGAATGTGACAAAGTTCCTGTTTTTCAAATTCTCACTGACAAAAACCATAAAAACAGACATAAATGTGACAAAGTTCCTGTTTTTTTCAAATTCTCACTGACAAAAACCATAAACCACGTGGTTCTCCCAAATTACTCTATTGCGTGTCCAAAACAACAACAACAACATTGACCCCATTAACCACGTGTTCTCCCTAATGACTCTATCGCGTGCCCAAAACAACAACAACATTGACCTTGACCCCCATTAGACTCGATCGATAATCCTTGAATAAACAATGTAAAAAAGTTATAGGTGGCAGCACGGGTGACTCGTGGGATCCTTAGGGTCAATTCTACTCAGAAATTACGATAAATAACCGAGTCTGGGAATGGGACATTATGTATGCGAGATACGTGATATCATTAAGCAAATTTAAGCAGGAGGAGCAGCTGTGTTTTGCTGGAAAAGTAAATATTCTCCATATAAATAAACTTCGGTCAGCATTAGATGTCCTATCGAAATATATTGATGAGAACAAAATGCATCAGTGAATATTATTATTATTGTAATTATGTTCAATAAAACTGTTTCTAAATCAATGGTATTTTTTTTTCTTTTTCTATAGTAGACATGTGTATATTTTTCTAGAGTACAAAAATGAGATTCTGTTTAGTCTGAGGTTGGTTGTGAGAGAGTTAGGACTCTAAAAAATGGATAGATTCGAGAAAGATCGAATCTTGAGGAATCTAGTTCTTATGGAAAAACGTTTGATTCTAGATGATGATTTTCTAGAGTTGTCTATTCAAAGGAAGATATTTTCTCGGGGAATGCTTATCGATATAATGAAAACTGATTCTCCATCATTAGACTATTGTATGAAGCTTCTACATCGTGGTCCAAATGCATTTACACAATTTATTGATATATTGATCACGACACGACAAAATGATATTGTGGATATGCTTTTAAACATTAGTTTTTAGAAATTTAGGACTTTTTTTCATAAGAAAGATGGTGCTCAAGGATGATTTACTCCTCTCTCTCTCTCTCTATCTCAGACAATTTTTTGATGTTGCTAGCTCAGTTTCATTGTGGCAGTGAGAGCGTTAACACATGACAAAATGTTCCATACATGTCCGTTATGTATGTACACACAGGGCAGCTGGTCATCATTGAGAATTGCACAATGATTGAGGAGTATGATGAAAAGTGTAGATTAAGCAACCGTGTAAATTGCATAGAGGATATGCTGTACAAATTAAAGGTTGTAATTCCTGTCTTGAAGAGGTGTGTGACTCTCATCCTAGAGGCCACCTATGCTCCAATTGTCATTATGATAAATGTAAGCAGTGGGAGAGTACATATCCCGGTATGATTGGAAAGAATCCTAACCGTGATTTTAGTTTATTGCTACGAGATTGGTATCGTCGTGGTTTTAGATTGTTCTGGGAGGAGGAACCGGGTCAACGATTCAACTGTTGGAACAACAAGAGAATATGGTTTCTACGTCATTGTTGTGAAGACACTGGGTGTTATGATTATAAGCCCACTGATTTTTATTTGGCTCTGACGGAATGTGATTCGACACTTGAGGACACTGTTTGTGAAATTGCTTCAAATACGCAAATTGAAACATGTGAATTCTATAGAATGAATTCGAATAGTATCATTGACTATACAAAGAGATATGACAAGAGTGAAGTCACACTCTACTGTAGAAAATGTGACCCTGACATTGCACTACATCAGGATCAGTACACGGTGAATTCAGATAATCTACCTGCACTAGTTGTTGTCGACAAATACCTAGTAGTGGATGAAATCTAAAGAGTAGAAAAGTCGTTTTATCATGTATATAATTTTTTTTTATTAATAAACATTTCACATACATCTTTAGAACATTTTATTCTTAGGGCACTAAAATCAATATTAAATACACTTGTAAGTATATTCTCCACTAGAAAGTCGTTCAATTGAGGTAAGTCAACGTAGATGTTGAGAAACTGCTTGTAGGTGTAGCCACGACATCTGAACATGAAAAAGAGTAGTGCATGAAAGCCACATGTCTTAGTTGTTAAATCCTGTACTCTTCGTTGATTTTGAATAATGGTTTTCCCACTGCTTTCAATAAAGTTGCTGATGTATGGAGCGTAGAATTTATACGATAGGCCAAGAGGATCAAAAAATTCAATATTCCTCGCTGTTTGAAAGATGCATAGCCAATGGCCGGTCTTCAAAGTCGACGGACTGCTATTAAACAATGATTAGGGTATTGTTAACACTTGGAATTTTTTCAATGAAGTCCGAGGGTATGCAATAGGACTTGTACTGGGACATGTATGGATCCATACTAAATACATTGATTATTTGATTTGTGTTCATGGTGCAAGGTCTAGTAGAACACTGCCGTCGGGTGTGATTTCCCAATAGGTTTCAAATTGACTCAGTGATATTAGCGTGATACTCTCAGTCAGAGCATCAGCAAATGTACACTCTAAACGTACATTCCCAGTTCGTACTATGCTCATATCCTGTGTGCCTGACAAGTCCAAAACAATAACCCCATGATTTTTTGAAAACATTGAATCGGTTATTCCATTTTCAAATAGTTGAGAGTCATGATCTAGGGATTGCATGGTCAACTCGTACAGAGTTCTATAGGATTTTTTGTCAAATGATAGAGTGTACAGTGGAATACCATTCACTTTGCACACAAGACTAGATAGACCGAAAAAATTAAAATCATGGGGAGATTCAGTCCAGGATCCAACGGCACTGCCACTCTTCACAAAGGCCAAAGCCAATTTTGATGGGATTTCTCCATTGATAAATGATGAATCGCTATAGCTACGAGAACCGGTGGCAATGTGACGTTGATTGGTGATTGTATGGGGGACAAGAAGTTTAATGTTGTTACCATTGGCTCTTAGCTTTTCCACTGCCAATGCAACAGAGCTCATAACTTGTTGTTTTCGAACGTGGAGATTGCCGATGTGATAATAACATTTGCATCGGGTGCTGCAGGAAGTGTTTTTCTCAAAATGAAATTCGATGGGGCCATCTGCAACTTTATGTCGATCTTGACATTGGGGGGTAGCCATTGGGATATATTGAATATCTCATGATTTAATTTTCCAACTAGATGATACTCCTGGGTCACTGCTGTAGTCAACTCACCGTCAGTATCAACACCTGTTCGATATTCATAGCCCAATGATTGTCCTCTCATCTCCTTGTACGCCTTTGGCGTCATCATCATAAATGTATGTAGCTTGCATAGTTGGATAAATTATTGCTAGTGCTCACCAATGTCCCATTAATAAATACATTAATTTGTTTGAATAGGTTGTGTAGAATACAGTTTTCATAGGAGAGACCATCGCCGGCATTTGGAGTTGTATTATCTGACTTTTTCTTCACCACAACATTTAAATCAATAAATGTTGATGACAAATCAATGAAATAGTCTTCATTGGAAAATATTTGAAAGTGTATATTTTCCGAGAGGGGTTGTTGAGGGTGAAATTGTTCATAGTAGCCATACTTGACACTGACATCAACATTTTCAGCATTGAATAGATTCAATGAGGAACTGATTGATGGATATGATTCCTTGTGGGGGAGATAAGTCATCTTAAGAGAAGAAATCCTTCTTTGATCTAACAATCTTTTTCTTTTTCTTCTTGTGCTGCTGCTGCTGCTGCTTATTGGCCTTCGTTGTTTTATTTCTCAAAGTCCTTGTTGATGTCCTTTGCTTCCTGCCTGGGTGGAGACTGATGAGTGAATGACGCGAACGCATCCTTTTCAATCCCTCCCCATTTTGTCTAGATTTTTAATTGTTCACCAACGGCTCTTGCTGAAGATCTAATATTTTCCTTAACACTCTCCTTGAAATTCTTGCCCGACCCCCAGTCCTGTAGTGTGGAGGCAGCAAAATTTGATGCAGCAGGTACAAGATATTTTCTGGCAAGGGGTAGTGCAGAACGAAATAGCCTAGAAAACCAGCTACCAAGACCATAGCCAGACATTGTAGTACGCCCCTTGTAGTAGTCCAATCCATTGCCTATTTGACGTGGACTCAAAGCACCAACATAACAGTCAATATCGGGACAGACAAATGGAATTCTTCTATTGTTCATTTTTTAGGTTATTGTACCGTCGTTGTCGTTGACAATGGGTCTAAAATGACATGTAATCACTGCTAAGCCTTTTGAAATTGCTATTGGATCACCTAATTCAGTTCTTAGTGTTAACTGACAGAGTTCCAAATAGGAAGTGTTTTACGGGAATATACTGAAGATGCTTTATATTGTAGTGGTGAACATGTTCTTGATTGGTTTTTCGTTTCAAGAACTCGTAGGAGGGGAACATTTGAATTACCAACCCGAGATGTTTCCACAAATGAAGCGTAGAGAAATATACAAGTGTCCGTGGAGAAGCTGGGTGCATAGTCTGCATAGATAACATGGTCACTACCACTGAAATTTTCTGTCTTAATAATACGTTTTTTAAAACCAAGAACCTCACGTAAATTCTCATTGAGGAAAATTCTTTCATTCTCAAATGGATTGGTAATATAAATTCTCCTTTGTTCCGTTGAGTAATTGAAAGTGAAACCGCCTTTTTTTTCGACTTGCAATTTTTTTGTTGATAACTCGACACAGTTCATGCATGTTATTGTATTCCCTGTAGGGGATGTTAGCAATAGGGTACTGATTAGAGTCAAAAGTTGCCATTGCACCTTCATCACCGAATTCAAACGGTCGTATTTTTATTTCATATTTACGATCCTTTCTCAGGATGTCATAGGTATTTTTGAGAATACAGTCGACAAGAGCCACTTCATATGCACCGTCAAATTTGATGGCGGGGGAGAGTTTTGTCCAAAAATCACTTGTCCTATTCAAGTCATTGTAGAGAGGATCGGAAACGTTGGACATGAAAGTTACATAGAAATCATTTGGCATTGTCAATATCTTCAACACCAATCCAAGAATCAAAATCAGAGTTGTATCCTAGCCAGCGAACAAGTAACTGTTTCTTACCCCCGCGAGTACGTGTCTTTAATATCTTTTCAATTTGATAGATTTCACTAGCATTTTTAACTTTTTGCAATTCATAGTCATAAAAGCCGCCGAGAATCTCTTCATCTTTGGTATCACGCAGGCGATAAGTTATGGGTTTAGTGTCTAGGATTTTTGCCACTTTAAAAAGTTCAGTGGACCACAAGTAATTCCCCTTTTCAAAAACATTAGTTGTTCTATTAATTCGAACCGTATCACCAACATTGAATTTATTTTTCTTCTTCTTGACTTTTGATTCATTGGAATATTGTTTAAGAAAGGTGTCAATTGTATTATGATCCGAATGATGAACTTCCGTTGGTGTAGAGTTGGACAATGATCGATGAGGTCGTTGATTATAAATCAACATGATTTTATCTAGATCATGAATAAAAGCCGGCGTATTTTTCAATGTACAATATCTTGAAATTAAAAGTCGAATAGTTCTTATCAATCGTTCGGCCAATGCAGCCTTTATAGGACTGTGCGTATGATAGAGCAGTGTACTATATTTCTCTAGTACTTTTGCAACATGAGGATTAACAAATTCACTACCGCGATCCGTTTGAATTTTTTTATATGAATCCTTTTCGAGAATACTTTCAATGGCCTGAGCAACTTCAACACCTCTCTTTGATCGCAATGGAATTGCATATGCATAGCGACTAAAAAACACTGATTGCAAGTAGAATGTACTTGTACGGTGTATTGTGACGTCTTTGAAGCTCATCTAGAGTCAGGAGATCTGCTTGCATTATATCCAATGGGTAAAAGGCTTTAGTTTTTCGATATTGATTGGCACGAAGTCTATGATTTCTATGCAGAGTGTAACTTGGTTCATTTTGTAGATAGTCTTGTACACTTTTAGTGCGAACACCTGTGACTTTGGAAAGAGTTGTGGGGGAACTTAAACTCCCCGCCTCGCCAATATTTTCATAAACACCTTTCAGAACTTCAGCCATTTTGAACGTAAACACGTTGTGTAACGTCCGCTACCCTTTTGTATACTGGCTGCTGCTGATGGTGGTGGTGGGGACGTTGACTTGATACGTCTTCGCTTTTGTCTAGCTATCAGTGGTGTGCTAGTATTTTCCAAAATTGATTTAAAATCTTCTTCTTCTTCAAGTTCATCTTTTAATGTTGATGATGATGATCACGTTCATTTAGATTTTTTAGAATTTGTCTATTGCCAATTGGACTTTTGGGGAAGTTTAATGTATTTAGAAAGTTGTATAGACGAGTGTCAAATGATAATAGTCCTTTACGATTTGTAACCATGTCATACATTAAATCAAGTAGATTATAGCTCTTGCCCTGAATTATAATCCTTTCCCCATTGCTCTCAACTTGAATTTGATCACTTTCCAAGAGATAGATTAGGAGTCGTTTACTTTGTTCACGATATGAGTGGGGCATTAGATTTCCAATTTTCAATACAATTGAATCCAATTCCTCCATCTTTAATTGTGTTCCAGCAGCAGCAGCAGGAGACTCTTGAGAAGATGATTCTTTTTTGGGATCAGCAGCAGCAGTGGGCTTTGATCGATAGTGTTTGTCCACTCGGCGAAGTGCATCTTGAAGTAAAATCAGTTTTTTATCATCATCAATAGTTTCATTGTCGAGGAATTTACTCAGATTGTCCTCAAAGTGTTCGACGGGTGAGAGAGCCAGTTCTATTGGAGTCAATTTATAGGGTTTTGCCATTCTCACTAGAGAAAACTGTTTACAAGTCCTGCAATTATTGGCAGTAAAAGTGTGAAAAAGCTACCGCCCGCCTGAAGAAGTCGTTTCTTTTAAAATTCATTCCTTTCTTTTTAGAGGCCAATGTACGTACAATGGAACGATGTTGCTTTGCCTGTTGCTTAACTACTTCTGGTAGTTGAACATTAACCTCGGTCAAATTTAAACAAAGTTCAGATATTAGATTAATGAAATCATTGTCAATACCGTGTTTGAGTATTGCTTTTCTAAGCTGAGGTTTTGAAGTGCTTAGAACTGAAAACAAATGTCTATTTTCATGTAGTTTCTTCAGTGTCATGATAGCGACTAATAGGTCTTTTTAGTGTTCACCGGGAGATATACTGTAATTTCATTGTCGAAAATATCTGTGACTACACGTAGATCCTCGGGAGTATTTTGATTAAGATCCAGCAGGATATAACCGTGGGGTTTATTAGTTGCCTGATTGTATGCCGAGAGCAGAAATTTAGGGGCACCTGGATAGATTTGTTTATTGAGGGTTATTAGCGAGCTAGAATCACGAACAACTCTGTAGATGATATAGTAGGTACAGTTCAAAGCAGGTGTTCGCATACATTTGCTCTGATGAAAGAGATTGTGTAGAACCAGAGTAACGGAAATCTGTTCATGATGAGAGCGAACAGTGAACATTGCAGCATTTGCTGAGACCATTGTTCAATAGATTCAGCCAGATCGTCAATGATCAGCCAAGAGTTTGGTTCAATAATGTTGAAAACATCAAGTCCCTGTATGAACTGTATCTGCATCGATCCCATGGTGATGGTGGCAGCAATTGTTTTTATTTTATTGTATGACTCCTGCCAAATACTATAGCAATAGTAGATTTTTTTTTCGCTTTTCCGCAAACATTTTATCACAATTTTTAATTATTTTAGTTAAGAGTGTTGTTTTTGCCCGACATTGAGGGCCCACACAGAAACGATCTGAATGGTGTTTTAAATTGATACATGTTCCTTTCAACAGTTCACCTGGACAACTAACTGTAGACTCTAATTGTCTAATGACTAATAATTTTTTTTTTCCCTACTACTACTCTGTTCTTCAAGAAGAAGAAAAAGACAAAGACAAAGACGAATAAAGAATCATATTTTTTTCTTTTATTATATGCACATAAAAAAGTAACAATACATTGAAAAAAAAATACACTTTTTTTAAATTTGTTCATAATAAAAAATACAAACAAACAACAACAACAACATTTACATAGGTATACACACACAGAGAAAAAAAAACACTTTTTTTTTTGTTTATTTATAGAGAGAAAAAAAAAACATTAAATTAGAGAGAGCACTTGAAAAATACACTTTTTTTAAAATTTATTTATAATAAAAAAAATACAACAGCAACATTTACATAGGTACAGAGAGAGAGAAAAAACACATTTTTTTTTTGTTTATAGAGAAAAAAAAACATTAAATTAGAGATGGCACTTGAAAAAAAAAAAAAAATCTGCTCTAAGTCCAAAAAAAAAAGAAAAAAAAGATAACTTTGGTGACGGTGCGCCCCCCGCGCTGGCGGCGGCCGCCCCCCCCCGGGCCACGAGGCCCCCCCCCCAAAGGCCGCGAGGACCCCCCCCCCCACAAAAGGTTTTTAGGAAATTAGTTTACAGGACTTTATTTAAACCGAGACTTTCCCTGTGGGCAATACATTCGGTCCGGTCTGAAGTTAAATAGTGTCCAAGGGGGAGGATGGTCACACCATCTTGACAAACATAGACCTTGTCGGAAATGGTACTCATGGCTATTTTCTCTACATTTACAGTATAGTTCCTGTAGTTCAATGAACGAATTGCCAACAATTTGGCTCGTGGAATTGCATTTTGAACAATACAATTCCTATAAATGTCGCTACCCGTTTCAGATTTAAAAAATAAAAGTTGATTGGGGCCCGACGTTTTACTAGCTCAGGGTAAAGATCACCACTCCAATTGGTGTAGTCCATCCGTGAACTGATAATTTCACCGTGCGCCAAATCATCAATTAGATTTGATGTTTTTACTTTGAGCAGTAGAGAATCCGTGTCACCATAGCAGACCTCTACTTGCCCCTTTTCCGGCCACTGTACCCTAGCCACATTGTAGTAGAATTCCAACATGAGCTTTTTTGAGATCTCCAAGATAGCACTGCCTGCTGCAATATTTTTATTCAGGACAATGCGTCTTTTTTTCCTATTCAAAAGTACCATGTCCGGGCCAATGATTGTAAAGGAAGTGTAATTGGGATCGGCAATAATTCGAGCACATTGTTCTGGATCGGTCACAACGTCACAACGATTCCTATTGCGAACACTCTCACACATTTTGCCGAAAGCCGAATTTAAAATGAGTTTATAAATTTCTTTTTCGGCTTTTGTCTGTGCTGCAGAACGTTTGCCGACAAAAGTGTCAACAAACGTTTTCAAATAAGGTTTTTGGCTAAACTCGAGTGCTCGGTGAACCTTTGTGACGTTGAAAACCATTGTTACACATCCATTTTAACGCTACATGATGTACAACTATGTTTTTTTTTCGGCAGAAGGTCAGCAATAAGTTTTTGTTTTGAAGGTGTCCAATGCAATCCGTCCACCTCGACTAAACGCCTATTGCGAGGACTCAAAGAGTCCTTAGTCACAGGTCTATTGATACACGGGAAAACAAAATCCTTTACTGAATCGTGAAGCTCGACTGGTATCTCTCTATCAATTTCAAAAAACCATCCAACCGGTCCATTCTCCTCAACACTGTCAATGTTGGGGAAATGGGGAGCTTGAGGGTCATTGAGCCATTTATAGTCGCCGCAAGGTAGTGCATAATGGGACATGGCCGAGGGGTAGAGAGAATTCATATCGAGGAAAACTGCATTTGATTTTGTCCCCGTCTTCTCCCCCGTTGGATCGGTTTCCAAGATACGGTCTCCGTGAAAAACAAAACCCCCCTCATTGACCTCTCGATGAACAGATGCTGATCAATGTCAGTGATTAGCCCAATTTTTTCCCCACTAATTTTCAGGATGAGGTCCATCACTAGATGAGGCGAAGAAAAATAATACCCCAAATCAAGATTAAACTCCTCATAGATTTTATCCGTATTTTTACACATAATGTCTAACAAAGTTAACACGTCACTCGACAAATACAGCTTGCAGTAGTCAAATCCATTTTTACACCCTCCCTCTGCCCAAACTTTTTTAGCAAAACTGTATTCCTCGGGGGTGCAACTACGATCGTGAAGACTGTCGTAAAACGATTCAATACAAGGAATAGTCTCCTCGGCGAATCTCGACATGGAACAATAATAATCATAAGGATAGATGCCTTGACCGTTAACAAATCATATAAATCATTTGGAAATTGTTGCTTGAGAAGGGGGAAAGCATTGCTGCCGTCATCGTTTTTTTTCTGCACTTGAATTAATTCGCTCAATGATTGGGGAAAAAACTGTAGGAATCTAAAAAGCGAATTTTATTCGTGTACTCAACGCCGGCTTCAACAAATTTCCACATAAATTCCAAAACAAGCAACTTTTCTGCGGATTTAGGTATGATTTTGTACGTAAAGCTGTCTATCACCCATGCATCATCATCCACTGTTCATTTCTTTGAAGATGTGCCAATGCTGGTAGCACATACTTTAGATCGTAGTTAGAGTTATGTATAAAAACCGGTAGAAAAAGTTGTTGTTTAATTTTTAAATTACACGAATTGTGAGCCCACCCCCGAAAGTTATTTTTTCCCGTTGAATTGGGGTCAATAAGGTGATTGTGGTCCTGCACCGCGTCTTTTGGGGCAAGGGCACCCCTACACACCCAGCAAATTGTTCCCTTTTCCAACGCCAGTTGCTCTTTATCCGACAATGTCATCGGATAATTAGTATGACGTAATCGTGAAATTGCTCTGTTTGCCGTTTTTATTAAAGAAACCAATAGCTTTTCCATACTGCCCTCCTCGTCCATAGTAAAAAAAAAACTCTTCCAATTGCATTTTATTGTTGGTGTCGCGACGTGCGTGCGCATAGGAACACGCAACTAGTTTGTGTTCCTTGACTATATTTGGCCTTGATGGGTCTGATACCTCAACCAGTCTTGTTTCACAATCCAAAGACATTTTATCAGATTGCAGAAGAGAATTTTGAAAATTTTTAAATTGTAAAATGTCTTTGCCTTCTGCCGGCATTTCTATTCTTTGATTTCCATGAATTTTGCAATGCCCCATGTGATCTGAAAACGTTCGCTCAGATGTGAATGGGGAAAGGCACATGGGGCAATAGAAACGTTCACCTTTCTTCACGCCTTGACATAGGAGTCGACTTATTGCAGTAACGGGGAAAAAATGACCATAAGAATTTACATCTTTGGAAGGTTCGTAATAACCCATACCCAATTTTTAACATTTTCCACCATCGGTGTCCTCACTGAGTACAAAACCCCTTTTTTATTTGGTTTTTCCCCCCATCTACAAATTCAGTGTCTTACTGGAGAACAACCACCCCCACCCCAAGATTTTCATTTGCTTTCTCGAATATGCTTATTTCTTTAAAGGACACCGGATATTTTCCCTCTAAACAATCAAAATTTACTTTAGGGAAATTTTTTCCACCGTTACGTGCAAGTCTGTCAAGATTTTTCATTGATGATTCATCTTTTAATGTCTTATGGGCCGCCACTAAAAATGCATACTTAAAGCATTGAAGTCCAGTGTCAAAATACAAACTCTGAAACTCCTTTGGTAGCCGACAAATCTGGGTGGCATTTAATTCTTTTACCCTTCCCTCCCCTTAAAATAAAGTTTTTTTAAATCTACTGAGATTCAGATCCATGCGTTCAATGTATAAAATGGTGGAACCACTCCCCCTCTCATTAAATGTATCCAAAGTTGAAATTAGTTTTATTTACCCAGTTGAAAAAATTGTCTTCAAATTCGTTTAGACCTGGGTAGAAAGTCTGGTTGCCTGTCGAAAAATGAAAATAAAAAATGTCCCCAGATGTCCCTTTTGTAAATAAACTTTTTGGTTCACTGATGCTTTAATTCCCCCTCGACCTCCCCATTTCTGGATCTGAATATCAATAAGTGCTCGAATTCTGTCGATATAACTATGGAGATTTTTCACGGGGTCAGTTAAAATAATGCCAGCGTTTTCCTCGGGAAGGCTAAAATCTACCCTGTATGTTTGCAAATGACCTAGAGCAGATTCTAACAGATAAAAATCAGGCAATTCCGGGGACGTAGTACTGTTTTCATGTCCTGACCCTGTTTGTTCAGGACTCAATTCACTAATTATAAAGTTCTCATTAAAAATGTCCCCGGAAAAATGAGCTGATGTTGTATTACTACTACTATTAAGTGGAATGGTGGAGGAGGGTGACAGGGAATTGTCAATAACACCACTCCCAGTCTGTTCAATCACATTGGGGGGATGTGACATGAGGTCTCCTAGTACATATTCCAAGGTGTTTGGGGACAATTGGTCGAGCCAGCCTGTATTGTCCTCTGATGGAATTTCATTATGAGGACCCAGTTCAGATTTACTTGTAGCATCATCTAAATATTCACGCATGAAACTATCTGCCCACTCTGGGTCCTCAAGCATGTCAATATCACAAGTTAAGTCCTCCAGGCTGACCATTTCCCCAAAAACATCATTAAGGAATCCCTCATGCCACTTCATATTATCTAGAACCAGTGTAGGTTCATCCCTGAACTCTGCTGGTGGTGACAGAATTGGTTCTGTAAATATACTTGCATCATCACTCAATGGTGCCGCTGGGAGTGCTATATTTTTAATCTGTAGAAAAAAAAAGTTTTATTTTTTATGTAAAATAATCATTATTTTATAGTTAATAAACTTTGTCAATTTCTCATAGTCATTGTCCCCACCACCACCTGAACAATTAAAAGAAGAAGAAAAAAAAAGTTACATTGCCTTATGTCTTTCATAATGTCAACTGAACATGTTAAAAAATTATTTTTTTTTGTCGGGAAAATGTAGTCTTATTCTTAGAAGGGTAAGTTAGAACAAGAGAATGATAGAAAAAATTAATGGTTTTATTCCAAATTTTCTTTTTTTAAAATAAAAACGCAAAATATGAGTCCAATTCGATTCTTTGAGCCTCTTCATTATAACTGTTAATGAAATTTGACCATTGTTCGACTGACGCAGTATGCTGTACGAACACTTGCTCCTCGGCTTCAGTTAAAGGACACGAACTCCATATGTCAGAGGTTGGTGGTGTTGTTACTTTCTCAATAATCCGTATTTTCCTCTTTCTTTTGCCAACGGATTTTTTCGACCTGGGCTAAATAAATACTTGTAAGAGAGAAGAACTTTTTTCTCCGTCCATATCAACAATTAAAATGTTGGATGGTCCTTATTAGAGCTCCCCCGCCCCCCCCCTCCCCAAAACCCTCCCGGGGAGAACCCTTGGGAACCAGGAGCTTCCTTCGAGGTAGGAGGATCGATACCCTTTCCGAGTTGAGGGGGTATCGGACTTCACAACACTGTTCAAATAGAACAGTCTCAAATTCTTTTCTTGAACCTTTCAAAAAAACGAAAATAATTGCCTGAGTTGGTTCAAAATAATAATATTTTCTTCGTATGTGAAAACCCATAATTGGAGATTACTAAAACCTTCTTCCTGTCACAGGAAACCCATTTACAATTCAAAGCGATGGGACGATCTGATACAATGCAAATGGTTGTAGCGCAATAATATCAGTTTAAGGGCGGCTTGCCGACCGTGAAATACCAAATCGTTTTTTTTTTTTTTTGTTTAAAAGGAATTATTGCATTAGAATGTATCTTGGTTAGAAGTTACAAGGTAAGTTTTTTTTTATAGAAATGCGTATATAAGCACTCCTTTATATATATATTGCTAATTTGGTTAATGAAAGAAAATTAAATAGCTTAGAAACAAATTTTAAGTTTTTTAACTCATCAAAAGCTATGCGCCTGAGAAAATTTTGTCTTATTTTTGAAAATAGGGATAGAAAAAATTATGTATATACTTACAAATTCTGACTGGACTTCTATATCTGAACTCCTTTGCAAAACTTGAAGGGGGTCGAGCTCAGTAGGCTGAGCTGAGACATTGTATAAAGTAGCCCATTCCCTTTTCAACTTCCTTCCAGTTGCCATGGAGCTAACGCGGGGGTCAGAGGGCTCTGTCACTATAAGTTGGGTGCTCGATGGATGGTCCAGATCGCGTGTAACTTTTCCAGCGAATTTGATAACAGACGCCCTTGCGGTCTGTATTAATGAAGGTTCGCCATATCTCACTTTCTTCTCAGAAGGGGGATTATTGCACGTCTCTTCTTCCTTTAAAAAAAAAAAGACAAAAATTTAGCATGTAGCAAAAATGCATTTTGGGTTTTTGGAAAATAATTCAGTTTATGTTAGACATCTAAAGTAGTGTAAAAAAACATCTTGATTTCAAAATCAGGGGTTTTGATAGTGAGATGGAGGACCTTTTATAAACTGCTCCTCCTCCCTCCCTCCCCCCTCCCCCCACCCCCCCCCTCCCACGTCCATGCTTCCGTGGATGTATTTGTAAATTCAAACTTAAAAAGCAGTATTTGCGTTCCTTATTAAACAATATGGAGAAGAATTGCATGTGACAGTCAAGTAAAACTATCAGATTTCAATCAAATGTAGACATAAATAGAAATTTAAGAAGTGGAAAAGTTAATTAGCATGGCTCAGTCAATCCCCCCCCCCTATGAGATAATAAGGTCCGTTAAATAAAAAGGATAGCTAAGCTAACAATGTTATTTATTAAATAGGGTTATAAGGTAACAAATTTTATTTTTGAGGAAATGGGGGGGGGGGTGAGGGTTTTGAACGCATTAAATTTCAGGAAGAGATTCTTCAACGCAGACTGGCCTGGAAATATTTTCAAAAAAACATCCCAAAAAAACACTGATCTTGATAAAAAAATCACACTGTAATAAAAAGGAAGCTTTTGTAACAATTAATACATTAAAAGAATCATCATTTTATTCTAATCCCAAATTACTGATCGAAAGCTAAGCACTTTTTCAAAAACATTCCCTAAAAAGGTCACTGATCTTGATAAAAAATCACACCGTAAATGCAGACTGGCCTGGAAGTATTTTCAAAAACATTCCTAAAAAAAAAAGCCACTGATCTTGATAAAAAAGGAAGCTTTTGTAACAATTAATACATTTTTAAAAGAGGTAACCACACAGTGTAAGGAAAGAATTTCTTCCTTAACTTAATGACAAGACAATTTTTTTTTTTTTTTTTTTGCAGACTGACCTGGAAGTATTTTCAAAAACACCCTAAAAAAAGGGTCATTGATCTTGATAAAAAAGGAAGCTTTTGTAACAATTAATACATTAAAAAATCAACATTTTATTCTAATCCCAAATTGCCGATCGAAAGCTAAGCACTTTTTTCAAAAAAATCTAAAGACCCATTGATCTCGATAAAAATCACACCGTAAATTTCAACCTATAAGAGAATTAGAGGTTTTTTCAGCTCCTAAAAACAACAGGCTTCTAAGTACATAAGTACCCTTAGTTCTAGTGTAAGGAAAGAATTTCTTCCTTAACTTAATGACAAGACAATTTCTTTTTAATATAATAATGAGAATATTTTTTACTCACCAAAAATTGCTTAGAATTATCCATTTTTCTATGTAAATGCTTTTGACAAAAAATGCCTGTAATGCTATCTCGAATATAAACTATTCAAAACTGATGGAGAATCAAATATGAAACCTGAATATATACAAAAATAATTGGCGAGTAAAAAGAGATATCGTTTTTGGTTTACCACTAAAAAAAGACATTGAACTTTGAAATTACGCAAATCCTCTTGGCAAAGTGTGATGACTGGTAGACTGAACTTTTGAAATTGCGTCATTCCCTGGCAAAGAGTGTAATGACCTGCAAAATTAACAGAAAAAACTGTTTGTACGGGGGACCCTTAGAAGTATAAGTTAACATACTACTCACAAAAATTCTTCATGTTCTGGTTTAAGACAAATAAATAAATTATCATCATCTATTAACTTACAATCTACACTTTTAAATGCTTTAGAGTCAACGGGTGTATCCGACCTCACTACTACACTCCGGTATACTAATGCGTCATTATAACCCGCCTTGTCTATCAGTTTCAAAATTAAAATCTCTTGTTTTAAGACTTTCAAAAGTGGAAATGAACACACCCTCTACATCAAGGAGGCACACTTGTGCCTCTTTAAAGAGGCGACCCACCACAATGTTAAGCAATTTCCGGTCCTAGCGGTCGCAGAGAGACGGCGGTGATTGCATTTTGTAGCCTAAGCTCAAACTACGAAAAATGCGAAATTTCATCCCCCTCCGACTTTATCTTCATGGGGGAAAGTGGGCCGAAAGTTTCGACCCTCCCACCACAGCCCCCCTTTAACGTTGTCCGATCGGGCTGAAATTTAGAGGATAAGCTTTCCTAGGGCCTGGGAGCTTATCCTCAAAATTTCAGCTCAATCCGATCACTCCATTTCTGTTTTCCAAAAACCAAATATAGCCACTTAATGTTCATAAAGTTATTTTTTTTTATCAGCCACGCCTACAGGCCACAGTTGCCAACGGATCCGGGTGAATGAGGACTCATTCCAAGCGGAATTCAACCTGTTAGGGCTTTTTGGTATTTTCAGACCGAAAAAATTATCCCCCGAATTTACATTTACGAAAAACCTCGTTTTCCTATAAGAGCCCATGTTAATTTTTCCCACCACCACTGCTCCTCTTTAACGTTGTCTGATTGGGCTGAAGTTTAAAGGATAAGCTTTCCTAGGGCCTGGGAGCTTATCCTCAAAATTTTAGCTCAATCCGATCACTCCTTTCCTGTTTTCCAAAAACAAAATATCAAGTTATTTTTTTTTTATCTGACACGGCTACAGGCCACAGTTGGCAACGGATCCAGGGGAATGAAGATTCATTCGAAGCGGAATTTGACCTGTTAGGGCCTTTTGATATTTTCAGACCGAAAAAACATTATCCCCCGAATTTATATTTACGAAAAACCTCGTTTTCCTAAAAGAGCCCATGTTAATTTTTGAAATTCCTAAAAGCATAGTATTTCATTATTAAATTAGATCAAAATAGTCCTCTTAACCTGACAAGGCCGACTGCAAGCTTCCAAAATTCCAGCTCTTTCCCAGAAGTTTTTTTTTGTCAAAAAACGAAAATCTTATTTTTGTATTTGCTTGCGTCGAAAATAGATTGCAGAGACTAAAAATAATTTAACAAGAGTCTCTGATGGTACAGTGGTCACTATTCCAGTCTGCCATGCAGAAGACCAGGGTTCGATTCCCGTCAGAGTAAATTTTTATATATTTAATTTAAAGTAGTATCTCTTAAATTTAAAGTTTAAAACAGAAACACAGTTTCTTTTTGAAATCCAATCTATTCAATCCTTCGGCTCAACAGGCGTCTCCAGATGAATATCACAGTCGGCCTTCAGCTAACAGGTAAGTCTCCACTGCTTTGATAACATGCCGTATACCCGCATGCTCGAAGAAAAGTTGAAAAAAGAAAAAATCTTAATGTGCATTTGATTTGAGTATTCAGGAATTAAAAGCCTTAACAAAAGAATCAAAATCGGGGGGTTTGGGGGGCGGCAGCCCTCTAACTTTAACCCCTGACATGATCAGCTAACATTTAGTGAAGCAATAATAAGTAATAAACTGTACAAAAACGTGCAGAAATTATTTGAAAAAAACTAACGTTTTCTAAAGAGTTAAAGAGGCTGAGTCACAAGTTCGAACCTTGAAACGTACAGGGATTAGGAGGTACAGTTGGGGGCTGCCGCCCCCAAACCCCCCGCTTTTGCACCCTCTTTTGTTAAGATTTTTATTTTGGGGGTCTACCGCCCCCCTTAACCCCCGCTTTTTCCCTTGCAAAGAAATGCTTTGCAACACGAACGAAGTCTGCTTGAATTTTTTACCATAAGAAAACATCCTATTGTATCTCTTTGATTAGAAACAGTACTGAGCCTGTTTGCTGGATTTTTTACAGGAGATTTTTCCCTAACCGATAACAAGCTATAATGTGATGAACTTAACAATTTTGAACAGAAAAAACAGGGAACAGAAGAAGGGCTCAGCATAAACAAGCAGTTTAGGTTCAGGTAGGTTCAGGTTCATCTATTTTTCCATCATACATAATCACACTGAATACATAACTATACCTGGCACAGAGACAAGTTTGTAGTTATAACTGTAACAATAACAGACTGAGTTGTCATTGCCAAATTCTCTGAAGATTTAAAAAAAATGCCATTGAAACAATTTCATTCGTGTTGGTACGACCAAGTGATTGCAGGCTACAGGACTTAAAAAATCTTAACAAAAGAGGCTTCAAAAGCGGGGGGTTTGGGTGGCGGCGGCCCCCAACTGTACCTCCTAATCCCTGTACGTTTTAAGGTTCGAACTTGTGACTCAGCCTCTTTAACTCTTTAGAAAACGTAGTTTTTTTTAAATAATCTGCAAATAGGACAGAAATAAAATCATTGAAGAATAAGCAGGTAGATATACAGTGAACATAATTTTCTGAATGATAAAGAAATCATTGAATAAAAAAATAAAAGGAAATCGGTTGTAGTTTGGTCGTGGAGTTTGGTAGAGGGGATTGGCTCCAGTTATCATTTAACTGTTTTAATCTTTATTTCCAGTATTTAATTGAAAACTCCGAATCTCTTATTTGTCATTGAAATGCCTAATGAGTGCTGATAGAACCCTATTCCTTGCATCTCAAATTCACATACTAACCCTTAAATGTAGAACTGCCTCTATGTCAATAATATGCTGACTTTTGCTATTTTCACTTTTCTAAATATTTCCTTCTACCAGCTCCAAAAACAAATTGGCACAAATGTGATAAGAATAATGACTGAAATTAGTCTCATTTCACACAGCGTCAGAGCTAGCAGTGGGACATTTATTTCTGTATCAGCATGTGAGAATAGAATAAAATGAATTTAAATAAAATATGTATATTTTTCTCATAATTTAGAAATTGTGTGTGCACGTATAAGTGGTACAGACCAAACTTTAGGAGTCAATTTTCCCTTCCAATTAGTGTCCCTGGCAATTTTTAATTAATTTAAGGTTTTTTTCTACAATGGTGCCAAGAATTTTTCAGATTTTATGGATATTCTTTGTCTCTTTGTCAAGTAATGCTCATCAGATAAGTTAATATAATAACTTTATTATAACTTTAATTTTCGAATATTTTCAAATTTGATGTAGAGTTGCTATTTAAATGTGGGTAGTATGTCTCAATACAATGTTACACAATCTGCTGGAGTTTTAACGAATATCAAATAAAAGCAACAAGTTTTTTAATGTTGAGGGGATGTTGAAGTCTAAGGGCATAAGCAGGACTTTTAACGAATAAGAAAATGAAACAACAAGATTTTTCAAACAAAAGTAAAAAGCGAAGTTTTGTCTTGGGCAGAGCCAAAAAAACTTACAGAAATTACAAAGAACAAAAACTAAAAGTTAAAAGACATAAATTAGACTTAACAAAATATGAAACAAATAATGAACTTATAATGTTCCAAAAATAAAACTGATATTCGACTCAAATTCATAACGAACAGAAATTCCTAGATACATTAACTGGGAAGTCATCCCCTTGTACTCCAATTATAGTGAGAGTGTCATTTGCGCTTTACTCAAAGCAATATATATTTTAATCAATTTCAGAGCGAAAGCAAAAAAATGAATGTTTTATCAAATAAAAACTCTAGGCCTTATCCAATGTGAATGGTGCTACCGATCTTTGGCCAAAGTTTATACGACCACTCCTTCCATTAAAGCCTTATAAGTCAACAATGGGCAACTTGCATAACTTACAGCCATTGCATTAGGGACTGTTGGGGGAGGGGAGGGGGGCTAACCCAGGAGGCATAGTTATTTGATCTTTAGACTATTTTGAGCAAAATAACTACCTCAAAATTTTGATTAAACGCATTTAGGGAAAAGGCAGCGTTGTTGGGGGGGGGGGGGGGGGGGGGCTAGTTCCCCTCTGATCCCTTTTCACTCTTAAAAAGGGCATTAGAACTTCCAACTTCAAATTGAATGAGCCCCTTAGAAATTTATACGATCACCCTTCCATAAAAAAACTTTATATGCCCCGGGGCATAACTTACAATCGTTGTCCTCTGGCTCTGGAGGGTCATGTCAAACCTTGAGGCATTGTTATATGATGTTTGGACTATTTTGAATAAAATGACTTCCCCAAAATTTCGATCGGATGCATTTTGGGAAAAGAGGGCATAGGGGGGGGGGGAGGTATTTGCCCTCTGATCACTTTTGAATCTTGAAAAGGGAACTAGAACTTTCAATTTCCAATCAAAATTAACCACCTTTAAAGTTTAGACTATCACCCCTTCCATAAAAACATTATGCATCCCGGGAATAGCTTACAACCCTTGCCCCCAGGCTCTGGGGGGTTTCTCAATCCCAGAGGTATTGTTATATGATCACTGGACTATTTTGAACAAAATACCTGTTTAGAATTTCAATCGGATGCATTTGGGGGGAAAGAGGGCCGTTTGGAGAGGCTGGTTGCCCTCCAATCACTTATAAGTGTTAAAAAGGCACTAGAGCTTTCGGTTTCCAATCGAAAGAATTCCCTCCAAAGTTTCTACAGCTTCTTCTATAGAAAGTGCCTTGGTGAAAAAAAAAATAATAGTAAAATAATACATTGTGCCCATATCGCTCATTACTTAGGCAGCCCTACTTTACTGCCTGTGCCTATGATGGGGGGGAGGGGGTAAAATAAATAAAAAAAAATTTGTCAATGCAGGCTGTCAAAAGGGCGTATCAGAAATATCTTAGAAATGACCTATATCATTAAGATAAAACTAGCTTGGTGTGTTGAGGGGGATTTGGAGCTTACCAGGAGGCACTATGTGAGTACTACTACTATTTTTACTGCTAGTACTATCACTTCTACTAATCCAACTGCTACTACTGCTGCAATGGCTACTAGTATTGCTCCGGTTAAGGATAAAAAATCTACAGGGAATGGTGAAGGTGGTGTAGAACAAAATCAAAACATACCATGCACAAGCAGGTTGTCTAAAGGGAGTAGGTAGGATATATGCAGGTTGTCAAAAGGATATATCAGGACTGGATTAGGGTGCTTTGGGCTGAAATTGTCAGGGAGAGTTGATGGAGAGGAGAAACCAAATCAAAAACATTACCTACATAAATGTTGTCAAATGGTAAATCAGAAATATCCCAGGAACAGCTGGAATTATTAAGCTAAAACTCTGAGGGCTACTACTACGAAGACTACTAGTACTGATACTGTTACTACTACTACTACTACTACTAAATCTACCACTATTATGTGAGAATGTGAGAAAGCCATCATAACCTGACTAAATTGTAAAAATAGCAAACTATGACTTTTGAGTAATGATAAAAGTAACGAAGTATTAATTTTCTTTGCGTAAGGAAAACAAACCCAACATTAGATTTGAATAAGAATACCCTTGATCCAACAAGGTCCATAAAATGCAAATACAAATACCGGACCGCTTCAAACTCTAGAGGTCAACGGCAAGAATATTACGCGACAATAATCACATGACAAAACAGGGTTTTGAATAGAGAAAGCGGAAACTAACTTTTTGAACAAAGAATTATTATTAGGATTACATCAAAACTGGTCTCTGGCCAATGAGACAAGAATGACAAAATAAGACAAAGCTTAAAATAGGGATTCGGGAAACGAAAACAGGGTATTCTTTTTTGGAACTAACAACGAGTAAGTGTTTTACTTTGTAATTAAAGTAGGCTACCACTGTCTGTCTGAATTCCCCTTGGAGATAAAAGTTTGAAGATAAAATTAAAATAAGAAGAAAACCTCTAAAAGATTTCTGTCACTTGGAGATAACTTTAATACGTATGTAGGAGACAAGAATAAAAACTAGTGCTGAAGTCTAACATTTTACTATAAGTTGGTGATTTGGGTTTATAATTTGTTAGTATTTTCACTTAGCCAAGGCTTGAGCCATGTGCACAAAAACAGCATTTTTTAAGGTTAGAATAAGCTACAGTAAATTTCTTCCCAGAAATTTAAAACTTGTAGAAGAAGCTTCGAATAACCAATGGTTCAACGAGGAGAAGAAGCCTTAACCAAGAAGTCAACGTTAGGAGAGCCTTTTGTGCTTCTCTTTTTCAGCCTAGAGTTCCGTGGAACTTAGCTTGACTTTTAGAAAGACCTTATACACAAAAATTAGAATTATCGGACGACAACATTACTTTCCCCATCGTGCAGTCTTCAGATGTTTATACGAAGGAGAACACTGTTCCCTTTTTAATAATATTTTCATTTCATTGGGAGTTACTGGCACTATGGGTAATCGCGCTGAATTTAAATGTAATACCTCCCTACCCCCCCCCCCCCCCTCTGGATACCACCTTGATAGGATACCGTTTCAGCTTTCATTAGAAAAATAATTTACTTAATAATTAACTAGTTCACTATATGGTTCAAACAAACACGCAAAATAACGTTAAACAGCTTAGTGTTCCTTGAAAAAAATTGAGGGTATGAGTAAAGGGGTACAAAGACAACAACAAAAATGTCGAAATTATTCAGATATACCTCAAATTATTGGAAAACTGAGTGATAGATTTGCCATGGCATTCCATAAGATCCAAAGAATATAATTAAAAGGGAGCACGCACAAAAGCCAAATAAGGCCAGTAGCCTTATGAGAAATCGCAAAATACCCAAGACAATGAACAAGTCCTAATGGGGGATCTGAGTTTATCAAAATTTTTCAATGGTTTCCCAGGGAATTTGATATTATTTTCTTCTGTCTCCACTTTAAATGAAAAAAATAATTATCTTTTTTGGCATCCCTGCTTTAAATAAAAAACATGACGTATTGTCATTTAAAAATGATAGCCCCCTATCCCCCCACCCTATAGGCAATAATTTACAATTTATTTATGAATCATATTTTTGGGGTAACTTCTGGTTCAATCTTTAATTCCCCAACCTTGTACATAGCTTATTCTGTAGCTAAATTTTGTCTCAATCGAAGGTTTTTTTTTTTTTTTGGGGGGGGGGGGTAAAAATGTTCCAGAAAGAAGATTGTATTTTCTATCAGGCGTTCAATAATTGAGTATTAAACATTAAGAAAATCTTATCTAAAAACAGCAAAAAAAAAATCTGCAAACTTAAAATTCAGCTGTAGAAACAATCTGTCGGCTGTCAATTTCAAAATCCAACAAAAGGCTGAAGCTGTATAGTAGTGAATGCGTTCTATATTTCTATTCAACTTGAAAATAAAATTCTTGACTACAAATGATGTAAGAAATAGCGATTGGGAAACTGTATCCGAAATGATTTAAACTCATTTCATAAAGACAATACTTTGTGTTTGTCAACATATGAAGAACTGTGTATATTGCAATATTTGCAATAGCATATTGCATCTGTCTGGTTTTTATGCAAAGTAACAAAAGAGACGACAATTAAAGAACAAGATAGAAGTGAAGAATTATGGTATGCAAAGTAATTCTTGGCAGGGGAAAGTCACAGATGATAAATCGCTAGGGGTGGCACCGTGATTGCGTGATTTTTGGGGATTCCGGGAACCAAATTTTTTTTTCGGGGTGACGCATAGATTTTCGGGGAAATACCCGAAAATTTGGGGATAGTGCAAGCCCTGCTTGATTTCTAATCAGGAAAATCGAAATACTAAACCACACGAGAAGGAAAAGCTCTGACTTTGTGGTTGACGCAATAAAGAATTGCCGCAAAAATAATTTCAAGTCGACCGAACGCCGCCACCTCTGCCAGCGGCGGCGTGCCTGCGGCGCGCCGGCGGCGTTTGACCGGGCCTCTCGTGGGCGGCGTTCGGTCGATCTGCCGGCGCGGCGCCGGGGTCTAGTTAAGAGATCTCCAGTTAATCCTAGTCGAAGGGATATTGTATGCAATAGACGACTCAGAGAAAAAGGAAACAGATGCATCAATTTAAAATCATCCTACCAAAAAAACCAATTAGAGGAATCATTAATCTTATGCATACGAGCCTTTTCCTAGGAGAACACATGGGGACTGTAAAAACTTTGAATAATTTAAAACAAAGTTGTGTTTTTGAAAATATGTACTGCCAGTTGAAGAGGCGGCAAATAATTGTGATCTATGTTTAAGGAGGAATAAAGTTAGCAATATATATCCTAAATTGAGAGAAAGTATTTTCCCCGACCACCCATTTCATATCTGGTCAATGGATACCACGGGAAAATTTCAACTTTGCGCTAACGGTGACCAATATATAATTATTGCAGTAGAGCATTTCACTAAGTATACAGTCATAGCACAAGCCAAAGACCTCAGGTCAAAATCAGTGATGAAATTTATAATAAAAGAAATCATATCACATTTTGGAAATATGGATTTCCTACTCTCAGATAATGCCACATGCTTTACAAATAAAACCTTTAATGAAATGGCCAAAGAATTAGGATTCAAAATTATACATTCATCACCAAGAAACCCCCAATCTAATGGATTAGCAGAAAATAGAGTAAAATGTGTAAAAAGAATACTAACTCACTACCACGATGAGGTACATAGAGGAAATTGGAGTGAACTCTTACCATTCATACAATTAGCGTTAAACACTAGTATAGATGCTAGCAGGAAATATACACCCTTTTTTTACTACTACATGGTTTCGAAGCGAAATCAGTATTTGACAACATTGTTTCTAATCCGAGGGAGGGGCTCTGTTCTGAAGATGATGGGTATCTAATCTCGTTCAAGAGGTATTTGTCAGCCGACAAATATGTATAAATGAATTAAAAAGGGCCCGAAAAGGCCAAGCGGCACAATAAAACAAAAAAAAAATATTGAAATCAAAATCTTCCCTAATAATTTAGTGTACGTCATTCAAGAAAGTTCATCAAAAAATTATTCGTATAGGGGACCCTATCTAGTGTTATCGGAATTATATAAAAATGTCTTTTTGTTACACGAGTTAAAAACTTATAAACGACGGTTAGTAAATATAAGACAACTTGAAAAGATAAACGACCACGAAAGGTTCTTAGCCATGAACCCCGAGATTGCAAAACAAAGGTCAAAGGTAGATGACAAGCCCTTAGATCATATACCAGACGAAATTGAAGGGGAACAAATAAATAAAACACTGATAGAGGAAGACATCCCCCATAATATTTGGCAATGTAATTGTAAAGGGAAATTTATTAAACCAAATAAATGAAAACAATTTGGAAAGTATAAACCAACCTTACATTACGACTTCGAGTGAGGGGAATGATTCTAGTAACGCAGAAACAGATACAGAATTGAGTTTAACAGAGCCTCAATTGTAACCCATTGACGGAATTAACAGTGAGGAAATAAATGACAATCCGGAAGGGAATACTTCTGTGCAAAAAAAATGATAATTACGAACAAGGAAGATTTATCCATGAAAGAAAAGCTAAAACAAAACCATTAAATTATAAAGATCCTAGTTTAAAGGATTTTCTTGACGGTAAAAAAAAAAATGGCAAAACCTTAATAAATAACACACATACTTTATTCTAAATTTAAACTTTAAAAAGGCTGCTCCAAACTGGTATCCTCTGGAGATATACAAAAACCTTCAAAATCAGCAACCTGGACAGTACATAATTTGGTTTCCTTTCTCACTAGATTGGTGTGAAAGTGTTCGAGGATAAACAACGAAATTCCTCCGAGGACCAAAACCATACACCGATGATTAATAGGGCGATTTTCACAGGATGAAATATTCCAAATATTTAAATTGTCGGTTTGGTCTAAGGAAACACTATGGTGGGTGTGTTAAATAACCCTCCCATCACTTATTAAAAAGACAATACACTTTAAACTGGACATTACTTAAGCAAAATTATTGTAAAATAAGGGGGGAAGCCTGGATACAAGCAAAGATCTCCTTTATCAAGATCGGCAACACTAAGAGCATAATATTTGAGTATATCTGAATTAAAATCGTTATGAAAGTGCAAACGTCTATCACAATAGGCAAGCCTCATCCCACAATGGATGTAATCTGGGTATAGCTTAATAACCATATCAAAACACTCAAAGTAAGGAGGACAAAGTTCACAAGAATGAGAATACCATAAAATAAGACATTCAACTTTCTCACTGCAAATTGTGTCATGAGTATGTAAAATTATAGACCCTTCCAAAGTTTTAAATAAAACACACTTGTAGCCTGTCATTACTGTAAACTAATCACTGTAAATTACGGGAAAAATCGATGAATACTGACAAACACCACCAAAAGATAAATCAACTGAATTGACCGTACAATCCGCAATTATATCCTCAGGGTAAGTGGTGTGGAAATGTAACCTCCTCTGACAGCCGAGAGACTGTCTACCATAAGGACGACACCCCCGAAATTGGACAATGGCCATATCAAAACACATACGGTCATGGGGTTAACGTTCAAAACGGAGTACGATTACTCCATATTGCCAGCTTATCTGTAATTTCGGAACGAATTGTGTCGTGGGTGTGTAAAATCACAGACCCTTCTGCAGTTTTAAATAAAATACACTTGAATCATGCCATGTTAATAGATAACTAAAGGACATAAAACCATTTCAGAAATGGTTGGAGCACTGTTTGTTTGGCTAACCCTGTTTACAAGAGGGATATTGCTTAAGGAAACAGAAATACATAGCCAAATAGCTTTCAACGATATTGGTCAGATCTTCCCAGTTAACGGAATATATCAGGTAATATGTATGTTAATACGGAAAGCCTCAGATCTGATTTAGACGACATGAATTTGATTATTTCGAATATCGAAAATATTAAAATTATGGAACAAATAGTCAAAAAAGACTTAGAAAAGGGAAAAAAGAATTTCACAGAACTCAGAGAAATACATGATCTAAGGGAATATGTAATAGATAAGTGTAAGCTATTACAATTAGAATTAAGTGAAGGAATTGGAATTCTCAAAATATTAGAATCATTAATGACGGATAACACAAATCAAAACAAACGAAGTCTATTACCACTTTTAGGACAAACAATAGGGTGGATCACAGGAATATCAACGGAAGAAAATGTAGAAAACATTCTTCATCAGGTAGATCATTTAACAGAAAAAAAATGAAGTTACTACACATGTCGGACCGATCTATATCATTAGTAAGTGACCTCGACAGAGAATTAAGAATGGAAAGGAACAAAAGCTTAGAAATTTTGGGAAGGACCTCCAAGCGAATTATCAAATATATATCCAGAGAGATTAATGAGATAAATTTCCTAAAATTACTGATAAACAAAGAAAAGACAAAAAATTCAATCCAAATAAAAAAGTTAGTAAAAAAATAGAAACAGTAATCCTTTCTATTCTTCAAGCAGAAAATAAAAGTTTCCCTTTCATTGTTACAGATCCAGCAGACATGCTTAGGACAATTTTCGAAATTGAAAATTCACTACCAATAGGCTAAAGAATATCGGTTAATTACAGACGTTACGGCTTACTGGAACTTTATAAATCGACTAACTGCAATGTGGTGATAAAACAATTGAAATTGTTGGTTATTTGTGATTTCTCAATATCAAATAAACAAGATGGGTTCAGAATGTTCGAAATGTTCAGCTTTCCATTCCCAGTGTCAAACACTTCGTATTTCTTTCAAATAGAAAACGAGTTTAAATTTTTTGGGTTGAGTAAAGATCAAACGAGATATTTCTTCGAAGATTACAATATAGAAAAAGAATGTAACTTAAAGGGTATACCACTATTATGCAACCACCAATTTCTTATTAGAAATACACAAATGAACTCCTGCAGTTTAGCAAACTACATAGAAAATAATACATTAATTAATAAAGTGTGTGAAACCAAAATTATAAAGGAAAATAAAATCTTAATCCAAAGAATTGGAAGGGAAAAGTATATAATCACATCTCCTTTCAAGAAGTAATAAGAATACATTTCGAATGCAAAACAGAGAAAAACAGTAAATTCACATATATAAAGTGCAGCTCAATAGTGGAATTGCCAGAAGAATGTTCTCTAACTGCAGAGATTTTAAAAATAAATAGGATGTATAGGGGACAGATTACAAAAGAAATGGCACCTTCAAACATATCTACATTTAGCCTAAAAGGGAACCTATCCATAGCTGGAATAGAAAATGAATGGGACAAGGAATTTGAAGATTTAATCTCTATATATTTCCAGAACAACTCCAAGACGCAGATTTGCATAGCTAAATTGAGAAAAATGCACATTTCCTTAACAGACAAAAGAGGAAGGAAAATAGCTAGCTACTGGACATTTATTCTTAATACCATTAATATATTTATCTCTTTATTACGACTAGTTTCTATAGGAATAATATTCAAAACATTGAGAAAACTATGGTTAGACTATAAGAAACAAAAGTCTCAAGGCTTTCACGTAACTGTGGAACAAGAAGAAATTGAACTAAATTGATTCTTAGCAAAGTTATCGTTTCATTAAGAAAAAAATAACTGTACAAAGAGTTTTAAGTGTGGGAGGTTGTGAGAATGTGAGAAAGCCATCATAACCTGACTAAATTGTGAAAAATAGCAAACTATGACTTTTGAGTAATGATAAAAGTAACGAAGTATTAATTTTCTTTGCGTAAGGAAAACAATCCCAACATTAGATTTGAATAAGAATACCCTTGATCCAACAAGGTCCATAAAATGCAAATACAAATACCGGACCACTTCAAACTCGAAAGGTCAACGGCAAGAATATTACGCAACAATAATCACATGACAAAACAGGGTTTTGAATAGAGAAAGCGGAAACTAACTTTTTGAACAAAGAATTATTATTAGGATTACACAAAAACTGGTCTCTGGCCAATGAGACAAGAATGACAAAATAAGACAAAGCTTAGAATAGGGATCCAGGAACGAAAACAGGGTAGTCTTTTTTGGAACTAACAACGAGTAAGTGTTTTACTTTGTAATTAAGGTAGGCTACCACTGTCTGTCTGAATTCCCCTTGGAGACAAAAGTTTGAAGATAAAATTATTATAACAAGAAACCTCTAAAAGATTTCTGTCACTTGGAGCTAACTTTAATACGTATGTAGGAGAAAAGAATAAAAACTAGTGCTGAAGTTTAACATTTTACTATAAGTTGGTGATTTGGGTTTATAATTTGGTAGTATTCTCACTTAGCCAAGACTTGAGCCATTTGGACAATAATAGCATATTTTAAGGTTAGAATAAGCTAAAATAAATTTCTTCCCAGAAATTTATAACTTGTAGAAGAAGCTTCGAATAACCGAGGGTTCAAAGAGGAGAAGGAACCTTAACCAAGAAGTCAACGTTAGGAGAGCCTTTTGTGCTTCCCTTTTTCAGCCTAGAGTTCCTTGGAACTTAGCTTGACTTTTATAAAGACCTTATACCCAGAAAATTGGAATTATCGGACAACAACAACATTAATTTCCCCCTTGTGCAGTCTTCAGACGTTTATACGAAGGAGAACACTGTTCCCTTTTTAATCTTTCTTTCATTTCGTTAAACCCGTACTGACTGTTTATACAAAGGTGGCCTCATTGTTTATACAGATAGGCTAGGGAAAAATGGAATAATATTGTCAATCTAAGAATTTCCAGATATATTCAATTGAGAGTTTTCCCTGCTATAGTCAAAGCTTACTTAAGGTCCAAGGAACACAAACCCCTTTTTCAAGAAATAATAAGAGGATCTCTTGGTTTGGGTTAATGTAAATTAGAATAAAATCAAGTACGGTTATTCCTAGCTTGGCTCAGCAATAGTTTGAACTAAAGGATTTCAATACCCCAGAACTCAAGCCTTGACTAGCTATTAAAGTGTAACTCTTTTAATTAGAAAAATTCGATAGCCTAGAATTAACTTAATCCTTTTCTTTTCGGTAAATATTTGTGGATTGAACAAGTAGACCATAGACATCAGACCTAGGTATTCAAAATAATTAGATTTAGAATATTTTCCTTTTTATCTTCTTTTATATTAAATATCAGTTGCCACTGAATTCTGAAGTACCGATTCTTACCCAAAGCCTCAGTTATAACACGCTACACGCTACCAAATTTTAGCCCTGATAGTAGGGGCAACCTTAAAACTGGTCACAGCGGTACTCAAGTTCGGTGCAACTTTCGTTTAAGTGGGGGGAGGATTGATAAAATTTATCAAATTTGGTAAAATTTAGTCCTCTGTTCCTCACAAGAAAGTGTGTATTCAGTTTTCCAAACCTATCCGAGACAGAGAATTTTGAAAAAGTGTTCGTTAAAGAAATTTTTAACCTTAAAGGGAAGCTCAGACAGCCTTTTATCTTCCTAAGATTCTTTCTTTCTTCTTCTTTTCTTTCTCTTTGCTACAAGTTCTAGTATTTGAATCGTCTATAATTTACTTAAATAGTGCCATAGGCTAATCATCTTCAAGTGTGTGTAATTATAATACTAAACTTGAGGGTAAATTTTAAATCAAGGTACTGAGAAAGTTCTCATACAATTTATAAATAGACCCATTTTAGCGACTTAAAACACTATAAGGGATCAAAACGTTTCCCATACTAAGAGTTGAAAAGAATAGATCCATCATGAGTTCAAATGAAAACAAAATTAAAGATTCACAAGTAGGCTTCAAAACCTATTTGTGGAGCAAGTGCCTCCCATCTCGTTACTGACATATCCAAATGAAATCCATTCATGGATTACCATCCTTAAACAAATACAAAGGAGTTCAGGGAAAGATGATATTGCTATGATAAATCAAGCTATTTGTTACACACGAGGAGAAATACAAAGATTCGCAACAAGCTTAGACATTCCTAAAATAAGAGATTTAGACCATTTAGAAAAACTTCTAAAAGAAGCCTTTTTGCACGAAAAACCAGCCGCACAAAAACTATAAGAACTCCTCTCCGAGAAACAAAGGCCATCTTAGTTAGTACAACCAATTTTACTCCCGGATCAGGGGAAAGGCAATAGATTATGCAAAAAATTCTCCTGGTATAAGAGCAAATGACATCACGATGAGTATTTTTAAGAGTGGGAGGCTCCCTTCTATTGGAAGAAGAGTACTAGAACAATCTAAGGCCTCGGACTACCAAGATGAATTATTAAAAACTTGCAAAAAGATTCGAAGCAATAGATTTAATATATAGAGACATCTCGGATATGTCCTTGGGAGCAGCGGTAGTAGGCTCAAGAGACAGGAATTCCACTAAAGAACCTGGAGTTAACCACAGAGTAGAATATAAAAAACAAAGGCAATTATAACTATAAAAAAAGAAAATGTTTTAATTGTGTGAGGCTGGGGACACATGAAAGTAGATTGCAATATCCCATGGTGTACAAATTTTGGAAAATCCGGACATTACCGGAAAAATTGTTGGCAAAATATAGCATGTATACGGTGCCAAGAATTCAGGCATAAAGCAGACAAATGTATGGCACAAAATCCTATTGAAAAAAAATTAACTAGGCAGGACTTAGAGGAAGTAAGTCCCAAGCCTAAAAATAATATCACAAACCCTCTTTCTAACCAAAATGAAAATATTTGTTTTAGTGCGTTACAGGAAATAAAACTGAACCAAGTTCTTTCCCATTTATGTGGACTGCTAAAATAGCAGACCAAAAGGAGCTTGCCAATAGGGTGCCAAAGAAGCTTGTTAAATGAGGAAATATTTCAAAAATTTCCATTAGAGGTTCGTAGACGCCTAAAACGGTCATCCCGAAACGTGAAATCTTTAAGTGGAGAGACTTTACCACTAATAGAAGAGAATTAAAACGGGTTCGTTAAGCTCAGAAAGAAAACAAATAGTAGAGACAGTCTTATTAAAGTTGAAACGAGCCTTTGCAACTGGACCTTATGATGTAGGGCAAAATGACCTCCCAGGATATAAAGTACAAATAGACCCAGATATACCTATTAAGTGTGTCAAACAATTCCCTTTACCATTTTTAATGACAAAATGCTTACAAAAACACATAAACGAAATGGTAAGAGTAGGAATGATTGAAATAAGACGTTCCGAATATACAGCTCCAATATTTTGCATAGGAAAGCCCGGAAAGGATGGGAAAATTCCACCAAAAAAATTGTGGGATGGAAGTAATAGTCGGTTCCTCATAGATTTAAGGACAATAAATAAAGCGATAAAAGACTCACAGTGGGGTATTCGAAGAATTTCAGAGGTCATCTCTGACCTATCTAATAAAAGCAAATTCATTTCAACTATTTATATTAGAAATGGATTTAGTCACTGCAACTTAGCTGAAGAAAGCCAAAATATTTTAGTTTCTCAAATAAGGGGATTTCTTATATATTTAAACGACTACCACAAGGGTTAGTTTTCTCACCCCGCGCTTTTGTTGAATTTTTAAATCAGGTCTATGGACCCGAATTTTCTTCATTTTTGTCAAGTTATGTAGATGACTTGACAATACATACTTCAGGGAACTTGAAGAACATTTGAAACATATTGAACTAACTTTAACACAGGCTATAAAATTTAATCTAAGGCTTAATATTGATAAATCCCAATTTTTTTCGGAAGAATGTGACTTGTTAGGGTTTCGAGTCTCCACGAAAGGAGTGAAACCACAAGCACAAAAATTAGAAGCTATAAAGAAGTTAGAACAACTAAGTGACGTCACAGGAATTAGGTCATTTCTAGGCTTAACTGGTTATTACAGGGGATTCTATCATAATTACGCAAAATTAGCCGAACCTTTAATTCGACTAACTAGAAAAAACGTTCCTTTTATTTTCGGCCCATCCAACTAGTGTTTTTCTAGGATTTCCTGATAAAGGCAAAGAATTTTACCTTGTCAAGGACGCCTCGGAAAAAACTATTGCTTCAATTTTAATGCAACAATGTGAAACAACTGATAGATTTCGAGTAGTTGCAACATATTCAAAAGCTCTTAGTGGCGCAGCCTTTAGGTTTGATAACCACAACAGGGAACTTTTTGCCTTAGTACAAAGTCTAAAGCACTTCCAAAAGGGATATTTATGGGCCGCGGGAACTCACCTATTTGTAGACTGTGCTGCACTAGCATATCTTAAAAGATCCAAAACTCTTCACTCAAAATTATATAGGATTGCGGTTCTATTAGACAATGATTTGTATACTTATCACCACATTAGCACTAGCAGGAACCCTGCCGACTATGTGAGTCGCCCTAGTTCACAATTTGTTAAGGAAAATAGGTAAAAAAATCTTGATGAGTTAGAAGTAAAATATTTAGCCCTATTAGGAGACGAGGAACCAATTGATTTTTTTGGAATATGTAAAGAAGAGATGAGGAGATTTCAACTAGAAGACCCTGAAATTAAAGTGGCAATCAATGAGATGATAGAATTAGAAAATACACTCTTAGGCTTAAAATCTCCCCTTGATACATATAAAAATAATGAAAAGTCTAAGAAGGGTAAAAATGAACAGTCGAGCCAGACTGGTTTGACCAGGCCCTTTGAGGGATGTGAGTCAAATACGGGTAGCTCAAACATTCCCGGAGCTATCAAAACATCGAAAGGGGATGAATTCAGTAGTAATACTGAAGAGGAGTTTCCTTCTATAAGAAGGAACAAGCCTGGGTACAGGGATAGATGCCTAACCTCTGGGTCTATCCATGGCAAACTGAAAGAGGTAAAAGTAAAGGGCAGTACGCATGCGTGTGTTACTGAAAGCAGGTCAATTTTAGAGGGGAGTGAAATTGAATCCTGTAAAGGAAAAGTTCTAACGGTGGAACTTGCAAAGACCAGAACTACTATGGGAGTTACTGGCACTATGGGTAATCGGGCTGAATCCCAAACGTCCATGGATCCAGACTCGGAGAGGGACGAGCCGTTATAGATACGACAAGCTCGTGCGGTGGAGCTTGCAAAGATTAGGAGTAATCGGGCTGAATCCCAAATGTCCAGGGATCCAGACTCAGAGAGGGACGAGCCGTTATGGACACTACAAGCTCGTGCGGTGGAGCTTGCGAAGATTAGGAGTAATCGGGCTGAATCCCAAACGTCCAGGGATCCAGACTCAAAGAGGGATGAGCCGCTATGGATACGACAAGCTCGTGCGGTGGAGCTTGCGAAGACTAGGACTATAGAAAGGGTCACTAGCATGGATAATTGGGCTGGGTCTGGAATACCCGCAGACCTAGGCACCAAGAGGGGTAAGCCGCAGGAAGAATTTCCAAAATTTGACGTTTCGGGCAGAGCTCAAATTAACAACAGACCAGAAACTTCAAATTTGGGGGAAGGGAATCCTTTTGTTGTGAAATGGTTAAGAGATCTCCAGTTGATCCTAGTTAAAGGGATATTGTATGCAATAGACGACTCAGAAAAAAGGAAACAGATGCATCAATTTAAAACCATCCTAGCAAAAAAACTAATTAGAGGAATCATTAATCTTATGCATATGAGCCTTTTCCTAGGAGCACACATGGGGACTGTAAAAACTTTGAATAAGTTAAAACAAAGTTGTGTTTTTGAAAATATGCACTGCGAAGTTGAAGAGGCGGTAAAGAATTGTGATCTATGTTTAAGGAGGAATATAGTTATCAATATGTATCCTAAATTGAGAGAAAGTATTTTCCCCGACCACCCATTTCATATCTGGTCAATGGATACCATGGGAAAATTTCAACTTTGCGCTAACGGTGACCAATATATAATTATTGCAAAAGAGCATTTCGCTAAGTATACAGTCATAGCACAAGCCAAAGACCTCAGGTCAAAATCAGTGATGAAATTTATAATAAAAGAAATCATATCACATTTTGGAAATATGGATTTCCTACTCTCAGATAATGCCACATGCTTTACAAGTAAAACCTTTAATGAAATGGCCAAAGAATTAAGATTCAAAAATTATACATTCATCACCAAGAAACCCCCAATTTAATGGATTAGCAGAAAATAAAGTAGAATGTGTAAAAAGAATACTAACTCACTACCACGATCTGGTACATAGAGGAAATTGGAGTGAATACTTACCATTCATACAATTAGCGTTAAACACTATTATAGATGCTAGCAGGAAATATACACCCTTTTTTCTACTGCATGGTTTCGAAGAGCAATCAGTATTTGACAACATTATTTCTAATCCGAGGGAGGGGTTCTGTTCTGAAGATGAATGGGTATCTAATCTCGTTCAAGAGGTATTTGTCTGCCGACAAATATGTATGAATGAATTAAAAAGGGCCCGAAAGGGCCAAGCGGCACAATACAACAAAAAATATTGGAAATCAAAATCTTCCCTAATAATTTAGTGTATGTCATTCAAGAAAGTTCATCAAAAAATTATTCGTGTAGGGGACTCTATCTAGTGTTATCGGAATTATATAAAAACGTCTTTTTGTTACACGAGCTAAAAACTTATAAACGACGGTTAGTAAATATTAGACAACTTAAAAAGATAAACGACCACGAAAGGTTCTTAGCCATGAACCCCGAGATTGCAAAACAAAGGTCAAAGGTAGATGACAAGCCCTTAGATCCTATACCAGACGAAATTGAAGGGGAGCAAATAAATAAAACACTGATAGAGGAAGACACCTCCCTAATATTTGGCAATGTAATTTAAAGGGAAGTTTATTAAACCAAACAAATGAAAACAATTTGGAAAGTATAAACCAACCTTACATTACGACTTCGAGTGAGGGGAATGATTCTAGTAACGCAGAATTATTAAACCAAATAAATGAAAACAATTTGGAAAGTATAAACCAACCTTACATTACGACTTCGAGTGAGGGGAATGATTCTAGTAACGTAGAAACAGATACAGAATTGAGTTTACCAGAGCCTCAATTGCAACCCATTGACGGAATTAACAGTGAGGAAATAAATGATAATTCGGAAGGGAATACTTCTGTGCAAAAAGTTGATAATTGCGAACAAGAAATATTTATCCATGAAAGAAAAGCTAAATCAAAACCATTAAATTATAAAGATCCTAGTTTAAAGAATTTTCTTGACGGAAAAATGGCAAAACCTTAATAAATAACAAACATACCTTATTCTAATTTTAAACTTTCAGAAGGCTGCTCCAAACCGGTATCCTCTGGAGATATACATAAACCTTCAAAATCAGCAACCTGGACAGTATATAATTTGGTGTCCTTTCTCACTAGGTTGGTGTGAAAGTGTTCGAGGGTAAACAAAGAAATTCCTCCGAGGACCAAAACCATACACCGATGATTAATAGGGCGATTTTCACAGGATGAAATATTCCAAATCCTTAAATTGTCGGTTTGATCTAAGGAAACACTATGGTGGGTGTGTAAAATAACCCTCCCGTCACTTGTTAAAAAGACAATACACTTTAAACTGGACATTGCTTAAGCAAATTATTGTAAAATAAGGGGGGAAGCCTGGATACAAGCAAAGATCTCCTTTATCAAGATCGGCAGCACTAAGAGCAGAATATTTGAGTATATCTGAATTAAAATCATTATGAAAGTGCAAACGTCTATCACAATAGGCAAGCCTCATACCACAATGAATGTAACCTGGGTATGGCTTAATAACCATATCAAAACACCGAAAGCAAGGAGGACAAAGTTCACAGGAAGGAGAATACCATAAAATAAGACATTCAACTTTCTCACTGCAAATTGTGTCATGAGTATGTAAAATTATAGACCCTTCCGCAGTTTTAAATAAAATACACTTGAATCCTGCCATTACTGTAAACTAATCACTGGACACTGACAAACACCACCAAAAGATAAATCAGCTGAATTGACCGTACTGAAAACAGAATCGATGGACACTGACAAAACACCACCAAAAGATAAATCAGCTGAATTGACCGTACAATCCGCAATTATGTCCGCAAGGTTATTGGTGTGGAAATGTAACCTCCTCTGACAGCCAAGAGACTGTATCATAAGGAAGACACTCCCGAAATGGGAAACTGACCATATCAAAACACATACGGTCATGGGGTCAATGTTCACACGGAGTACGATTACTCCATATAGCTAGCCTATCTGTAATTTCGGAACGAAATTTTGACGTGGGTGTGTAAAATCACAGACCCTTCCGCAGTTTTAAATAAAATACACTTGAATCCTGCCATGTTAATAGATAAATAAAGGACATAAAACCATTTCAGAAATGGTTGGAAACCCTGTTTGTTTGGCTGACCCTGTTTACAAGAGGGATATTGCTTAAGAAACAGAAATACATAGCCAAATAGCTTTCAAGGATATTGGTCAGATCTTCCCAGTTAACGGAATATATCAGGTAATATGGTATGCTAATACGAAAAGCCTCAGATCTCATTTAGACGACCTGAATTTGATTATTTTGAATATCGAAAATATTAAAATTATGGAACAAAAAGTAAAAAAAGACTTAGAAAAGGGAAAAAAAGAATTTCACAGAACTCAGAGAAATACATGATCTAAAGGAATATGTAATAGATAAGTGTAAACTATTACATTTAGAATTAAGTGAAGGAAATGGAATTCTCAAAATTAGAATCATTAATGACGGATAACACAAATCGAAACAAACGAAGTCTATTACCACTTTTGGGACAAACAATAGGGTGGATCACAGGACTATCAACGGAAGAAAATGTAGAAAACATTCTTCATCAAGTAGATTATTTAACAGAAAAAAAATGAAAAGTTACTACACATGTCGGACCGATCTATATCATTAGTAAGTGACCTCGACAGAGAATTAAGAATGGAAAGGAACAAAAGCTTAAAATTTTGGGAAGGACCTCCAAGCGAATTATCGAATATATATCCAGAGATAAATGAGATAAATTTTCTAAAATTACAGATAAACAAAGAAATGACAAAAAGTTCAATCCAAATAAAAAAGTTAGTAAAGAAAATAGAAACAGCAATCCTTTCTATTCTTCAAGCAGAAAATAAAAGTTTCCCTTTCATTGTTACAGATCCAGCAGACATGCTTAGGAAAATTTTCGAAATTGAAAATTCACTACCAATAGGCTATAGAATATCGGTTAATTAAAGAAGTTGCGGCTTACTGGAACTTTTTTAATCGACTAGCTGCAATGTGGCAACACAACAATTGAAATTGTTGGTTATTTTTGATTTCTCAATATCAAATAAACAAGTTGGGCGTATTTCTTTCAAATAGACAACGAGTTTAAATTTTTTGGGTTGATTAAAGATCAAACGAGATATTTTTTAGAAGATTACAATATAGAAAAAGAATGTAACTTAAAGGGTATACCACAATTATGCAACCACCAATTTCTTATTAGAAGCACACAAATGAACTCCTTCAGTTTAGTAAACTACATTGAAAATAATGCATTAATTAATAAAGTATGTGAAACCAAAATTATAAAGGAAAATAAAATCTTAATCCAAAGAATTGGAAGGGAAAAGTATATAATCACACCTCCTTTCAAAGAAGAAATAAGAATACATTTCGAATGCAAAACAGAGAAAAACAGTAAATTCACATATATAAAGGGCAGCTCAATAGTGGAATTGCCAGAAGAATGTTCTCTAACTGCAGAGATGTTAAAAATAAATAGGATGCAAAAGGGGACAGATTACAAAAGAAATGGCACCTTCAAACATATCTATATTTAGCCTAAAAGGGAACCTATCCATAGCTGGAATAGAAAATGAATGGGACAAAGAATTTGAAGATTTAATCTCTATATATTTCCAGAACAACTCCAAGACGCAGATTGGCATAGCTGAATTGAGAAAAATGCACATTTCCTTAAGAGACAAAAGAGGAAGGAAAATAGCTAGCTACTGGACATTTATTCTTAATATCTTGAATATATTTATCTCTTTATTGGGACTAGTTTCTATAGGAATAATATTCAAAACATTGAAAAAACTATGGTTGGGACTATAGAAAACAAAAGTCTCAAGGCTTTCACGTAACTGTGGAACAAGAAGAAATTGAATTTAATTGATTCTTAGCAAAGTTATGGTTTCATTAAGAAAAAAATAACTGTACTAAGAATTTTAAGTGTGGGAGGTTGTGAGAATGTGAAAAAGCCATCATAACCTGACTAAATTGTAAAAATAGTAAACTATGACTTTTGAGTAATGATAAAAGTAACGAAGTATTAATTTTCTTTGTGTAAGGAAAACAAACCCTACATTAGATTTGAATAAGAATACCCTTGATCCAACACGGTCCATAAAATGCAAATACAAATACCGGACACTTCAAACTCGAGAGGTCAACGGCAAGAATATTACGCGACAATAATCACATGACAAAACAGGGTTTTGAATAGAGAAAGCGGAAACTAACTTTTTGAAGAAAGAATTATTATTAGGATTACATCAAAACTGGTCTCTGGCCAATGAGACAAGAATGACAAAATAAGACAAAGCTTAAAATAGGGATCCGGGAACGAAAACAGGGTAGTCTTTTTTGGAACTAACAACGAGTAAGTCTTTTACGTTGTAATTAAGGTAGGCTACCACCGTCTGTCTGAATTCCCCTTGGAAATAAAAGTTTGAAGATAAAATTAAAATAAGAAGGAAACCTCTAAAAGATTTCTGTCACTTGGAGATAACTTTAATACGTATGTAGGAGACAAGAATAAAAACTAGTGCTGAAGTTTAACATTTTACTATAAGTTTGTGATTAGGGTTTATAATTTGGTAGTATTTTCACTTAGCCAGGGCTTGAGCCATTCTGACAAAAACAGCATATTTTAAGGCTAGAATAAGCTAAAATAAATTTCTTCCCAGAAATTTAAAACTTGTAGAAGAAGCTTCGAATAACCGAGGTTCAAAGAGGAGAAGGAACCTTAACCAAGAAGTCAACGTTAGGAGAGCCTTTTGTGCTTCCCTTTTTCAGCCTAGAGTTCCTTGGAACTTAGCTTGACTTTTATAAAACCTTATACCCAGAAAATTGGAATTATCGGACAACAGCATTACTTTCCCCTTTGTGCAGTCTTCACACATTTATAGGAAGGAGAACACTGTTCCCTTTTTAATCATTCTTTCATTTCGTTAAACCCGTACTGACTGTTTATACAAAGGTGTGGCCTCAATGTTTATACAGATAGGTTAGGGAAAAAGGGAATAATATTGTCAATCTAAGTATTTCCAGACCTTTATGTCCAGATATATTCAATTGAGTGTTTTCCCTGCTAAAGTTAAAGCTTACTAAAGGTCCAAGGAACACAAACCCCTTTTTCAAGAAATAATAAGAGGATCTCTTGGTTTGGGTTAATGTAAATTGGAATAAAATCAAGTACGGTTATTCCTAGCTTGGCTCAGCAATAGTTTGAACTAAAGGATTTTAATACCCCAGAACTCAAGCCTTGACTAGCTATTAAAGTGTAACTCTTTTAATTAGAAACATTCGATAACCTAGAATTAACTTGATCCTTTTCTTTTCGGTAAACATTTGTGGATTGAACAAGTAGACCATAGACATCAGACCTAGAAGAGGCTTAGAAGAATTCAAAATAATTAGAATTAGAATATTTTCCTTTTTATCTTCTTTTTTATAATAAATATCAGTTGCCACTGAATTCTGAAGTATCGATTCTTACCCAAAGCCTCAGTTATAACACGCTATACGCTACCAAATTTTAATCCTGATAGTAGGGGCAACCTTACAACTGGTCACAGCGGTACTCAAGTTCGGTGCAACTTTCATTTAAGTGGGGGAGGATTGATAAAATTTATCAAATTTGGTAAAATTTAGTCCTCTGTTCCAAAAAATTAAACAAAAAACGGGTTTTAATTTCTATAAAGCAGTGAATACAAACACTTAATTAAACAAAAATACTCCGAATATTTCGGCCCCACATCCGAGAGCCTTTCTCAACGGAAAAAAATCTTTCATCAACATAAAAAAAACATACTAAACAAACAAAAGAAAAAATATAAATAAATAGGAAAAGAAAAATCACATATTAAATAAACAATTCCATTCACTGGCGTATAAACAAAATCGAATGTTTATATTGATTGGAACACGCCTTCTCACAGTATATAAATGGAAATCTATCAAAAAATGAAAATATATTTATACTTAAACTAAAACAACATAAAGGTCAGCTAACCCCCGGCCCATAACCCCTAAATAGATCTCACAAATTCATCACCCAAGGTTTGAATTATAAATTGAACAGATTCGTTTGCTTGCTTGGAAAAATGCTGGGAAAGGTAAACGAACTGCAGCTAAGCTTGCAAGCAAACGAATCTGTTCAATTTATAATTCAAACCTTGGGTGATGAACTTGCGAGATCTATTTAGGGGTTATGGGCCGGGGGTTAGCTGAACTTTATTGTCTTAGTTTAAGTATAAATATATTTTCATTTTTTGATAGATTTCCATTTATATACTGTGAGAAGGCGTGTTCGAATCAATATAAACATTCGATTTTGTTTATACGGGCATAGTTCCGGGAATAATTCAGACAAATGTATGGCACCAAATCCTATAGAAAAAAAAACTAATCAGGCAGGATTTAGAGGATGAAAGTCCCAAGCCTGAAAATAAAATCACAAACCCTCCTTCTAACCAAAATGAAAATATTTGTTTTACTGCGTTACAGGAAAATAAAACTGAACCAAGTTCTTTCCCATTTATGTGGACTGCTAAAATAGCAGACCAAAATTTTGTAAAATGTTTCGTGGATAGCGGGTGCCAAAGAAGCTTGTTAAAGGAGGATATATTTCAAAAATTTCCAGTAGAGGTTCGTAGACGCCTCAAACCATCCTCCCGAAACGTGAAATCTTTAAATGGAGAGACTTTACCACTAATAGAAGAGACTTAAAACGGGTCCGTTAAGCTCAGAAAGAAAACAAATAGCAGAGACAGTCTTATTAAAATTGAAACGAGCCTTTACAACTGGACCTTATGATGTAGGGCAAAATGACCTCCCAGGATGTAAAGTAGAAATAGACCCGGATATACCTATTAAGTGTGTCAAACAATTCCCTTTACCATTTTTAATGACAGAATGCTTACAAAAATACATAAACGAAACGGTAAGAGTAAGAATAATTGAAATAAGACGTTCCGAATATACAGCTCCAATATTTTGCATAGGAAAACCCAGAAAGGATGGGAAAATTCCACCAAAAAACTTGTGGGATGAAAGTAATAGTCGGTTCCTCATAGATTTAAGGGCAATAAATAAAGCGATAAAAGACTCACAGTGGGCTATTCGAAGAATTTCAGAGGTCATCTCTTACCTATCTAATAAAACCAAATTCATTTCAACTATTGATATTAGAAATGGATTTAGTCAGTGCAACTTAGCTGAAGAAAGCCAAAAATATTTTAGTTTCTCAAATAAGGGGATTTCTTATGTATTTAAACGCGTACCACAAGGGTCAGTTTTCTCACCCCGCGCTTTTGTTGAATTTTTAAATCAGGTCTATGGACCCGAATTTTCTTCATTTTTGTCAAGTTATGTATATGACTTGACAATACATACTTCAGTAAACTTTGAAGAACATTTGAAACATATTGAACAAACTTTAAAACAGGCTCTAAAATTTAATCTAAGGCTTAATATTGATAAATCCCAATTTGTTTCGGAAGAATGTGACTTGTTAGGGTTCCGAGTCTCCACGAAAGGAGTGAAATCACAAGCACAAAAATTAGAAGCTATAAAGAAATTAGAACCACCAAGTGGCGTCACAGGAAGTAGGTCATTTCTAGGCTTAACTGGTTATTACAGGGGATTCTATCATAATTACGCAAAATTAGCCAAACCTTTAATTCGACTAACTAGAAATTTAATTTGACTAACTTTTTGCCTTAGTACAAAGTCTAAAGCTTCCAAAAGGGATATTTATGGGCCGCGGGAACTCACATATTTGTAGACTGTGCTGCACTAGCATATCTTAAAAGATCCAAAACTCTTCACTGAAAATTATATAGGATTGCGGTTCTATTAGACAACGATTTGTATACTTATCACCACATTAGCACTAGCAGGAACCGTGCTGACTATTTGTGTCGCCCTAGCTTACAATTTGTTAAGGCAAATAGGTCAATTAATCTTAATGAGTTAGAAGTAGAATATATAGCCCTATTAGGAGACATGGAACCAATTGATTTTTTTGGAATATGTAAAGAAGAGATGAGGAGATTTCAACTAGAAGACCCTGAAAATTAAAGTGGCAATCAATTAGATAATAGAATTAGAAAATACACTCTTAGGCTTAAAATCTCCCCAGGATACATATAAAAATAATGAAAAGTCTAAGGAGGGTAAAAATGAACAGTCGAGCCAGACTGGTTTGACCAGGCCCTGTGAGGGATGTGAGTCAAATACGGATAGCTAAAAACATTCCCGGAGCTATCAAAACATCAAAAGGGGATGAATTCAGTAGTAATACTGAAGAGGAGTTTCCTTCTATAAGAAGGAACAAGCCTGAGTAGAGGGATAGATGCCTAACCTCTGGGTCTATCCATGGCAAACTGGAGGAGGTAAAAGTAAAGGGCAGTACGCATGCGTGTGCTAGTGACAGCAGGTCAATTTTAGAGGGGAGTGAAATTGAATCCTATAAAGGGCAAGTTCTAACGGCGGAACTTGCAACAAAGACCAGAACTACTATGGGAGTTACTGGCACAATGGGTACTCGGGCTGAATCCCAAACATCCAGGGATTCAGACTCGGAGAGTGACGAGCCGTTATGGATACGACAAGCTCGTGCGGTGGAGCTTGCGAAGATTAGGAGTAATCGGGCTGAATCCGAAACGTCCAGAGATCCAGACTCAGAGAGGTACGAGCCGCTATGGATACGACAAGCTCGTGTTGTGGAGCTTGCGAAGAATAGGACTATAGAAAGGGTCACTAGCATGGATAATTGGGCTGGGTCTGGAATACCCGCAGACCTAGGCACCAAGAGGGGTAAGCCGCAGGAAGAATTTCCAAAATTTGACGTTCCTGGCAGAGCTCAAATTAACAACAGACCAGAAACTTCAAATTTGGGGAAAGGAATCCTTTTGTTGTGAATTTGTTAAGAGATTTCCAGTTAATCCTAGTCGAAGGAATATTGTATTCAATAAACGACCCAGAAAAAAGGAAACATATGCATCAGTTTTTATTAATTTAAGTAAATTTTATTTCTGATGTAAATGAGAGGTAATTTTAAACTCTCTCCCCCTCCCCTAATGTGCAAATATAGACCCTGAATCGGTATATATAGGGTGGGGCTAAAACATATTTGTAAAAAGCATAAAAAAAGACATCGAGTGGTGTGTTTACTTTATTCATAAGTCAATAATATGAACAACGAAAAATTTACCAAACTTTTTGTCACCATAGTATAGGAAATCGGGTACTGAATCATTTGGCGTATCCTGTCGATAATAGTTCGCGCTCAAATGAGAAATATTCAATTTTTAAATGTCATGCATGCGCTAATTTCCAAGCATGCCAATTGTCTACTGCTCTGTTTGCCAGTCAGAGGTGCTTTTGGAGTTAGGACAGCTTTCAGCTGCAGCTTGTGGGCACACCTTTCATTCTGAGTGTTTGAACAAATGGCTTAAAGAGTTAGTGATGCAGAATAGCCTAGGCTATACTACTAGAACTATTTGTGTTAAGTAGGGTAGGCTACCTTTTAGCCTACCTATCATGGCTGTCCAAAATCAAAAGTGGTTCAGTCTTGTTTTCTTGTCTTAAGTGTCCAACAATCATTGCGGTTTTTTTATCTGAAAAGAAGGCTATTAGATTACTATAGGCCTACTTGATTTTAATAGGCTAAGTCTTGATACACTTGAGCTAGCTTATATTCAGATGCCATAGAGAGGGGTTTGAAATGATTGGAAAAATGGGACAATTCTAGTTTAGAGGCTTTTTACTGTCTTGGAAACTAGCTAAGCTAGGTGAAAGAAATTTCCTTCTTTTAGCCTCCTTTAAAGCTCTCAAACAGATAAGGGTGATTAAGGTAAGGGAATTCCAGGACCAAAAATGTAGCCTGTACTAGCCTACAAAGGTATTGCCAAGTTACTAGGCCATGTCTTCCATTTTAGCCTATTTTTAAAATGGAAGACATAGGCTACTTTTTTTATGCTCTTTCCATTTCAATATTTACTTCTGAAATGAATGCCATTTTGAGTCCTCAAAGGGTCTAAAAATAGCCCATAGGCTAGTAACCACAAGTTTATAAAATTATTCAACAGAGATTTTTAAAAAGACCCCAAGGCTCCTCAAAAGGCATCAAAGCAAAACAAAAAGTACATCATTAGAATTGCCATTGTTAAAGGCCCTAAATAGAAAACTTACTATCCCTCACCATAAACAAAAAGGAAAGGCTCATTTTTACATGGGCAGCACTGATGCATCCTCTTTTTTACAGGGCACTGAAAAATCATAGTCTTGTTTAAGGCATTGTTTAAAAGCTAGTTTCTGTTTCTAGGCTAATTAACTTTACAATATAATCTACAAACTATAAAAAAGGTTACAAGTTACCTTGTCAGGTTCCATTAAGGACTCAAAATGAACTGTGCCCCAGAAGTGAATATTAAATTTAGGAAGAGCATAAAAGAGGCATCTAAGAATATATTTAGTTTCTTGATAACTAAATAAATATGTATAGCCTATATACTGACAGGTTTTGAAAAACCTGTCCAAATAAATTTGGGTTAAAATTTTGAGCCATTTTAATGGCTCTTTGCTTAATGTAATAAATAGATTTCAAGATCTTTAAAACCTCAGAAATTGGGGCTGAGCAAAGATATGTGGCTCAAAACACCTTCCTTGTGCCTTGTTTGAGCAGATGATAATTTTTGTGTGGTTTTACTTTTATAACACAAAGGTCAGTGCTCTCAGGAGGGAAAAGATATAGTGTTAGGTGCTTCAAGATAATTTTTTTCTTTTTCATATAATTTAGCTATGAAGAAAGTGAATTTATCACTTGATGCTTTTTTTATGTTCTTTCCAAATATAACAATCACTTCTGGGGAAATTCCATTATGAGCCCTTAATAGGGCCCTAAAATGCAACTTGTTACCTTGTTTGTAGCTTTTGGACTATAATGTAAAAGTTATAAATTAGTGAAAAGCTTGTGGCTGCCCCATGATCAGTTCTGACTCTTAACAAGGGCACTAAAACTTTCAAATTCCAATCTAAGTTTATACAACCACCCCTTCCATAAAAACGTTAAATGTTAACAATAAGTAACTTGCATAACTTACAGCCCCTCCAGGGACTGAGGGGGGGGGGCATAACTTCAACCCCAGAAGCATACCCCGGCCTTTGGACTATTTTCTACAAAATAGCTATCACAAAATTTTGACTTGGGGGCTGGTTGCCCTTTGATCACTTTGGACTCTTAAAAAAGGAACTAGAAAATTTGATTCCTAATTGAGTAAGCCCTCTCTCAAGTTTATACAGCCACCCCTTCCACAAAAACCTTACATGTTAACAATGGGCAACTTGCATAAGTTACAGCCCTTGTCCCAGGGGCTGCAGGGGATTTGTCAACCCATGAGTTATAGCCATTTTGCTTTTTGACTATTTTGAACAGAATGGCTGTCTCAAAATTTTGATTGGAAGCATTTAGGAAAAAAGGGCATGAGTCATGGGCTGGTTACCCTTTGATTGCTTTTGACTTAAGGACATTAGACTTTTGATTTCCAATCAAATGAGCCCCCTCCAAAGTTTATGCAACCACCCCTTCCACAAAGCCTTATATTTGTTACCAATGGGTAACTAGCATAACTTATAGCCCTTGCCCTGAGGGCTGGGGGTATCAAATATGGAACTGTATTTATTTGACCTTTAGACTAGACCCCAGCACTGCGCTGATGAGGGAAGACCGACAGCAGCAGGGCCAAAAACAGCATTTGATTTCCAATCAAATGAGCCCCCTCCAAAGTTTATGCAACCACCCCTTCCACAAAATTTTATATTTGTTAACAATGGGTAACTAGCATAACTTATAGCCCTTGCCCTGAGGGCTGGGGGTATCAAATCTGGAACTGTATTTATTTGACCTTTAGACTAGACCTGGTGCTGCGCTGATGAGGGAAGACCAGCAGCAGCAGGGCCAAAAACAGCATGCCGCGCCGCCAGTAAGATGTCAGCAATGCACTGCCAGCACAATCATTGTTGACCGCAAACATTAATGTTTTCATCAGTCTTTCTCAAATCACAGCTTAAATTTACAACAGATTCAAGCCTATTCATGAGTTCAAATCACAAGTCACTGGCTGGAAACTGGTCTTCTTCATTATTCATCAAGAGAAGTAGAAATCTGGTAGAAACAAAATGGCTGTGATGTTTCAGAGCCCATGCATAATACGAGTAGTTGAAGTATCTATTAGCTATGTATTCTTAACATAAATAATTATCAAAATTAGTAGTTTTTTTCATCAAGCATTACTGCATATAAAACTTCAAATACCATATCACAAAATTTGTCAGTTATCTGGGTAAAAACTTTGAATATAAGTTTTAACTTAGAAGCTTAATTTTTTCATAATGCCCTTTGCCTATATCTGTTTTGTCACCTTTAAAACAGTTGAAATGGGGAACTTTGATATTGATTTTTTTTTTTTTTTTTTGCTCTTTTGGATTCCTAAGAAGCCTTATTGTATTAAAAACTAGTTTTTAATAACAATTTAAAAAATACATTTTAGAGTTTTTTTTTGACTTCTTTATAGAATATATGTCATGTAGGCTAAGACTGAACTGCTGCTTTTGTATTGCTTTTGGCTGCTCTTTTGGATATTATTCATTTTTTATTTGGGGATTCATTCCAAATTATAAACTGATAAATACCTAATATCAGTCAAATTATAAACTGCATCTAAAAGGAGTAAATTTATCAAATTGAAAAATACATGATGAACACTTCACATGAGAACACTTCAATTACAATGACACAAAAAACACTTAATAGTTTATTTGCTATGAAGAAAAATGAAGTGCCAGCTATTTTCTTAGGTAAAAAATGAAAAGCTCATCTGTTTTAAGTGTAATTAAATGAAATAATATGCAGACTGAAGTAGCTCCAGGAAGATGTTGAAATGTTCATCCTAGTTTGTCACTTTTAATCCAAGCAAAATGTTAGGACACTTAGTATCAGTTATTGAGTTTAAGCTTTGATTTCCAAGTGCTCACAAGAATTACAAAATTTAAGAAAGTTGCAACAATAAGTCACCTGTGGTCAAAATACTCAAAGACTCCTCTTTGATCCCCACCCAGGCTCAAAGCTTCTGCTATGGTCATTTCCATGGAAATCTCCAAAGAGTTTCTTTTTAAAATAGCTTTCAAGTGTAGTTAGGGGTATTTAGACTTTTTTGCTTTTCTTCAAAGCTTTGAAAAAAGTGTTATAATATTCCAAATGTTACATTTGTGCATATTTTTGCCAATCATTTGTGGGGTGATCAAATTTTCTAAACCACTGTAGATACGTAAGAACGTTGCAACATCTAGTACCCTGAGGTCATAAGACTGTCAAAGACTCCTCCTTGAACCTCCCAAATTGAAATCTTTTATTATTACCTGGCCTTTTAATGTAACTTGGGCACTGGACCAAGGGCGCCATTGTTACTCAAGTGCAACATTAGGTGGGGATGTTGATTGTTGATATCACTTTTGTCACACCAATTTGTTTTAGTGTGAATCTGCCTGGTGCTTATGAATGAATGTTTTCAAAGCAGACCTGTTTCATCAATAATAAGAAAAAAAAAGATTGGACACATATGTCCCTTTCCCTTTGGATGATAAAACCATGCAAGTGCTGTATCAAGTATAACTCACAAAAATCTTGTTAATTTTGTCAACTTTTCAACTTTTTGGCATCCCTGCTTTCAATAAAAAAAATCAAGGTACTATCACTTAAATATAATAACTCTCTATGCCCCCCTTCTGGATACCATCTTGATAGGATACTGTCACTGCTTTAAATAAAAAAAAAAATAACTTATTGGCAACCCTGCTTTAAAAAAAATCGAGGTATTATCATTTAAATATGATAGCTCAATACCCCCCTCCCCCCCTCTGGATACCACCTTGATAGGATGCCGTCTCTGCTTTAAATTAAAAAAAAATCAACTTTTTGGGATCCCTGCTTTCAATAAATAAAATTTTGAGCTATTATCATTTAAATGTAATACCTCCCTACCCCCCCCCCCTCTGGATACCACCTTGATAGGATACCATCTCAGCTTTCATTAGAAAAATAATCTACTTAATATTAACTAGGTCACTATATGGTTCAAACAAACATGCAAAATAACGTTAAACAGCTTAGTGTTCCTTGAAAAAAAAAATTGAGGGTATGAGTAAAGGGGTACAAAGACAACAACAAAAATGTCAAAATTATCCAGATATGCCTCAAATTATTGGAAAACTGAGTGATAGATTTGCCATGACATTCCATAAGATCCAAAGAATCTAATTAAAAGGGAGCACACACAAAAGCCAAATAAGGCCAGTAGCCTATGAGAAATTGCAAAATACCCAAGACAATGAACAAGTCCTAATGGGGGCCCTGGGTCTATCAAAATATTTCAATGGTTTCCCAGGGAATTTGGTATCATTTTCTTCTGTCTCCACTTTAAATGAAAAAAATAATTATCTTTTTGGCATCCCTGCTTTCAATAAAAAAAATGAGGTATTATGATTTAAAAATGATAGTTCCCTATAGGCAATAATTTACAATTTATTTAAGAATCATATTTTTGGGGTAACTTCCGGTTCAATCTTTAATTCCCCAACCTTGTACATAGCTTAGTCTATAGCTAAATTTTGTCTCAATTGAAGGTTGTATTTTTTTTTTTTGGGGGGGGGGGGGGAGATAAAAATGTTCCAGAACAAAGATTGTATATTTAATCAGGTGCTCAATAATTGAGTATTAAGCTTTAAGAAAATCTTATCTAAAAACAGCAAAAAAAAATAAAATCTGCAAACTTACAATTCAGCTGTACAAACAATCTGTTGGCTGTCAATTTCAAAATCCAACAAAAGGCTGAGGCTGTATAGTAGTGAATGCGTTCTATAATTCTATTCAACTTGAAAATAAAATTCTTGACTACAAATGATGTAAGAAATAGCAATTGGGAAACTGCATTTGAAATGATTTAAACTCATTTCATAAAAACAATACTTTTTTTTTGTCAACATATGAAGAACTGTGTATATTGCAATATTTGCAATAGCATATTGCATCTGTCTGGTTTTTATGCAAAGTAACAAAAGAGACAAAAAATTAATGAACAAGAGGGTAGTAAAGAATTATGGTATACAAAGTAATATTTGGCAGGGAAAGTCACTGGTGATAAATCGCTAGGGGTGGCACTGTGATTGCGTGATTTTCGGGGATTCGGGGAATCAAATTTTTTTTGGGGTGACGCATAGATTTTTGGGGAAATACCCAAAAATTCGTGGATAGTGCAAGCCTTGCTTGATTTCTAATCAGGAAAATCGAAATACTAACCACACAAGAAGGAAAAGCTCCAACTTTGCAGTTGACGCAATAAAGAATTGTTGCAAAAATAATTTAAAGTTGACCAAACGCCGCCGCCTCTGCCGGCGGCGTTACGACACTTCAGCGGCGTTCGACCGGGCCTCTCGTCGGCGGCGTTCGGTCGATTCGCCGGCGTGGTGCCGGGGTCTACTTTAGACCATTTTTAATACAATGGCTGTCTCAAAGTTTTGATCAGAAGCATTTAGGGAAGAAAGGGCATGTTGGGGGTGGGGAGGGGGGCTGGTTGTCCTTCAATTGTTCAAATGTCAAATAACTATATCTCCAGGGTTGATACACCTCTCCCCAGCCTCCATGGAAGGGCTATAAGTTATGCAGTTTGCCAATTGTTAACATATAATGATTTTTATTTGAAAAGATGACATGTCTGGTCCATGTTTTCAAAAAAGGCTTATGGTATTAAGGTTAAACTTTAAGGAAATGTTGTGAGGGATGCCAAACTCAATCAAAACACTCTGTATGCTTACTGGTCGTGACAAGAGAATATAAGCAATATCTAAAGAACAACTGAGGGTATGAAGTTGAAAACTTCAAGGTATGTTGAGATGTTGAAGAGAGGTTTTAGGGTAACCATCCTTTCCCCCCCCCTTTCCTTGTTTTTTTTAGGTGCCCCCTCTGCTCAATACTGATTAAAGAAAATGGAAAATATTTGATTTTGGGTGTATCCAAAAAGGCTAAGGGCATTAAGGTGAAAACTTGAAGAACGTTGAAGTTTTTTTTTTTTTATAACAATACAAAAGGCAGTATGTGCATCCAGTTTATCAAAAAGAAGGATCTGCAATACTTTAAGACAGTTTTGGGTATTGAGTTTATCAAGTATGATTTATTAGAGGATATTGGAGAGTAATCAGCCCCCCACCTTGTCCTTTTTAGATGCTCCCTCCCCTCACCACTGGTCAAAATTTTGAGAATGCAATTTTGTTCAAAACAGTCAAAAGATTTAGAAACTATGCCCCTAGAGATGCAATGCTCCCAACAGCCCCCCAGGGTAAAGATTGTTAATTTTGCAATTTGTGCTTTTTCACATGCTGGATTTGTCATTACCAAGAAGAAGGAATTTTTTATTCTAGGTGTGTTTGAAAAAGGCTAAGGGTATTAAGCTGAGACTTTGGGGAATGTTAAGGGCCATGCTAAACTAAAACTAAAGATACTATGTGCATCCCTGTTTGTCAAAAAGATGTATCTGCAATATCACAAGAACAAGTAAGGGTATTAACTTGAAACTTTCAGGGCCACTACTACTACTGCCATTGTTGTGGCTGCAATTGAATCTAGTTGTGACTGCAACCTAACAACTTGCAATTGTGACTGAGACTGCTTGTAAATGCTACTACATTTATTTGTTTCAGTACTTTCAGGGAATGTTGAGAGGGATATTGAACTTTGGAACTTTAATGTTGAATTAAATAAAAAAAAACAAGTTTTTTTTTAACTGAAAGTAAGGAACAATGTTAAAACTTAAAACAAACAGAAATTATTCCATATATGAAAGGGGCTGTCCCCTCCTCAACGCCTTGCTCTTTACGCTAAAGTTTTTTTATTGTTTAAAAACAATAGAGTTGTGAGAAAGTTAAACTTTAGCGTAAAGAGCAAGGCGTTGAGAGGGGGACAGCCCCTTTCATATATAGAATAATTTCTGTTTGTTTTAAGTTTTAACATTGTTCCTTACTTTCAGTTAAAAAAATTAGTTTTTTTTTATTTAATTTTTTGAACGTTTTTGAATTAATGCAGGTTTTGACTTTGGCTCACTGTACATGAATAATTAAAACAAAATTTGCATATTAATTTGACTTTTGTTTGGTTAAATGGCTTTCTCGAAACTTGTTTAATTTTATTTACGTACAAACGTTTTTTATTAGTAAATAAAGCTTACAAATTAGCTTACAAATTATTTTTAATACGTTTGCCCCCTAGTCAACTTTTATATTCATATATTGTCGCGCCTCCCTTTAAATTTTTAAGGGGTGAGAATGTGGTATAATATACTAAGGTCATATAGGGGCGCTGAACCCACAACTTACCGTAACAAACTTTTAATACATATATTTGCTATTTTAATACCATATTTTGATTGCCCCCTAGTCAATACCTTGCTCTTTAAGCTAAAGTTCGAATTTTGTCCGAATTCTTTAAAAATGACTGCTTAATCACAAAGGCCGTTAATTAGAATAAATGGCACTTATGAAAGTATTAAAAAGTCTTTGGCTTAAAGAGCAAGGTATTGGCTAGGGGGTGAACCCAATCATATATGTAATATTTTCTGTTCGTTTTAAGTTTTGATGTTGCTGCTTACTTTCAGTTGAAAAACTTGTTTTTTTTTTTAATTTAATTTCTGATCTTTTTTTTTAAATAATGCTGGGAAATCCGGCGTCCCCTTCATAGCAATGTCCCTTCCCCCATGGAAACTCCCTTCATGGAAAGGTCCTCCCCACATAACCCCAACCCACCCCCTCCCCCCACTACCAAAAAATCCCCCCTGAAAACGTCTGTATACTTCCAAATAACCAATACTAAATGTTAACATTGGGTAAAGTCCATAACTCTCAGCCCTCCCCCAGGGACTTTGGGGGATTAAGTCATCCTTAAAGAATAGTTATCATATTTTTGACCATGCTGAACAAAATGGCTATCCCAAAATTTTGATTGGGTGACTTCGGGGAAAAAAATGAGCATGGGAGGGGGCCTAGTTGCCCTCCATTTTTTGATCACTTAAAAGGGCACTAGAACTTTTAATTTTCTTTCCAATGAGCCCTCCCACGATATTCTAGGACCACTGGGTTGATACGATCACCCCTGGGAAAAAAAAAAAAATAAACATGCATCCATGATCTTTCTTCTGGCAAAAAATGTAAAATTCCACCTTTTTGTAGATAGGAGCTTAAACCTCTACAGTAGGGTTCTCTGATACGCTGAATATGATGGTGTGATTTTCATTAAGGTTCTATAACTTTTGGGGGGTCTTTTTTCTCCTTTTTTTTGAAAATAAGCCAAATTTTCTCAGGCATGTAACTTTTGATGGGTAGGAGTAAACTTGATGAAACTTATATATTTGAAATCAGCAGTAAAATTTGATTCATTTGATGGATCTATTGGTATCAAAATCCCGTTTACTAGAGTTTTGGTTACCATTGAGCCAAGTTGCTCCTTACTTACAGTTTGTTACCATGAACTGTTTGAAAAACATAACTTTGATGCTTTGATACTTTGATGTTGAAAAAAAACCCTGATATTGAAAAACCTTAAACTGGCAGTAAAAAAGAACAAGAATTAATTTAAAAAACTTCCCAAAAAGAAGTTTTTCAAAGAAAAGTAAAGAGCTACATTAAACTTAAGACCAGCAGAAATAAATTCCTATAATAATTCAAGTTCAAAACAACCAGAAATTACTACTAAAGAATAAATGAAACCCAAAACAAACAGAAATGAATAATTAAATCTTAAAACAAGTAAAACTTAAATTGAATATGCAAAACAAACTTAAAACAAACAAAAATCACTACAATCAAGAGTTTGGCTACTGCCTCCTTCCCTAACTGTAAAAGTTTAAAAACCTACTGCATTGTTTGTGCTTTATTGAAAACAAATTATGTTATAAATATTTTCTTTAGTACTTACAATGTTGAAAATAAAAAATAAAATCTTGAACTGCTGAGCTTTCAGCAATTAATTAAAATATATATCAATTATTCAGTTTAATTTTTTGTAGTTCTTTCCAAGGACTGTTCAAAATGCATATAGTTTTCAATAAAACGTAATTTATTTAGTAGGCTTTAGCCTTTAAAGTTAGGGAAAGGAGCAGTAGTCAGACTTTTGTTTGTAGTAATTTTTGTTTTTTTTAATTTTGATTTGCATATTCAATTTAAGCTTTACTTGTTTAAGATTTGCTATGATCTTAATTTATTATTTTTGCTATGATCTTTATTGATCTATTAAGCTTTACTTGTTTAAGATTTGCTATGATTGCTATGATTGTTTATTTAATTTCTGTTTGTGTTGTGTTTCATTTATTGTGTAATAGTAATTTCTTGTCGTTCTGAGTTTGAGTTGATATATGAATTTATTTCTGCTGGTCTGAAGTTTAAAATGGCTCTTTACTTTTCTTAAAAAAAAATGTTTTTTTGGAAGTTTTTTTCTAAATAGATCCAAAAAGACAAAGGACATTCAGGTGAACCTTCCAGAGAATGTTGAGGGGAATTTTGAACTAAATCAAAATCACATTATGGGCATATGGGTTTGTCAAAAGAGTGTAACTCAGGAATGACTGAGTATATTAAGTTGGAACTTTCTGGAAATGATAAGGGGTCACTCACTCAAGTTTATGCTGTGTAAAATTGGAGAACACACTTTTTTTTTTCGTTAGCTTCTTCGTTACTTTATAAATAAATTTGGGCTATAGATTTGCACATTAGGGGGGGGGGGGGGTAAAGTATAGCGGGTCTGCATGCAAAATGTGGTTGGTACAATTATTCTGCATATTAGATAGATAGATAAATAAGTGTATTTTAAAGCCAAATATACAACCATGAACACAGTAAAATAACATAAATTAAATGCACAAATAACATAAACATTGATCAGCAATCATTGGCAGCGCAATCGTGCTGCCTAAGTAAAGAACTATGTTGGCACAATGTATTATTTATATTTTTTTTTTTTTTCATACCAGGGCACTTTATATCAAAGGAGTTGTCATAGAAACTTCAAAAAGGGCTCATTTGATTGGAAATTGGAAGGGCTAGTGCCCTTTTTAATAGTCGAAACTGATTAGAGGGCACCTAGCCCCCCTCCCCCATGCCCATCATTCCCCCAAACACATTCAATCAAAATTTTGAGATAGCCATTTTGTTTAGCATAGTTGATTTCCTGATAGAAAATATGTTTTTGAGGAGGACACTCCTCCACAACCCTCAGGGCAAGGGTTTTAAGTTATGCCCTGGGGGTATATAAGAACAATGTTGGCACAATGTATTATTTATTATTTTTTTCCATACCAGGGCACTTTGTATCAAAGGAGTTGTCATAGAAACTTCGAAAAGGGCTCATCCGATTGGAAATTAGAGTAGCTAGTGCCCTTTTTAATAGTCAAAAGTGATTGGAGGGCAACTATCCCCCTCCCCCCCCCCACGACCATCATTCCCCCAAAAACATCCAATCAAAGTTTTGAGATAGCCATTTTGTTCAGCATAGTTGATTTCCAGATAGAAAATATGTTTTTGAGGAGGAAACTTTCCCCCCCCCCCCAACCCTCAGGGCAAGGGTTTTAAGTTATGTCCAGGGAGCATACAAGAACAATGTTGGCACAATGTATTATTTATTTATTATTTTTTTTCCTTTAGAGCAGGGCACTTTGTATTGAAGAAGTTGTCATAGAAACTTTGCAAAGGGTTCATTCAATTGGAAATTGGAGTGGCTTGTGCCCCTTTTAATAGTTGAAAGTGATTGGAAGGCAACTAACACCCCTTCCACGCCCACCATTTCCCGAAACATCCAATCAAAATTTTGAGATAGCCATTTTGTTCAGCATAGTTGATTTCCAGATAGAAATTATGTTTTTGAGGAGGACACTCCCTCACAGCCTTTAGGGCAAGGGTTGTAAGTTATGCCCTGGGGGCATATAATGTTTTTATAGAAGGCGTTGTTGTAGAAACTTCAAAAAAGGCTCATTCAATTGGAAATTCAAAGGGCTAGTGCCCTTTTTAATAGTCAAAAGTGATTGGAGGGCAACTAACCCCCCTCTCATGCCCACCTTTTCCCCAAACACATCCAATGCCCTGGGGGTATATAGGTTTTTATGGAACACGTTGTTGTAGAAACTTCAAAAAGGCTCATTTGATTGGAAATTTAAATGACTAGTACCCTTTTTAATAGTCAAAAGTGATTGGAAGGCAACTAACACACCTTACACGCCCTCCATTTCCCCACATCCAATCAAAATTTTGAGATAGCCATTTTGTTCCACACAGTTTAAAGTTCAGAAAATTATACTTTTGAACAGGACACTCCCCCAACAGTCTTCAGGGCAAGGATTATAAGTTATGCTGTGGGGGCATACAAGGTTTTTATGGAAATCGTTGTCCTTGAAACTTGAAAAAGGGCTCATTTGATTGGAAATTCAAAGGGCTAGTGCCCTTTATAGTAGTCAAAAGTGATTTGAGGGCAACTAACCCCCCTCTCACGCCTACCTTTTCCCCAAACACATCCAGACAAATGCTGATTCTATATGTATAAATATTACATGAACTGCTTTTCGTTTGTTTAAGCTTTGTTTTATCAGATGCTCTAGTCTAACTAGGACATCTGTGATGCTCCTTCCAGGGAGAAAGCCAAGCTGTTCAATTTGGATGTGGTCTTATAATGGGGTTAAAATTCTTTGTTTTCTTACCCTCTCAACTAGTTTTGCAACACAAGAAGTGAGTGATATGGGGTGGTATGAATCAACCATTTAGGGTCTTTTCCTACCTTGAGAAGTGAGATCACTGTTGCCTTATTCCACTCTGATGGTATTGATGATTCTATTACAGATCTGTTCAATAACTCTGTCAGTAGCTCAACAAATGTATCTGGCAAATTTTTCAACATCAAATTGTGAATTCCATCAGGGCCAGTTGCACCAGGCTGGAGTTTTGAAACGGTATCTTTAACTTCCTGAAAGCTGAAATGGGAAAAGGGAACCTTACCATTTTTGAGACTGACTTGATGAGGTGTGTACTGTAATGGTGTATCTACATTTAGAAACTTTTCTAAGAAGAGATTGAGTTTCCCATTGGTTGAAGATTCTTTAGTTCTTCCCATCTGTATTTCTGCAGGGATGGGCTTTCTTCTTTTTTTTTACCTGAAAATTTCTCCATAGCTCTCGAACAGGAGTGTTGTGGCCAAATTTATCCTCAATGAGCCTTCTCCATCCATCATGTGTCTCAGTCTTCAGTTTCTTTTTGAAATCTGCTGTCTTTTGCTTGAAAACTATCTCAATTGAGGGGTATTTAGAGAAATGTTTTGCTTTTTTTCTTCTCTAGGTAGGCATTTACTGTTCCATTCATGAGTAGAATTTTGTCTCTTGGGATGAGGTTGTTTGTAACCAAATATTCTTTCTGAAGAAGCTATGATAGCTGAAGTAATCCTATTAGATAATGATTCCACTGACATCACTTGTCTAAATTTCTGAAGCCTTTTGCTCTAAGTTGTGTTTCTAGGAGTTCCAGAGTTTGTCTTGGAATTTCCAGAGTTTCACTGGTTGGTGTCTTGACCTTACTGGGTTAATCTCTAGTGTCAATGATAGAACCTCGTGGTCAGAGTGAAAGTCACAGGGTTTCTGGATTTCTGCACTATTTACAATATATATTAATGAGAAAGTAAGGTCAATGGTTGAGTACTTGCCTGTCTGTGGGTTCAGCTGTGTATTTAGATCTTTGGGGGTGACAAGGGATTTTTGGGCTCCAGGATGTAATTGGTTAGAGAGGTTGCAATTGAATCTTCTGGTGATACAGTGTCCCACATTCTGTGGCTTAGGTTAAAGTCACCACTAATTGTTTTCACAGGGCCACATGCATTCACAATCAGTTTGAATTGTTTCAGGGAGAATTTATTTATCTTTGGAGCATAACAGTTAGCAATACTAATCCACTTATCACTTCCAAGTAGTTTTTTATGTCAATTATACCAACCTCCATTTCCCCTTGTGGACTGGGGTTGTGTATTCTTACAAGCTAGGTCATTTTTCACAAGTGGCAGTAGATTACCACCTGTTTTGTGGACTCTGTCCCAACAGGCAATATTGTACCTTTGAAATTATGGACAGCATTCTCCTGTTTTAAGAAAGTCTCTTGAAGTAGAAAAATATCAGGAGCATGCCTGACTAAAATATTTTGCAGTTCTTTTCTTTTGGCTTGGTTGAATCCCCAGATATTTAATTGGAACACTGAAAGGGAGCTAGTCATTGGTGTGTGATGGGGCTAACCTGGGTCTCTGTAGCTTATTACTACTACCTTTGGGCTCAGTATAGCCTCCTTTCCTTTATGCTTTCTTTCAACTTTGCCAGTGCTGTTGGTTTGTGGAGGGTCATTACTGGTTCTAGGGCTTGATTCAAATTTGTTTAGGTTATCAGCAATGTTGGTCAGGCTAAGGGCTGCATTTCCAAGACCAACTGGCAGCATCTTTGAGACTAGTTTGCAAAGTGATATTATTATCTGGGTCAGATCAGAGATGTGCCTTGCAACACCTTCAAACATGGTCGTATACTTCTTGTTCAGGTCCTAAACTGGATGGTGGTTAGGTGTCAAAGGAGGGAATGAGTCTTTATGGGCCATAGGGACATGTTTTGTTTTGTGTTGGAAGTCCCTTTTCCAGGACCTCAGCAGCAGTCCTCATGGGGGACATTATTGGTGAAAGAATAAGTTACAATTGCTTTTTTCTCCATGAATACTAGGCACTCCCTGGCGTTAGCAGCATGGTTACCACTGCAATTAGGGCGCTTGAGTACGTGATTTTGCTTTACTGTTTTGGATTGGGGGCATTTATTATGGGTGTGTTGTCTACTATGTAGTTGGCATCTTCTGCCTCTGCAATAATTTGAAGTCATGTGGCCAAAAAACCTTGGCAATTGAAGCACTGTATTGCCCGGGGGATAAACTGCTTAACTGTATACCTTGCACCCTAAACAGAGATTTTCAAAGAGAACTGAACATCCTGATTGAAGCTGCAAACCAGGGGGATAACTGATGGGCTGGGGTTTTAAAGGCAATGTTACATTTCCTATTCTATTGTCAACTTGGACCTTCTTGACGAAATCATCCAGATGGGCGACCTCCTCAGATAGGATAAAACAATGCCCTTTTTTATCATAGGCAGCACAATCGCGCTGCCTAAGTAAAGAACAATGTTGGCACAATGTATTATTATTATTTTTTTTTTCCTTTAGACCAGGGCACTTTTTATTGAAGGAGTTGTCACAGAAACTTGGAAAAGAGCTCATTTGATTGGAAATTGGAGTGGCTTGTGCCCTTTTAAATAGTCGAAAGTGATTGGAAAGCAACTAACACCCCTTCCCACGCCCACCATTTCCCCAAAGACATCCAATCAAAATTTTGAGATAGCCATTTTGTTCATGTTTTTGAGGAGGACACTCTCCCACAGCCCTCAAGGCAAGGGTTGTAAGTTATGCCCTGGGGGCATATAGGGCTTTTATAGAAAGCGTTTGTCATAAGTAGTTATGTAAGTTATGCCCTGGGGGCATATAGGGCTTTTTTATAGAAAGCGTTGTCATAGAAACTTCAAAAAGGTTCATTCGATTGGAAATTCAAAGGGCTAGTACCCTTTTTAATAGTCCAAAGTGATTGGAGGGCAACTAACCCCCTCTCACGCCCACCTTTTCCCCAAACATATAATCAAAATTTTTAGGCAGCCATTTTGTTCAACGTAGTTGACAGTTCTGGATATTAGGTCTTTCAGGATGACACCCCCCCCCCACAGCCCTCAGGGCAAGGATTGTAAGTTATGCCCTGGGGGCATATAAGGTTTTTATAGAAAGTGTTGTTGTAGAAACTTCAAAAAGGGCTCATTTGATTCGAAATTGAAATGGCTAGTGCCCTTTTTAATAGTCGAAAGTGATTGGAAGGCAACTAACACCCCTTTTTATGCCCACCATTTATCCAAACACAGCCATTTTGATAGCCATTTTGTTCAACGTAGTTAAAAGTTTTAGAAATTAGATCTTTGAGGATGATAACCCTCTCAGAGCCCCAGGGGCAAGGGTTGTAAGTTATGCTCTGGGGTATATAAGGTTTTTGTAGATGGTGATGTTGTAGAAACTTCAAAAAGGGCTCATTTGATTGGAAATTAGAAGGGCTTGTGCCCTTTTTAATATTCGAAAGTGATTGGAGGATAACTAACACCCCTCTCACACCCACCATTCCCCCAAACACATCCAATCAAAATTTTGAGGTAGCCATTTTGTTTGACGTAGTTAAAAAGTCCAGAAATTTGTTTTTGAGGATGACACTTCCCCCACAGCCCTCAGGGCAAGGGTTGTAATTTATGCCCTGGGGGCATATAAGGTTTTTTTTTATAGAAAGCGTTGTCATAGAAAATTCGAAAAGGAATCATTTGATTGGAAATTGAAACGGCTAGTGCCCTTTTTAATAGTTGAAACTGATTGGAGGGCAAGTAACCACTCTCTCACGCCCACCATTTCCCCAAACACATCCAATCAAAATTTTGAGATAACCATTTTGTTCAACGTAGTTGAAAGGTCCGGAAATTATCTCTTTGAGAATGACAACCCCCTCACAGCCCTCAGGGCAAGGATTGTAAGTTATGCCCTGGGGTGTATAGGGTTTTTATAGAAAGCGTTGTAGAAACTTCAAAAAGGCTCATTTGATTGGAAATTGAAAGGGCCAGTGCCCTTTTGAATAGTCGGAAGTGATTGGAGGGCAACTAACCCCCCTCTCACGCCCACCATTTCCCCAAACACATTCACTCCAAATTTTGAGATAGCAATTTTCTTAAACGTAGTTGAAAGTTCTGGAAATTAGGTCTTTGAGGATGACAACCCCCCCAGCCCTCAGGGCAAGGGTTGTAAGTTATGCCCTGGATGCATATAAGGTTTTTATTGAAGGCATTGTTGTAGAAACTTCAAAAGGTCTCATTCGATTGGAAATTGAAAGGGCTTGTGCCCTTTTTAGTAGTCGAAAGTGATTGGAAGGCTTGACATTTTCAGAGGCAACGCTATAGCGTTGCCTATAGTAAAGGCCATATGGCTCCAATGTTTTATTATTTATTTATTTTTTTTCCCCAGAGGCACTTCATATGGAAGGGGTCGTCGTAGAAACTTCAAAGGGGGCTCATTCGATTGGAAATCTAGAGTTCTAGTGCCCTTTTTAGTAGTCAAAAGTGATTGGAGGGCAACTGGCCCCCCCCATGCCCAGGATTCTCCCAAACACATCCAATCAAAATTTTTAGATAGCCATTTGGTTCAGCGTAGTCAATTTCTAGATAGAAAATATTTTTTTGAGGAGGACACTCCCCCACACAACCCTCAGGGCAAGGGTTTGAAGTTATGCCCTGGTGGCATATAAGGTTTTTATAGAAGGTGTTGTTGTAGAAACTTCAAAACAGGCTCCTTCGATTGGAAATTCAAAGGGCTAGTGCCCTTTTTAATAGTCGAAAGTGATTGGAGGGCAACTAGCCCCCCCCCCCCCCCCCCCGCCCATCATTTCCCCGAACACATCCAATCAAAATTTTGAGATAGCCATTTTGTTCAGCGTAGTTGATTTCCACATTGAAAATATGTTTTTGAGGAGGATACTCCCCCACAAACCTCAGGGCAAGGGTTTTAAGTTATGCCCTGGGGGCATATCACAGCCCCACACCCATCATTTCCCCAAACACACCCAATCAAAATTTTGAGATAGCCATTTGGTTCAGCATAGTTGATTTCCAGATGGAAAATATGTTTTTTTGAGGAGGACACAACCCTCAGGGCAAGGGTTTTAAGTTAGTCCCTGGGGGCATATAAAGTTTTTATAGAAGGCGTTGTCATAGAAACTTCAAAACAGGCTCGTTCGATTGGAAATTCAAAGGGCTAGTGCCCTTTTTAATAGTCGAAAGTGATTGGAGGGCAACTAGCCCCCCCCCCCCCCCCCCCCCCCCACGCCCATCATTTCCCCAAACACATCCAATCAATATTTTGAGATAGCTATTTTGTTCAGCGTAGTTGATTTCCACATAGAAAATATGTTTTTGAGGAGGACACTCCCCCACAACCCTCAGGGCGAGGGTTTTAAGTTATGCCCTTGGGGCATATAAGGTTTTTATAGAAGGCGTGGTCGTAGAAACTTCAAAAAAGGCTCATTCGTTTGGAAATTCAAGGGCTAATGCCCTTTTTAATAGTCGAAAGTGATTGGAGGGCAACTAGCCCCCCCCCCCCACACCCTTTATTCCCCCAAACACATCCAATCAAAATTTTGAGACAGCCATTTTGTTCAGCGTAGTTGATTTCCAGATAGAAAATATGTTTTTGAGGAGGACACTCCTCCACAACCCTCAGGGCAAGGGTTTTAAGTTATGCCCTGGGGGCATATAAGGTTTTTATAGAAGGCGTTGTCGTAGAAACTTCACAACAGGCTCATTTGATTGGAAATTCAAAGGGCTAGTGCCCTTTTTAATAGTCGAAAGTAATTGGAGGGCAACTAGCCCCCCCCCCCCCCCGCCCATCATTTCCCCAAACACATCCAATCAAAATTTTGAGGTAGCCATTTTGTTTGACGTAGTTAAAAAGTCCAGAAATTATGTTTTTTTGAGGATGACACTTTCCCCACAGCCCTCAGGGCAAGGGTTCTAATTTATGCCCTGGGGGCATATAAGGTTTTTTTTTTTATAGAAAGCGTTGTCATAGAAAATTCGAAAAGGAATCATTTGATTGGAAATTGAAACGGCTAGTGCCCTTTTTAATAGTTGAAAGTGATTGGAGGGTAAGTAACCACTCTCTTACGCCCACCATTTCCCCAAACACATCCAATCAAAATTTTGAGATAACTATTTGTTCAACGTAGTTGAAAGGTCCGGAAATTATGTCTTTGAGAATGACAACCCCCTCACAGCCCTCAGGGCAAGGATTGTAAGTTATGCCCTGGGGTGTATAGGGTTTTTTTATAGAAAGCGTTGTAGAAACTTCAAAAAGGCTCATTTGATTGGAAATTGAAAGGGCTAGTGCCCTTTTGAATAGTCGGAAGTGATTGGAGGGCAACTAACCCCCCTCTCACGCCCACCATTTCCCCAAACACATTCACTCCAAATTTTGAGATAGCAATTTTCTTAAACGTAGTTGAAAGTTCTGGAAATTAGGTCTTTGAGGATGACAACCCCCCCAGCCCTCAGGGCAAGGGTTGTAAGTTATGCCCTGGATGCATATAAGGTTTTTATTGAAGGCGTTGTTGTAGAAACTTCAAAAGGTCTCATTCGATTGGAAATTGAAAGGGCTTGTGCCCTTTTTAGTAGTCGAAAGGGATTGGAAGGCTTGACATTTTCAGAGGCAACGCTATAGCGTTGCCTATAGTAAAGGCCATATGGCTCCAATGTTTTATTATTTATTTATTATTATTTTTTTCCCAGAGGCACTTCATATGGAAGGGGTCGTCGTAGAAACTTCAAAGGGGGCTCATTCGATTGGAAATCTGGAGTTCTAGTGCCCTTTTTAGTAGTCAAAAGTGATTGGAGGGCAACTAGCCCCCCCATGCCCAGGATTCTCCCAAACACATCCAATCAAAATTTTTAGATAGCCATTTGGTTCAGCGTAGTCAATTTCCAGATAGAAAATATGTTTTTTGAGGAGGACACTCCCCCACAACCCTCAGGGCAAGGGTTTGAAGTTATGCCCTGGGGGCATATAAGGTTTTTATAGAAGGCGTTGTTGTAGAAACTTCAAAACAGGCTCCTTCGATTGGAAATTCAAAGGGCTAGTGCCCTTTTTAGTAGTCGAAAGTGATTGGAGGGCAACTAGCCCCCCCCCGCCCATCATTTCCCCAAACACATCCAATCAAAATTTTGAGATAGCCATTTTGTTCAGCGTAGTTGATTTCCACATAGAAAATATGTTTTTGACGAGGACACTCCCCCACAAACCTCAGGGCAAGGGTTTTAAGTTATGCCCTGGGGGCATATCACAGCCCCACACCCATCATTTCCCCAGACACACCCAATCAAAATTTTGGGATAGCCATTTGGTTCAGCATAGTTGATTTCCAGATGGAAAATATGTTTTTGAGGAGGACACAACCCTCAGGGCAAGGGTTTTAAGTTAGTCCCTGGGGGCATATAAAGTTTTTATAGAAGGTGTTGTCATAGAAACTTCAAAACAGGCTCGTTCGATTGAAAATTCAAAGGGCTAGTGCCCTTTTTAATAGTCGAAAGTGATTGGAGGGCAACTAGCCCCCCCCCCCCACGCCCATCATTTCCCCAAACACATCCAATCAATATTTTGAGATAGCTATTTTGTTCAGCGTAGTTGATTTCCGCATAGAAAATGTGTTTTTGAGGAGGACACTCCCCCACAACCCTCAGGGCGAGGGTTTTAAGTTATGCCCTTGGGGCATATAAGGTTTTTTATAGAAGGTGTGGTCGTAGAAACTTCAAAAAGGCTCATTCGTTTGGAAATTCAAAGGGCTAATGCCCTTTTTAATAGTCGAAAGTGATTGGAGGGCAACTAGCCCCCCCCCGCACCCTTTATTCCCCCAAACACATCCAATCAAAATTTTGAGACAGCCATTTTGTTCAGCGTAGTTGATTTCCAGATAGAAAATATGTTTTTGAGGAGGACACTCCTCCACAACCCTCAGGGCAAGGGTTTTAAGTTATGCCCTGGGGGCATATAAGGTTTTTATAGAAGGCGTTGTCGTAGAAACTTCAAAACAGGCTCATTTGATTGGAAATTCAAAGGGCTAGTGCCCCTTTTTTAATCGTTGAAAGTAATTGGAGGGCAACTAGCCCCCCCCCCGCCCATCATTTCCCCAAACACATCCAATCAAAATTTTGAGATATCCATTTTGTTCAGCGTAGTTGATTTCCAGATAGAAAATATGTTTCTGAAGAGGACACTCCCCCACAACCCTCAGGGAAAGGGTTTTAAGTTATGCCCTGGGGGCATATAAGGTTTTTTTAGGAGGCGTTGTCGTAAAAACTTCAAAAAAGGCTCGTTCGATTGGAAATTCAAAGGGCTAGTGCCCTTTTTAATAGTCGAAAGTGATTTGAGGGCAACTAACCCCCCTCTCATTGCAAAGGGCTCGTGCCCTTTTAATAGTCGAAAGTGATTTGAAGGCAACTAACCCCCCTCTAACATCCGACCTTTGAGCTATTTTTTTTAACAAGATGTCTATCTCAAAATTTTCATCAGATAGGTTTTGAAAAAGAAGGCGTGGGGGGGATAGCTTCCCTCGGATCTCTTTTGACTATTAAAAAGTGAGCTCGAACTTCCAATATCCAATCAAACGAGCCCTCTCTGAAGTTTATACGAGAATTCCTTTCATACCAACAATATATGCCCCAGGGTACAACTTGAAAAGCCTGCCCCCGGGCCCTGGTGGGGGGGGGGGTTTGACGACACCTGAGTTTTTGTTATATGGGCTTTGAACTATTTAAAAAAAGGCTATCTCAAAGTTCTTATCGGATGGGTTTGAGGAAAAAAGGGCGTGGAGGGGGGGGTTAGGTGCCCTTCAATCTCTTTTGACTCTTAAAAAGTGAACTAGAACTTTCAATTTCCAATCAAATGATCCCTCTTTGAAGTTAATACGAGCATCCTTTCAATAAGACCCATATATGCCCCCAGGGCATAACTTACAACGCCTGCCCCTGGGCCCTGGTGGGTTGTGTCGACACCGGAATTTGGTTATATGATCTTTGGACTATTTTTAACAAAATAGCTATCTTAAATTTTTCATTGGATGCATTTGGGGTGGGGGGGGAGCTGGTTACCCTCCAATATCTTTTGACGCTTAAAAAGTGAACTAGGACTTTCAATTTCCAATCAAATGAGCCCTCTGAAGTTTATACGAGCATTCATTCCATAAGAACCATATATGCCCCCAGGGCATAACTTTTAACCTTTGCCCCTGAAGACTGTGGGGGGAGTGTCCTGGTCAAACATATAATTGTCAGAACTTTCAACTACGTTGAACAAAAAGGCTATATCAAAATTTGGATGTGTTTGGATGTGTTTGTGAAAATTGGATGTTTTTGGGAAATGGTGGGCGGGGAAGGGGTGTCAGTTGCCTTAGAATCACTTTCGACTATTAAAAAGGGAACTAGTCATTTAACTTTCTAATCGAACGAGCCCATTCTGAATTTTCTACAACAGCGTTGTCTATACAAAACCTTATATGCCCCCAGGGCATAACTTACAACCCTTGCCCTGAGGGCTGTGGGGGAGTTGTCATCCTCAAAAAACTAATTTCCAGAATTTAAAACTACGTTTAATAAAATGACTGTCTCAAAATTTGGATTGGATGTGTTTGGGGAAAAGTTGGGCGTGAGAGGGGGCTTAGTTGCCCTCAAATCACTTTCGACTATTAAAAAGGGCAGTAGCCCTTTGAATTTCCAATCGAATGAGCCTTTTTTGAAGTTTGTACGACAACGCCTTCTATAAAAACCTTATATGCCCCCAGGGCATAACTTAAAACCCTTGCCCTGAGGGTTGTGGGGGATTGTCCTCCTCAAAAATATATTTTGTATCCGTAAATCAACTACGTTGAATAAAATGGCTATCTCAAAATTTTGATTGGACGTGTTTGGGGGAATAATGGGCCTGTAGGGGGCTAGTTGCCCTCCAATCACTTTCGACTATTAAAAAGGGCACTAGCCCTTTGAATTTTCAATTGAATTAGCCTTTTTTGAAGTTTCTAAGACAACACCTTCTATAAAAACCTTATATGCCCCCAGGGCATAACTTAAAACCCTTGCCCTGAGGGTTGTGGGGGAGTGTCCTCCTCAAAAATATATTTTCTATCTGGAAATCAACTACGCTGAACAAATTGGCTATCTCAAAATTTTGATTGGATGTGTTTGGGGGAATGATGGGGCTTGCGGGGGGGGGCAAGTTGCCCTTCAATCACTTTCGATTATTAAAAAGGGCACTAGAACTCTCAATTTCCAATCGAATGAGCCCCCTTTGAAGTTTCTACTACGACCCCTTCCATGTGAAGTGCCTCTGTGAAAAAAATAATAATAAATAATAAAACATTTCTCTCACTGTATAATTCTAAAACCTACTGCGTCATTGGCGCTTTACTGAAAACCAATTATATGACAAATATTTTCTTTTGTACTTGATATTGAAAATAAACATTAAAATTAGAGTAACATTTTGAACTGATGAGCTTTCAGCAATTGATATCATTATACATCAAATATTCAGTTTAATTTATTAGCTCTTTTTAAAGTTGTTAAAGACAAATATAGTTTTCCCTACAAACAAGTGTTTGGATACTGCCTCCTTTCCTAACTGTAAATAAAAACCAAAATCCTTCTATTTAACTATTTTTAACAAAATAGCTATCTTAAAATTTTTATAGGATGCATTTTGGGTGGGGGGGGGGGAGCTGGTTGCCCTCCAATATCTTTTGACGCTTAAAAAGTGAACTAGAACTTTCAATTTCCAATCAAATGAGCCCTCTGAAGTTTATACAAGCATTCAGTCCATAAGAACCATATATGCCCCCAGGGCATAACTTTTAACCTTTGCCCCTAGTAGTAATGATATAATGATAGAGAGCGGACAGTCCCCCCATATAGCTATAATGATAGAGAGCGGACAGTCCCACCATATAGCTATAACAGTTTCAAGCGGACAGTACTCCCGCCATACAAGCAGGCAGTGTAATGACCGGAATTCAACCACCGTGAAAATTCGTGTTGATCTGTGTTCAAAGTGCGTGATGATTCCTTTATACTATAGTAACTTCCTATCTGTCTGCTACCTTTTAATTGTTAGATGTGATTGACTTATGTTTGACCTTGAATACGGATATAAAAACTCTGACAATTTGTTATCTTCTCAGTTCAGAATTGGCATTTGAAATATAATGATGCATTCAAATAAAAGGAATATTGTCGAAAGCTACACGCAAGAAGTAAGTTATTCTTTTATATTCATAGTGGGTAAAGAAATTAATTCTACTAAAATTTATACAGACCTTATTATAGTTAACAGATTGTTAAATATTTTTTGAACCTGGATCTCCAGAGGTCGGTAAAGAGCAATATCAAAACAAGAAAAAAAGTATGTAAACACTGTATTTAAATGGCTTGCGAGCTTAGCACATGAGTTAAATCATACCTATTTTTATTCCGGACCAAAGTTCCCCACATTCATTCCCCACCGGCCCCACATTCATTCCCCACCGGCCCCACATTCGTTCCCCACCGGCCCAAAGTGCCACAATCGTCCACCCCCATCCCTCCAACCCCCTCCCTCCAACCCCCTCCCTCCAACCCCCCTCCAACCCCTCCCCCCCTTTTTTTACATCTCTTAGAATGTCATGAAACACACTTAAAACATAAAAATTTCATATTTGATATTTTCCAACTTCAAAATGGGAATGATATAGATATGTGTGTCGCAACTTTTACTATTAGAAAAATAATGTTTGTAGTGACCAATTTATTTATTTATTTATTTTTTTAACTTTTTTTAACTTTTTTTGAACTGTTTTTTTTTCAACTTTTTTTTTACATCTCTTAGAATGTCATGAAACACACTTAAAACATATGAAATTCACATTTAATATTTTCCAACTTCAAAATGGGAATGATATAGATATGTGTGTTGCGACTTTTACTATTAGAAAAATAATGTTTGTAGTGACCAATTTTTTTTTTTAACTTTTTTTTTACATCTCTAAATCATATCAGAAAAATAGAATGACACTTTCAATTTAAATTTTAATTTTAAAAACTTATTCTTGTGCATACTATTGATGAGGACTGATGGTTCTCTTTCAAGATTTTTTTCATGAAAAACAAACTTTTTTTTAGGATTTTCCAGAGCTCCCCCTACCCATTAAGAAGATAAGAAGGGGCGAAGCGACGCCAGTGGTCAACAGACAAACGGTTATACAACATGGTCGTAGGTCGAATCCATTAATACAATCAACATTAACCGTAAACCGCCCAATAGCCAACTATCCAGCTATCACAGCCAGCATCCACAGTAATATGTCACAGCCATCCGGAGCCATCATACACCAACCAACTGTCAACTGGTCAATTCCCACATCTAACACTCACAACAAGATGACACAACCACCCGGACCCATCATACACCAGCCAACTGTCAACTGGTCAACTGCCACACTCAACATGCAAACCATACTCCCATTCCATGAAGCTGATGTACTCATTGAACAGTCACCTCTCTCCATGATAGTTGTAATGTGATTCCTCCGAATACGGGGGATAGGTATATTAATGTACCAAGTACATCTATAGGGGGTATGACTCAACCAGCTACCCTCGAATGGGCTGATCGTCTCAGTCCTGATACACTCGAGGGTTTATTGAGTGAGTTGGGGGATTCGACACGACGTAACATCCACATCATTGAGCAAATCGGTGGAGGACAAGAAATCTCCGTAAACGCCCCCTGTCATGCCCAATTTTAATTTAGTTGACTCTGCCTTGCACAATGTATTTGTTTATAGGGCTGAGTTTGAGGACCCATTTAATTCACTAACATCAGGTAGCATCATAACGGATCCGGTGGACATAGTACACTCCTATGTGGGCAAGATTCGAGCCCTTCTTGAAAGAGTGATTCGGGAGGGTGGTGGGAGGGATGGGATTAAGGCTGCCATCGCACAAAAAATAATTTATTTCAATGAAAAGGCGGATGAGGTGTATGAGCGTTATTTACGTACTGAAATGCTACCACTTCATCCGGACCTGAATAATTTTGAGGGTGTTTTTATGGAATGGGTTGACAGTATTGTAACAAAATTGGATAATTATACTGAGTTGGGTAGTGGGTCGGTGGTTTTATTTATTGGGAGTTTGGATATTAATGTGGGTAAATTTAAAAAGAATTTTATTTTAAGAGGTGGGAGGGGGGGCGGTGGGGGCAAAATATAATGAAGATTTAAAGGAGTGTAATGGTGTACAACGCTTCAATTTCGATACAGGGCTTCAATGCTTCAAATATGCATTTCTTGTGGCAGCTCACAAGCCTCTGCAAAAGAAAGCTAGTAAGACACTGTTGGACAATTATGCAGTTAATGGGGGTCCAAATTTCCTAAAGTAGATTCTTAATTGTTTAAATGATCAATATCCAGTAACACTTAATGGGATAACTATTTTTGAGCGGGCTAATGCACATTTAAAAATTGGTGTTACTGTGCTACAATATGAAACAGAATTTGAGGGGGTGACCGCAAAAAGGGGGTTATATTTCCAGTGAGGGCTCCGTCCATTGAGTCAGTGGAACATTGGGTTTGGCTTCTTTACAAGCCGGCCAGTGACCCCGATTCAATTGGACATTTTTTTCCAATACCAAAAATAAATCTGGTTTTAAGTGAGGGTAAAAGGGGACGTAATGGGAATTGTTACTATTGTCCAACATGCCTTTCTAGATTCCGCTTAGAAACTAAGTTAAACAATCATATGAAGCATTGCAAGCGTCACGGATGTCAATCTGTGCAAACGGTTAGCGGTGACAGGGCCATCTTGCGATTTAAGAACTTTCAAAACTCACTCCAACAGAGTGACAAGGTGGCCTTAGACTGCGAAGCCGGTCTCATAGATGTGTATGATCCATTGAATTCAAATCTTGTTAAAAAACATGAGGTCATTGCAGTCTCTTATGCTCACGCACAAAGAGACTCGTGTAATTCCATGCAATTGGTAGAGGTAGTTGAGAGATTGGGTGGTGAGGATTGTATGCTCTCAGCCGTGACAGCACTCATTAAAACAGCAAATAAATCGATATCACAGCTGCGAAATACATCCTATCCAATGACTCTATCACCAGAGGACGAGTTGGCCATTAAAACTGAAAAAATATGTTGGGTTTGTAAGGGGGAATTTGTTGAGGGTAATGGGAAAGAGGGAAAGGGGGTAAAGGGATGGTCCGCGACCACGATCATTTGGGCAACCCGATTGTATCGGGATTGAGCAATTTTCGTGGAGTGGCCCATCAATCATGTAATTTAAACGTTAGTCAACAATTGTTTCTACCTGTTTATATACACAATTCCAGCTATGACATGAAATTTATTTTACCGGCATTGGCACGATTGCAACGAGGTGGAGTTGTAGATGGCGCATGGGTAGATGGTTCTTTTTCTTATAATATCATACCCAAGTCGTCTGAAAAGCTGCTGCTCTTAGAATTCAAATGGCAAAATAATAGATAACGATAAATTGTGCGTGAATAAGATCCGTTTTTTAGACTCCTTTAGCTTCTTCCCCAAATCCCTAAGACAACTCATTGAAGTACCGAAAAGTGACGATTTTAATAGTTTCTCCCTCTTTAAGCAACACCTCCTTAAACAGCATTTTTCAGACGGTGAAATGTATGATTTATTAACGTGTAAGGGCATATATCCGTATGACTACTACAACTCCACCGCGAGGCTTTCTGAGGAACAATTGCCGTCCATCACCTCATTCTACGATTCACTTTACGAGCGTCAATGCACCACTGCCGACTATGAATTTGCCAAGAGGGTTTGGGCTAAGGGAGGGTGTAAAAATGGGTGGGATTATTGTAGATTATACCTGGCAAGTGATGTATTGACGTTGCTGGATATTGTGTGTAAGAACACGGATAAAATCTATGGGGAATTCGGGTTGGATTTAGGTTATTATTTTTCCACTCCTCATTTGGTGATGGATTTAATTCGTAAAATCAGTAAAGAGGAAATAGGATTGATCACCGACGTGGATCAGCATCTATTTGTAGAGAGATCAATGAGGGGAGGGTATGTTTTTCATTGAGATCGTATCCTTGAAATTGATCCGACTGGACAAGACACCGGTGTAAAGTCGGATGCAGTTTTCCTGGATATAAACTCCCTCTATCCGTCGGCAATGTCTCACTACTCTTTGCCGTGTGGAAATTATAAATGGCTTAACGATCCTCGTGCTTCAGATTTCCCCAACATTGCCAATGTTGAGGAGAATGGACCGCGGGGATGGTTTTTTTGAAATCGATGGTGAAATACCCGTGGAGCATCATGACTCGGTGAAGGATTTTGTTTTCCCGTGCATAAACAGAGTGGTGACTAGGGACTCTTTGAGTCCATACAATATTTTTAAGGTAGAGGATGGTGGTGTGCACTGGACACCTTCAAAACAAAAACTTATCGCCGACCTTCATCCGAAAGAGAATATCGTTGTACATCACGTTCTTTTGTGGTGGATGGTAGCCAACGGTTTCAACGTCACAATAATACATAGAGCCCTCCAATTTGATCAAAACCCTATTTGAAAACGTTTATTGACACTTTTGTCGATAAACGCTCCGAAGCGAAAACGAAGGTTGAAAAGGAAATTTTTAAACTCATTTTGAACTCATCCTTCAGTAAAATGTGTGAGAGTGTACGCAATCGAAGTCGATGTGACGTTGTGACGGATCCAAAAGAATGTGCTCGAATCGTTGCCGATTCAAACTTTACATCATTCACCATCATAGACTCCAATATGGTCCTCTTAAATAGAAAAAAAAGAAACGTAATTCTAAATAAAAATATTGCAGCTGGCAGCGCAATAACCGAAATATCAAAAAAACTCATGTTGTCATTCTATTACGATGTGTGTAGGCGCCAATGGCCGGGGGAGGGAGAAGCTCAAGTATATTATGGGGATACCGATTCACTGTTGCTAAAAGTTAGAACTGCGAATTTATTGGAAGATTTGGAAAAAGGCGTGCACATTAGCTCCCGATTGGACTTTACCAATTGGGACGAGTCCATTTACCCGGAGTTAGTGAAGCGTCAGGCCGCTTCACTAACTCCGGGTAAATGGACTCGTCCCAATTGGTAAAGTCCATTCGGGAGCTAATGTGCACGCCTTTTTCCAAATCTTCCAATAAATTCGCAGTTCTAACTTTTAGCAACAGTGAATCGGTATCCCCATAATATACTTGAACTTCTCCCTCCCCCGGCCATTGGAGCCAACACACATCGTAATAGAATGACAACATGAGTTTTTTTGATATTTCGGTTATTGCGCTGCCAGCTGCAATATTTTGATTTGAATTACGTTTCTTTTTTTTCTATTTAAGAGGACCATATTGGAGTCTATGATGGTGAATGATGTAAAGTTTGGATCGGCAACGATTCGAGCACATTCTTTTGGATCAGTCACAACGTCAAAACGACTTCGATTGCGTACACTCTCACACTTTTTACCGAAGGCTGAGTTCAAAATGAGTTTAAAAATTTCCTTTTCAACCTTCGTTTTCGCTTCGGAACATTTATCGACAAAAGTGTCAATAATGTTTTCAAATAGGGTTTTTGATCAAATTGGAGGGCTCTATGTATCCTTTTGACGTTGAAACCGTTGGCTACCATCCACCGCAAAAGAACGTGATGTACAACGATATTCTCTTTCGGATGAAGGTCGGCGATACGTTTTTGTTTTGAAGGTGGCCAGTGCACACCACCATCCTCTACCTTAGAAATACTGTATGGACTCAAAGAGTCCCTAGTCACCGCTCTGTTTATGCACGGGAAAACAAAATCCATCACCGAGTCATGATGCTCCACGGGTATTTCACCATCGATTTCAAAAAACCATCCCCGCGGTCCATTCTCCTCAACATTGGCAATGTTGGGGAAATCTGAAGCACGAGGATCGTTAAGCCATACATAATTTCCACACGGCAAAGAGTAGTGAGACATTGCCGACGGATAGAGGGAGTTCATATCCAGGAATACTGCATCCGACTTTACACCGGTGTCTTGTCCAGTCGGATCAGTTTCAAGGATACGATCTCCATGAAAAACATACCCTCCCCTCATTGATCTCTCTACAAATAGATGCTGATCCACGTCGGTGATCAAGCCTATTTCCTCTTTACTGATTTTAAGAATTAAATCCATCACCATATGAGGAGTGGAAAAATAATAACCTAAATCCAACCCGAATTCCCCATAGATTTTATCCGTGTTCTTACACACAATATCCAGCAACGTCAATACATCACTTGCCAGGTATAATCTACAATAATCCCACCCATTTTTACACCCTCACTTAGCCCAAACCCTCTTGGCAAATTCATAGCCGGCAGTGGTGCATTGACGCTCGTAAAGTGAATCGTAGAATGAGGTGATGGACGGCAATTGTTCCTCAGAAAGCCTAGCGGTGGAGTTGTAGTAGTCATACGGATATATGCCCTTACACGTTAATAAATCATACATTTCACCGTCTGAAAAGTGCTGTTTAAGGAGGTGTTGCTTAAGGAGGGGGAAACTATTAAAATCGTCACTTTTCTGTACTTCAATGAGTTGTCTTAGGGATTTGGGGAAGAAGCTAAAGGAGTCTAAAAAATAGATCTTATTCACGCACAATTTATCGCTATCTATTATTTGCCATTTGAATTCTAAGAGCAGCAGCTTTTCAGACGACTTGGGTATGATATTATAAGAAAAAGAACCATCTACCCATGCGCCATCTACAACTCCACCTCGTTGCAATCGTGCCAATGCCGGTAAAATAAATTTCATGTCATAGCTGGAATTGTGTATATAAACAGGTAGAAACAATTTTTGACTAACGTTTAAATTACATGATTGATGGGCCACTCCACGAAAACTGCTCAATCCCGATACAATCGGGTTGCCCAAATGATCGTGGTCGCGGACCATCCCCTTACCCCCTTTCCCCTTACCCCCTTTCCCTCTTTCCCATTACCCTCAACAAATTCCCCTTTACAAACGCAACATATTTTTTCAGTTTTAATGGCCAACTCGTCCTCTGGTGATAGACTCATTGGATAGGATGTATATCGCAGCCGTGATATCGATTTATTTGCTGTTTTAATGAGTGCTGTCACGGTTGAGAGCATACAATCCTCACCACCCAATCTCTCAACTACCTCTACCAATTGCATGGAATTACACGAGTCTCTTTGTGCGTGAGCATAAGAGACTGCAATGACCTCATGTTTTTTTAACAAGATTTGAATTCAATGGATCATACACATCTATGAGAGCGGCTTCGCAGTCTAAGGCCACCTTGTCACTCTGTTGGAGTGAGTTTTGAAAGTTCTTAAATCGCAAGATGGCCCTGTCACCGCTAACCGTTTGCACAGATTGACATCCGTGACGCTTGCAATGCTTCATATGATTGTTTAACTTAATTTCTGACCGGAATCTAGAAAGGCATGTTGGACAATAGTAACATGTCCCATTACGCCCCCTTTTACCCTCACTTAAAACCAGATTTATTTTTGGTATTGGAAAAAAATGTCCAATTGAATCGGGGTCACTAGCCGGCTTGTAAAGAAGCCAAACCCAATGTTCCACTGACTCAATGGACGGAGCCCTCACTGGAAATATAACCCCCTTTTTGCGGTCACCCCCCTTAAATTCTGTTTCATATTGTAGCACAGTAACACCAATTTTTAAATGTGCATTAGCCCGCTCAAAAATAGTTATCCCATTAAGTGTTACTGGATATTGATCGTTTAAACAATTAAAATCTACTTTAGGAAAATTTGGACCCCCATTAACTGCATAATTGTCCAACAGTGTCTTACTAGCTTCCTTTTGCAGAGGCTTGTGAGCTGCCACAAGAAATGCATATTTGAAGCATTGAAGCCCTGTATCAAAATGAAGCGTTGTACACCATTACACCCCTTTAAATCTTCATTATATTTGCCCCCACCGCCCCCCCTCCCACCTCTTAAAATAAAATTCTTTTTAAATTTACCCACATTAATATCCAAACTCCCAATAAATAAAACCACCGACCCAACTACCCAACTCAGTATAATTATCCAATTTTGTTACAATATTGTCAACCCATTCCATAAAAACACCCTCAAAATTATTCAGGTCCGGATGAAGTGGTAGCATTTGAGTACGTAAATAACGCTTATACACCTCATCCGCCTTTTTATTGAAATAAATTATTTTTTTTTGTGCGATGGCAGCCTTAATCCGAACCCTCCCACCACCCTCCCGAATCACTCTTTCAAGAAGGGCTCGAATCTTGCCCACATAGGAGTGTACTATGTCCACAGGATCCGTTATGGTGCTACCTGATGTTAGTGAATTAAATGGGTCCTCAAACTCAGCCCTATAAACAAATACATTGTGCAAGGCAGAGTCAACTAAATTAAAATTGGGCATGACAGGGGGCGTTACGGAGATTTCTTGTCCTCCACCAATTTGCTCAATGATGTGGATGTTACGTCGTGTCGAATCCCCCAACTCACTCAATAAACCCTCGAGTGTATCAGGACTGAGATGATCAGCCCATTCGAGGGTAGCTGGTTGAGTCATACCGCCTATAGATGTACTTGGTACATTAATATACCTATCCCCCGTATTCGGAGGAATCATATTACAACTATCATGGAGAGAGGTGACTGGTTCCATGAGTACATCAGCTTCATGGAATGGGAGTATGGTTTGCATGTGATTGTGGCAGTTGACCAGTTGATAGTTGGCTGGTGTATGATGGGTCCGGGTGGTTGTGTCATCTTGTTGTGAGTGTTAGATGTGGGAATTGACCAGTTGACAGTTGGTTGGTGTATGATGGGTCCGGATGGCTGTGACATATTGCTGTGGATGCTGCTGTGATAGCTGGATAGTTGGCTATTGGGCGGTTTACGGTTAATGTTGATTGAATTAATGGATTCGACCTACGACCATGTTGTATAACCGTCGGTCTGTTGACCACTGGCGTCGCTTCACCCCTTCTTATCTTCTTAATGGGTAGGGAAAGCTCTGGAAAATCCTAAAAAAAAGTTTGTTTTCATGAAAAAAATCTTGAAAGAGAACCATCAGTCCTCATCAATAGTATGCACAAGAATAAGTTTTTAAAATTAAAATTTAAATTGAAAGTGTCATTCTATTTTTCTGATATGATTTAGAGATGAAAAAAAAGTTAAAAAAAAAATTGGTCACTACAAACATTATTTTTCTAATAGTAAAAGTCGCAACACACATATCTATATCATTCCCATTTTGAAGTTGGAAAATATTAAATGTGAATTTCATATGTTTTAAGTGTGTTTCATGACATTCTAAGAGATGTAAAAAAAGTTGAAAAAAGTTAAAAAAAAGTTAAAAAAAAAAAAAAAAATAAATAAATTGGTCACTACAAACATTATTTTTCTAATAGTAAAAGTTGCGACACACATATCTATATCATTCCCATTTTGAAGTTGGAAAATATCAAATATGAAATTTTTATGTTTTAAGTGTATTTCATGACATTCTAAGAGATGTAAGAAAAAAAAAAGGAGGGGGGGGGTTGGAGGGATGGGGTTGGACGATTGTGGCACTTTGGGCCGGTGGGGAACAAATTTGGGGCCGGTGGGGAATGAATTTGGGGCCGGTGGGGAATGAATGTGGGGAACTTTGGTCCGGAATAAAAAATAGGTATGATTTAACTCATGTGCTAAGCTCGCAAGCCATTTAAATACTGTGTTTACATACTTTTTTTTCTTGTTTTGATATTGCTCTTTACCGACCTCTGGAGATCCAGGTTCAAAAAAATTTTTAACAATCTGTTAACTATAATAAGGTCTGTATAAATTTTAGTAGAATTAATTTCTTTACCCACTATGAATATAAAAGAATAACTTACTTCTTGCGTGTAGCTTTCGACAATATTCCTTTTATTTGAATGCATCATTATATTTCAAATGCCAATTCTGAACTGAGAAGATAACAAATTGTCAGAGTTTTTATATCCGTATTCAAGGTCAAACATAAGTCAATCACATCTAACAATTAAAAGGTAGCAGACAGATAGGAAGTTACTATAGTATAAAGGAATCATCACGCACTTTGAACACAGATCAACACGAATTTTCACGGTGGTTGAATTCCGGTCATTACACTGTCTGCTTGTATGGCGGGAGTACTGTCCGCTTGAAACTGTTATAGCTATATGGAGGGACTATCCGCTCTCTATCATTATAGCTATATGGGGGGACTGTCCGCTCTCTATCATTATATCATTACTACTGCCCCTGAAGACTGTGGGGGGACTGTCCTGCTCAAACATATAATTTTCAGAACTTTCAACTACGTTGAACAAAATGGCTATATCAAAATTTTGATTGGATGTGTTTGGGGAAATAATGGGCGTGGAAGGGGTGTCAGTTGCCTTAGAATCACTTTCGACTATTAAAAAGGGAACTGGTCATTTAAATTTCTAATCGAATGAGCCCTTTCTGAATTTTCTACAACAGCGTTGTCTATACAAAACCTTATATGCCCCAGGGCATAACTTACAACCCTTGCCCTGAGGGCTGTGGGGGAGTTGTCATCCTCAAAGAACTAATTTCCAGAACTTAAAACTACGTTTAATAAAATGACCGTCTCAAAATTTTGATTGGATGTGTTTGGGGAAAAGGTGGGCGTTAGAGGGGGTTAGTTGCCCTCAAATCACTTTCGACTATTAAAAAGGGCAGTAGCCCTTTGAATTTCCAATCGAATGAGCCTTTTTTGAAGTTTCTACGACAACACCTTCTATAAAATCCTTATATGCCCCCAAGGCATAACTTAAAACCCTTGATCAGAGGGTTGTGGGGGAGTGTCCTCCTCAAAAATATATTTTCTATCTGGAAATCAACTACGCTGAACAGAATGGCTATCTCAAAATTTTGATTGGATGTATTTGGGGGAATAATGGGCCTGTGGGGGGCTAGCTGCCCTCCAATCACTTTCGACTATTAAAAAGGGCACTAGCCCTTTGAATTTCCAATCGAATGAGCCTGTTTTGAAGTTTCTACGACAACACCTTCTATAAAATCCTTATATGCCCCCAAGGCATAACTTAAACCCTTGCCCAGAGGGTTGTGGGGGAGTGTCCTCCTCAAAAATATATTTTCTATCTGGAAATCAACTACGCCGAACAAAGTGGCTATCTCAAAATTTTGATTGGATGTGTTTGGGGGAATGATGGGCGTGGGGGGGGGCTAGTTGCCCTCCAATCACTTTCGACTATTAAAAAGGGCACCAGAACTCTCAATTTCCAATCGAATGAGCCCCCTTTGAAGTTTCTACGACGACCCTTCCATATGAAGTGCCTCTGTGAAAAAAATAAATAAATAATAAAACATTTCTCTCACTGTAAAATTCTAAAACCTACTGCGTCATTGGCGCTTTACTGAAAACCAATTTTATGACAAATATTTTCTTTTGTACTTGATATTGAAAATAAACATATTGAACTGATGAGCTTTCAGCAATTTATATCATTATACATCAAATATTCAGTTTTAATTATTAGCTCTTTTTAAAGTTGTTAAAGACGAATATAGTTTCCCTACAAACAAGTGTTTGGATACTGCCTCCTTTCCTAACTGTAAATAAAAACCAAAAGCCTTCTGCGTCATTGGCGCTTAACTGAAAACGGATTATATTACAAATATTTTCTTTTCCAGTTCTTATAGTATTGAAAATAAAAATAGAATTACAGTGAAATAAATTCTTGAACCGATGGATCTTTTAACAATTAATATCATTATACATCAAATATTCAATTTGATGTTGTTTATACTTTCCAAAACTGTTCAAGACGCATATAGTTTTCAGTACAGCGCCAATGACGCAATAGGTTTTAGACTTTTACAGTGAGAGAAGAAGGTCATACCCAAACTCTTGTTTGTGGTGATTTTTGTTCGTTTCTAGCTTGATTTGCATGTTCAATTTAAATTTCACTCGTTTTAAGATTTATTTATTAATTTACAATGATATATATTGTATGTTAGTTTGCACTGATTGTTTATTTAATTTCTGTTTGTTTCAAGTTTCATTTATAATTCAATAGGAAAATAATTTTCGTTTTAAGCTTGATATTCATATTCAATCTAAGCATTACTCGCTTTAAGATCTATTTATTCATTTATATTATTACTTGTTGTATGTTTTTGCTATGATTGTTTATTTAATTTCTGTTCGTTTTGGGTTTCATTTATTCTTTAATAGTAATTTCTGGTCGTTTTGAGTTTGAATTTTAAAAGGTATTTGTACCTTATTTATTCATTTATGTTATTACTTGTTGTGTGTTTTTGCTATGATTGTTTATTTAATTTCTGTTCGTTTTGGGTTTCGTTTATTCTTTAATAGTAATTTCTGGTCGTTTTGAGTTTGAATTTTAAAAGGTATTTGTATCGGCTGAGCTTAAGTTTAAGATGGCCTTTACTTTTCCTTGAAAAACTTATTTTTCGGAAAGTTTTTTTTTTTAATTAATTCTTGTTCGTTTTTGATTGCAAAAAATTTCAAGTGTTTAAAAATTCCTCATTTCAAAATCGAACTTAAAAAAAAAAAAATGAAATATTCATCAAAGTAACAAAACCGATATCAAAGTAACAATATCAAAGTGAAAAAATGAGTTTGTGTC
>CM051266.1:17303946-17419777 GCA_027921565.1 Artemia sinica
AACCTCGGAGTTTTTTTTTTATCTGATGTTTGAACCATTTTTAACAAAATTGATATCTCAAAATTTTTATCCGATGGGTCTGGGGAAAAAGGGCGTGGGGGGACTAGATTAAGCTTCGGTCGCTTTTGACTCTTTAAAAGTGAACTAGAACTTTTAATAGTTTTCTCTATTTACTTTAACTCTATTTTCAATCAAATGAGCCCTCTCTGAAGTTTATACGAGTATCACTTCTATAAGAACCATATATATCCCCAGAGTATAACTTACTCTGATGGTTGATGGTTGGAATGTCTGATGGTTGAACTATTTTTAACAAACTGGTCACCTGAAATTTTTATCGGATGGGTTTATCCATCCCATACACCCAAAGGCGTGGAGGGCGGGGAGGGCTAGTTGCCCTCTGATCTTTTTTCACTTTGAGAAAATGAACTACAACTTTTAGTTTCCATTCAAATGAACCCTCTCTGAAGTTTATATGAGCATACCTTCCATAAGAACCATATATTCCCCCAGAACAATACTTACAACGCCTGCCCCGATCCTGGGGTGGGGGGGGGGTATCGACACAGAGATCTTTGAACTATTTTTAACGAAATGACCATACGTAAAGGAGTTTTTTGTTATATGATCTTTGAACTATTTTTAACAAAATGGCTATCTCAAATTTTTATCAGATGTATTTGGGAAAAAGGGCTTGGAGGGGGGGGGCAGTTGCCCTCTGATCACTTTTGACTCTTAAAAAGGGCACTAGAAGCCTTTTTCCCAAATGCATCCAATGAAAATTTTAATATAGCCATTTTGTTAAAAATTGTTCAAAGATCATATAACAAAAATTCCGGTGTTGACACAACCCACCAAGGCCGGGGGCAGGCGTTGTAAGTTATGCCCTGGGGGCTTATATGGGTCTCATGGAAGGGATGTTCGTATTAACTTCAAAGAGGGATCATTTGATTGGAAATTTAAAGTTCTAGTTAACTTTTTTAAGAGTCAAAAGAGATTGGAGGGCACCTAGCCCCCCCCCCCCCTCCACGCCTTTTTTCTCAAACCCATCCGATAAGATCTTTGCAATAGATTTTTTTTAAATAGTTCAAAGACCTCACCCTCTCCCCTCTCCTACTGTCTACGCTAAAGTTTTTCTTTATGCCAACTACGCTGCCCCCACCCCAAAGACTTTAATAAGGTAAAGTTTTGTATGGGACGAAAGTTAAAAGTTTCAAGAAATTTCGAAGGGACGTTAAGACACATCAAAATACACTAATAAGAACTAGATAAAGAATTTTCTATCCAATTACTCCCAGAAAATTCTCTCAAACTGAAAATGCTAAAATACTTAAAATTACAGCCATACTTAAAATAAGATTAAAATATATACTTTGCGATAAATGCTAAATTATTGTGGCCCAAAAAATCCGAAAATGGTCTAATTAAAACGGTCCTGTTCTTTCTGTAACAACAAATGAAATAGCCTAACTACTGTCTTTTGAAGCTATTTTTTCGATCCATTCATTGTTGCGTGAAAAAATCACGTTTGATTTATCAGAGGCATGTATTAAGTTGTCTATAGCAAAGGCCATAAGGCTTCAATGTTTTATTATTATTAATTAAAAAAAGACCTTGCATAAAATAAGTTTTCTAAGAAAAGTAAAGAGCCCTATCGAACTCAGGACAACAGAAATTAATTCGTATTATAGTTAAAACTCATAAAGACCAGAAATTACTGTTAAAAAATAAACGAAACCCCAAACGAACGGAAATTAAAATTAACTATCTTACAAACTTAAAGATAACCGGTGCAAACATAAATGAAGGAATAAATCTTATATAGTTTCAATATTTTTTTTTTATCTTCCCCCCAGAGGTGCTTTATATGCAAGGGTTAAAAATACCATTTTGTTAAAAATAGTTTAAAGGTTAAATAACAAAACTCTGGTGTTGACAAAACCCCCCAGGGCCCGGGGCAGGAAGGGATTCTCGTATAGACTTCAGAGAGGGCTCATTTGATTGGAAATCGGAAGTTCTAGTCCAGCTTTTAAGAGTCAAAATTGATCAAAGGGCAACACACCCCCCACGCCCTTTTTCCACAAAATACATCAGATAAAAATTTTGAGGTAGCCATTTTGTTAAAAAAAAAAGTTGAAAGGTCAGATAACGAAGACTCCGGGGTCGACACATGTTGTACAAACATAATATTTGTAATATAATTCGTTTTATAACTAATTAATCATTAGTTATAATAATTATATATACTAATTAATCATAAGTTACACCCGGGGGGCATATATAGCTGTTTTGGAAGGAATTCTCGTATAAACTTCAGAGAGGGCTCATTTGATTGGACATTAAAAGTTCTAGTTCAGTTTTTAAGAGTCAAAAGTGATCAAAGGGCAACTAGCCCCTCCCTCACTTCTTTTCCCCCCAAATACATCAGATAAAAATTTTGAGGTAGCCATTTTGTTAAAAAAAATCAAGGGTTAGATAACAAAAACTCCGGGGTCGACACATGTTGTACAAACATAATATGTGTAATATAATTCGCTTCATAACTAATTAATCATTTGAAAAAAAATTAAGATCAGTGAATTAACAAATGTAGAGCATTGACCTATGACCATCTCTGTTCAGAAAATATTGAAAAAGTAGTCAATGAAAAAACATTCACGCCAAATCTTATTTCGTTTCAGACTGATGAATAAACCCATCCGATAAAATTTGATGTGACCATTTTGTTAAAAATAGTTCAACCATCAGATATTAAAACTCCAGGGTTGACACAACCCCCCAGGGCCCAGAGACAGGCGTTTTAAGTTATACTCTGGGGGTATATATGGTTCTTATAGAAGGGATACTCATATAAACTTCAGAGAGGGCTCATTTGATTGCAAATAGAAAGTTCTAGTTCACTTTTAAAGAGTCAAAAGAGACCGAAGCTTAATTAGTCCCCACACGCCCTTTTTCCCCCAACCCATCCGATAAAAATTTTGAAATAACAATTTTGTTAAAAATAATTCAAACATCAAATAATAAAAACTCCGAGGTTGACGCAAACCCATTTTTTCACTTTGATATTGTTACTTTGATGCCAGTTTTGACACTTTGATGTGAATATTTGATTTTTTTAAAGTTTAATTTGAAATAAGGAATTTTTAAAAACTTGACATTTTTTGCAATCAAAAACGAACAAAAATTAGTTAAAAAAACTTTCCGAAAATAAGTTTTTCAAAGAAAAGTAAAGGTCATTTTAAACTTAAGCTCAACAGATACAAATACCTTTTAAAATTCAAACTCAAAACGACCAGAAATTACTATTAAAGAATAAATGAAACCCAAAACGAACAGAAATTAAATAAACAATCATGGCAAAACATACAACAAGTAATAAATAAATGAATAAATAGATCTTAAAGCGAGTAATGCTTGGATTGAATATGAAAATCAAGCTTAAAAACGAAAAAAAATATTTTCCTATTGAAGTATAAATAAAACTTAAAATGAACAGAAATTAAATAAACAATCAATGCAAACAAACATTAATGTAAATTAATAAATAAATCTTAAAACGAGTGAAACTTAAATTGAATATGCAAATCAAGCTTGAAACGAACAAAATCACTACAAACAAGAGTTTGGGTATGACCTGCTTCTCTCACTGTAAAAGTCTAAAACCTACTGCGTCATTGGCGCTTTACTGAAAACTATATGCGTCTTTAACAGTCTTGGAAAGTATAAACAACATCAAACTGAATATTTGATGTATAATGATATTAATTGTTGAAAGATCCATCAGTTCAAGAATTTATCTCACTGTAATTGTATTTTTTATTTTCAATGCTGTAAGGACTGGAAAAGAAAAATATTTGTAATATAATTCGTTTTCAGTTCAGCGCCAATGACGCAGTAGGTTTTTGGTTTTTATTAACAGTTAGGAAAGGAGGCAGTATCCAAACATTTGTTTGTAGTGAAACTATATTCGTCTTTAACAACTTTAAAAAGAGCTATTAAATTAAACTGAATATTTTGATGCATAATGATATTAATTGCTGAAAGCTCATCAGTTCAAAATGTTACTATAATTTTAATGTTTCAATATTAAGCACAAAAGAAAATATTTGTCATAAAACTGGTTTTCAGCAAAGTGCCAATGACGCAGTAGGTTTTAGACTTTTACAGTGAGAGGAGGTCATACCCAAACTCTTGTTTGTAGTGATTTTTGTTCGTTTCAAGCTTGATTTGCATATTCAATTTAAGTTTCACTCGTTTTAAGATTTATTTATTAATTTACATTAATATATATTGTATGTTTGTTTGCATTGATTGTTTATTTAAGTTCTGTTCATTTTAAGTTTCATTTATACTTCAATAGGAAATATTATTTTTCGTTTTAAGCTTGATTTTCATATTCAATCTAAGCATTACTCGCTTTAAGATCTATTTATTCATTTATATTATTACTTGTTGTATGTTTTTGCTATGACTGTTTATTTAATTTCTGTTCGTTTTGGGTTTCATTTATTCTTTAATAGTAATTTCTGGTCGTTTTGAGTTTTGAATTTTAAAAGGTATTTGTATCTGTTGAGCTTAAGTTTAAAATGACCTTTACTTTTCTTTGAAAAACTTATTTTTCGGAAAGTTTTTTTTTAACTAATTATAGTAAAGATCGATGTGGGCACAATGTATTATTCTTTTTTTTTGTTTAGACCAGGGCATTTCGTATCGAAGGAGTTGTCGTAGGAACTTCGAAAATGGCTCATTTGATTGAAAATAGAAAGGGCTAATGCCCTTTTTGATAGTCGAAAGTGATTGGAGGGCAATTAATCCCCCTCCCACGCCCACCCTCCCGTTTGCCCAGTATGTTTGAAAACTAAACGTTTCCTTAAGATTAAATCAAAATGCACGGTGTTAATGCTAATTCCCCCATAAGGCATCTCGGAAGCATCCCAAGAACAACTGAGGGTATTATGTTCAAACTTTTGGGGCTACTTCTGCTCTTAAAATTTAACCAAATCAAAGTAGCGTAAGTGTATCCAAGCTATCAAAGAAAGTAAACAGATTTTTTTGCAAATGGTATCAAGTTTTCTATTTCTGGTCAACTAGAGGAGGTATGAAACTAAATTAAACACTACTACTTGTGTCTAGATTTTAAAAGGGTGTATGTTGTTAAAAATTGCTGAACATTTTTCCCAAGCATACAAATAGCAGGCCAAACTATAAAGTCTTAAAAAAAAACGAAAAGATTTAAAGTTTTTATTTTCTTTTTCCCTGAAAAGACTATGTCAATATAAAACGAACAGAAATTAATTAAAAAAACCTTTTCACAAAATAAGTTTTACAAAGGAAAGTAAAGAACTCCATTAAACCAAAAATGAGGAAAAATGAAATAAAATAATCTACCAAGCGTGAAACTACCACAAATCAACATCAATAAATAAATGTAACCCAAAAGGAACAGAAATTACAATAAATAACCGAGTCAAACTCAAAACCATCAATTAACATGAGTAGGGCTCAAAACCCCTATGCCTTCCCATGGCCAGAACATAATTTGCACTTTACTGAAAAGAATACAAATGAATGTGCATTGTCAGTTTAATATACATAATATTTAGTTATCAAAATGGTAATATTATTTGATTTATTAAAGTAATGAAAGTAAAAACATTTATATTTTTTCAGTAAAGTGCAAATGAAGGGGACAAAGATTTTGTCATATCTGGAGGTAAAGCAGCGAATGGGGGACAAGATATGAATGGGTTCAGAAACAGTTTATGGAAGGCAGTGTCTGGGTGGGGAGTGTCCTGTCTTTGGGGAATATGAATTCAGTGTGAGGGTTTGTTATTGTATTTTTTTTGGTAAAACAGAGGAAAAACATGCCTCTCCTGTGCTCAAGTGTTTTCCAACCTCGCTTTTTGAAGGAGCAGGTATGGAACCTCAGCTTCTTTGGAAATTAGTCTCAGGGCCCTTTTTTGAATTGATTCATTTTTATCTGATTCTTCACATGAGATGCCAGGATGCCAAACTAGACAAGCATATTCAAGATGCCAGCAGACAATTGAAGTATATATCCTTAAAGAATAGGAGGGGGGATTCTAAATTTATTTAAGAGCTTAAGGAGGGAAAGGGACGCATTAGCTCTATGAACAATATCTTTTAAGTGGATATCCCACTTCAAATTAGAGGAAATTCTGACCCCAAGTAATTCAAAGGAGGGCACAGAAGTATTTGGGGAAATACGTTTGAGAAAATGGGATGTGGTTTTAAGGAAACATATTGGCATTATCATAGATTTAGAGGGGTTTACTCTCATGTCTAAGTATGCAGCGTCATCTCCAATATCATTTAGGATGCTCATAGGGTTGCTTTTTAAGTTTTTTTTTAGCAGGTTTCAACAACCGTTAGGTCATCCATAAATTACCATCTATCAGGACATTCCATAGCGAGGCTATTAATCATAACTGAGAAAAGAAGGGGACCTAGGAGAATACCTTGGGTTACTCCAATGTGGACAAGGAGGGGACTTTGAATAATGATTCTGGTATTTGACTTCCTGTGATCCACTTGATAAAAAGGTAGCAACCAGTTTAACCAGGAAAAAATCCATATTGAATTCAGTAACAAGTGTTTCAACTAATATATTGTTGTTAACAATGTCAAATGCTTTTTGAAGGCCAGTGGAAATTAAGTTTACCCAGCAATTAGGTTTTTCGAGAATTTTTCCAATTGAGTCAATAAGAAAACAAGGTAATGAGAAGTAGAAGTGGATTTGAGATTCCCGAATCGCCTCAGGTCAGTAAGAGGTAGGATTTTTTTTTTTAGCCAATCTGCAAGGAATCCTTCATATGGTTTCGAAAATATAAGAGTGAGAGAAATAAGACAAAGGGTATTTCATTCCTGGTTAAGGATATGAAAGTAAAATTTTCAGGGAATATGAAGGTGGAAATTTGAACTGAATCACATCATGCTGTCTGTTTGCAGGTTATCAAAAGGTCGTATCAGCAATATCTTCGGAATAGCTCAGTGTGTGAAGTTGAAACTTACAAAGCTTGTTGTGGAGGATGCTGGACTAACCAAAAGGCAATATTTGCATCCTACTACTACTACTTGTTTTTCTACTGGTACTGCTGCTAATGCTACTAAAGCTAAGGAAATTAAGCCAAATTTTTTAAACTAAATCAAAACACACTATGCAAATAGAGGTTGTCAAAAGCACGTATCAGCAATGCCCCACAAATGTTTATGGCATTAAGTTTTGAGTGGATGTTGAAAAAACAAGAAGAGAAGGTGCTATGTGCATACTGCCACTAATGCTACTACTACTTCCTACAACTATTGCTACTACTGAAGATAAGGGTATGAAGGTGAAGCTTCCAAGGAATGTTTAGAAGGATTTTGAATTATATCAAAACCAACTATAAGCGTGTAGATTGTCAAAAGGTTGTTAGAGTAATATCTTAGGAGTGACTTTGATTATTAAGTTGGAGCTTTCAGGGTCTGTTGTGGCAGATTTTGAACTAACCAAAAGGCACTATATGCATACTGCTAATACTTACTACTATGGTTGTTGAAACTACTGATCCTAATGGTATTAAGGTAAAACTTTCAGGGAATGTTTAGGGATAGTTTGAACTAAACTAAAAAATATATGCTTGCAGGTTCTCTAATGGGCAAATAAGCAATATCATAGGCAGCACAATAAAGCTGTCGAAGTTAAGAGCAGTGTGTGTGCAATGTATTATTTACTTTTATTTTTCACAAAGGAGCTTTGTATAGAAGGGATTATTGTAGTGACTTCTGAAGGAGCTCATTCTGGGTGAAATTGAAATTTCTAGTGCCCTTTTTAAGAGTCAAAAGTAATTGGAGAGCAAGCAACCCCCCTTCCAAAGCCTATTTCTTCTCTAAGCACTTCCAATCAAAATTTTGCGATACCCATTTTCTTCAGCATAGTTGAAATGTACAGTAACAATGTCTCTGGTCATGTTGAGTATGTCAGCCCCTACCAAACCTAGAGCAAAGGGTGTATATTATGCAATTCACCCATTGTTTATGTATGGTATTTGTTATTATGAAAGAGGGCATGTTTGACCTTTACTGTTCATTAAACCAAGGTCATTCTGGTAAAGCATCCAGAGAAAGTTTAGGAGAGTGTTAAACAAAATCAAAACATCTTCTCTGCATACAGGTTGTCAAAAGGGGGAAACTCAGGAGTAACTGAGGGTATTAAGTTGAAAATTTCCGAGAATGATGAGGGGGATGGTCAGTTGACCAAGGGCACTTTGAAGGGGATGTTGAATTAATTAAAAGGTACTATGTGGATGTTACCATGATTGCTACTATTATAATTGCTACCATTACTACTTCTTCTAAGGTTAAGGGTACTAAGTTGAAACTTTCAGGGAATATTTAGGGGTGTGTTGAACCAAATCAAAACATATTTGGTACATTCAGGTTGCCAAAAAGATGTATGAGCAATTTTTCAGGAATAGTTTAGGGCATTAAGTTGAAACTTTTCAGCGTATATTGAGAGGGATGTTGAACTAACCAAAGAACACTCTGTGTATACTTCTGCTATTGTTACTACGACTGCTATTGCTGAGAATCAGGGTGTTTCAGTGTTTAGGGGAATGTTGAACTAAATCAAAACACAATGTGTACATGTGGGTTGTCAAAACTATGTATGTCAAAATATTACAGGAATGGTGCAGGGTATTAAGTTGAGACTTTCAGGGCATTTTAAGGGGGATGTTGAACTAGGTAAAATGCAAAATGTTCATACTTCAACTGCCACTACAACAACTAGTACTAGTACTGCTAAAGCTAAGGGTATTATGGTGAAACTATCAGTGAATGTTAAAGAGGATAGTTAAGTAAATTGAAAAAAAGGCAGTAACAGCTATATCTCAGAAACAGTCTGGAGTATTAAGTTGAAACTTTCAGTACATGTTGAGGGGGATGTTGAACCAACCAAAAATTATTACATGCATACTACTACTAAGGTTAAGGGTATTAAGAAAATATTTTCAGGACATAATTGAGGGGTATGCTAAATTAAATTGAAATATGCTATGTGTATGAAGGCTGTCAAAAGGCTGTATTTGCAGTATATCAAGAATGGCTTAGAGTATTGGTTTGAAACTTTCAGGATATGTTGAGGGGTATGTTGAACTAATAAAGATGCACTGTATGCATACTACTACTACTACTAGAAGTAGTGTTACTACTGTGGTTAGCTCTAATGTTACTAAGGCTGAAGATATTAATGTGGAACTTTCAGTGACTGTTGAGGGAGATGTTGACCTATCATATTATGTGCATGCAGGTTTTCAATAGGATGCATCAGCAATATCTCAGAAACTGGTTAAAGTATAAATTTGAAACTATCAGGATATGAGAAGGGAATGTTGTACTAGACCAAAAATGCGCAATGTGAATAATATTACCACTTACTACTAATGCTACTCCTATTGCTCCTAATATTGCTTCTGCTGCTATTCATATATTATTGCTAATCCTAAAGTTTTTAGTTAAACTTTCAGAGAACTGTGAGGGCTGTGTTGAACTGAATCGAAACACTATGTACCTGTAGGCTATCAAAGGATAACCCACAGGTAATCCAAACCATGGATTCTCATAGGAAAAAGAAACCAAAAAAATTTAAAATATTCTTTTCTTGTCCAACGAAAAAGATTATGTCAACCAAAAACAAACAAGAATTAACTTGAAAAAAGTTTTTCCTCAAAGTAAGTTGTCCAAAGAAAAGTAAAGATCTACATCAAACCAAAAATGAGCAGAAATAAAGTCAAATAATTTTCTAAGCATAAAAATACCACATATCACTTTACTGAAAACTAAATATATTTTAAATGTTTTCTCTTTGTTTACTTGAATAAATCCAAAATCGTTAAAACTTCAAGGAACAAATATCAGTAAATGTATATTAAACTGCCAATCCACATGAATTCTTTTTTTTTTTTTCTCAGTAATCTTGGTTATAATGGTGTTTTTTCATTATTATGAGAAATAGAAACAGTCAGCTCAAATTAAGGATTGTTTTCAGTGAAGTGCAAATTATATTCTGGTCTTCAGAAGGCATGGGGGCGTCAGCCCTACTTGTCATAGTTGCTGCTTGTTTTGAGTTTGACTTGGTTATTTATTTTAATTTCTCTTCGTTTTGGGTTTCATTTATTTATTGTTGGTGATTTGTAGTAATTTCACACTTTGAAAACTATTTGACTTTCTTTATGCTCATTTTTGGTTTAATGTAGCTCTTTGCTTTTCCCTGAAAAACTTATTTTGTGGGAAAAGCTTTTTTTTTTTTAATGAATAGCAAATTAAGAGAGGTCTGGTGTTATATCATGGCAGATCAAAATGTGAGATTGAAAGTTATAATAGATATTTCAACAAGAAAGATTGAAATACATAAGAACTGTATTTCTTAAGTTGAAATTCCTGAAATATCCAGAACATGATATAGAAAAACAAACAAAAAATTAGATTAAAAAACAAGTTTTTCAAAATGAAAGTAATGACCAAAACTGAAATCTAATACAAATAGGAATTGCCCTGTATATGAAAAGGACTGCTCCCAACCTAAACTTCTTGCTATTTACACTAAATTGTCACTTTATTTTCAATGTTTCAGAAACAAATGCCCCAAAGCAAGGGTAATGTTACGTTTTATTTTTCATCATATCACCTGAAGATTGAAAGACATTATTTACTGCTGTTTTATTAAACAATAAAATTGTCAGATCAAATGTTCTGATAAGCAATTTGTAAATAACACACTTGAAGTCACCAGCTGGCTACTCATATTGCACTCTAAAATGTGTTCAATTAACACACCCAGCGTTGCGACTCTGGCGATTTGGGATTTACTAGTTTTGGGCGAAAAAATTTACTAGATTGGCTTCCGTTTTACTAGGTGTAAAACGGAAGTGCGCGAAAAAAGTGCGCGTGTCGCGGCTTTCGCCACGACACGCGCATTGGCGTGAGAAAGCTAGTAAATACTTTTTGTCATCAAAATGACAACAAAACTAAAAAGTAGCTAGTGCGCATTTTTTTTTTCTGCTTGTGCAGCATCTTAATATGATTTCTTTTGGCCATTCGGCTTATTTGCCTTCAAATATGTAGGAAATGTGTTCCCAGTTATTCATTAGGTCCAAACAGTTTCTTCCAGCCTCCTAATTTTTGGACAGACTCGGCCTTACTCCATAGTTTAACCAACTTTTCCGAAAGTTTATAGTTTCAGTATATTTACGACTAGGCTTCACAAAAATTTCAGGTACACATAAAAACCAAACAAACGACCACGAAAAATGAAATTCAAAGTAGAAAAAAGTAAAAATAAAGTCCAACTTGACAGACCAAATTTGACTTTTTCAAAGCTTCACCGCCGGTCCTGCACCCTCTTCTGTTTCCCAGGAACCAGGTTTGTTCGCCTTCGTCTTCCATTTTCTGCATCTATCAATCAGAGCGGGCGGAATCTCCCACTCCGAAACGCATTTTGTGTCTCTGAGGCAGAGTTGCTTGGAGTGCATGAGAGCTCCAACTGTGTCAATATTTATTTGGTTTTGCCCAGTCGTCTTGATAATGTTTAAACTGGAAATCTGCACTGGCTGAAGCATGGGGCAAAGCCCAGAGGGTCAACATAAACTTGGGGAGCACTCTGAAAATGGTTTTCCCGCTACCATCTTTCAGTTTGGTAAGCCTCTTCCAGAATGTAGGAGGACACTCTAAATCTGATTCTGATACTATTTCTGAAATAAATTCGCTTCGGATCTGAATTTCCTCATACTCACTATTAAGGTCCTCCAGCATCTTCATCTTCTCCCCTTCCGTTCTGCAGTCTCTAACAGCAACATGTTTAAACCTTTGGAGAAGAGGAAAGTGACATAGTTTCGTTGCTCACAGCTTTCAGTGGATCGAGGAGTTCTAAAGATGTAAGAACAGGGTAATTCAGTCTTATCCTAGTACGGATCTCTTAGCAAGTTCAACAAGATAAGCAAGGCAGGCTTTTCGAATGGCTTGCAACCAGTGACGTCGGTCTTACACTGACAGGCTTTCAAGGTGCAACTCGGTATTCATCCCAAGTTTGACATATTCAATCTTCAAAAAGTTTTCAGGACTGCTCACGTTCAAGGAAGTAAAAGTTACCTTTGAGCTTCTCAGGGCGAAGAAAACACTGCAGAGTAGACAAGTAAAGCTCGCGGGAACGTCTCAGAAGGCAATGAATCCTTGTTCCACGTGACTGGAGCTCAAGGTTGAACTTGTTAATCTTTGCCAGTATATACGAGAGAAAGTACAAGTAGACCTTATTCACGCCTATATCCATCGCACTTAGCGGCTTTTTGACTTTATCCCTTGTAGAGCTGTCCGATGATGTTAGGGACAAGTCTGTCGGATACAAATGCAAGGCTGGCCACTGTTCAAGCAATCTGTTAATTCCGGCTTCAAGAGACAGCCAGTGTGTGCCACTAATGTGCAGAAGTCTGTGGTTGGCAATTTCACAAAACTCCTGAAAACCTTCAGTTCCAACTGTTTCTTAGGGTTTGGGCTTATGAAGTTGATGCGTTCCTTCACGAAAGTTTGGATTTCAGCAGGTAAGTGCTTCGCTGCAGCCGAAGCACACAATGCAGCAGTATGGCAAGTGCAACCAGGGACAAACAGCTGTGGATTTTCACGCAGCAGCTGGGCTGCACGGCCGTTTTCACTCCCCATATTGAACGACGCATTATCAAGATCAAGCCCAATTCTATTTTCTAATGGAACGTTAACTTTCTTAAAGTACTTCGTCAGAAGATTCTTTTGCCCACTTGCAGTTGCGTCGTCCACCTCTATTAGTGCCAGGAATTCTTCCCTCACGGTATTCTCACTGTCTACATACCTCAGAAAAACAACTAAGGACTTCGTATTTGATCTGTCCGTGCTTTCATCCGCGATTATTGAAAACAGATGCTAACGTGTCCCCGCCATAAGATCCTATAGCATTTTTAACAATACCAGTCAATTTAGTTCGCTTCATTTCAACATGCTTGGCTGTGGCTGAATCCCCAAAAGACCTTTTCAAAACGGGAACGAGAGTATAGGTTTTTCTCAAAGCAATATATTCAGCTGCAACCCATGCTGCAAGGCGTAATTCAGCAGCTGACACTATCCTATCACTTCTCTTTTTCCTGCCTTTGCTCATTTCCGACTGCTCCCTCAACTGTCAGTTGTCCCAATGCTACTTTTACATTCTTCTTATGAAGCTCATTAGTCGCGTGAATCTTCATGACTAGTCAAACTTCCCGTCAGCTTTCGCTGACAGTATCTGCAATAGGCCTTTTTGCTTCCGTCTGGCGATTGAATAAGGAAAGGTTTCAGCACTATCAGTCAACTACTCTGCTCGAAACTTCTGTGCATAGTGCGTCCTCTTAGACTTGTGACCAACAGACTTCACATGAGTCTCTGAGTCCTCAGCCAGATCGATTGTGGCATATGTAGTGCAATTTCATCGGATTCCTGCAAAACACTGCTTTCCAAAATTTCTATTTATTCTTGAACACAGTCCAGCCCAGTATCTTTTGGGGCAGCATTGTCCGTCTCAGCGTTAGCAATCTCTATTCTGTCTTCACGGCCAGTCTTTTTAGTAGAAGCTATGTGGTACGAAGTTTGCTGATTGGCACGATTTTTCTGCTTGTTCAATGTGGATAAGAAGCTGTCTAATGTTCGCTGCTGGCTGGAGCTTCCTCTTTCCAGACATTCTGAAAAACCGAAACGAAACCGAACTTTTTGAAAGTTTTTGAATTAATTCCCACCAGAAATGATTGTTATATTTTGATAGAGGATTGAATTCTAAATTGAACGGTATGTTTGTTTCCTAGCTATCTTATTATGGTCCTACATTTCAAATTTACAACTTTTATCAGGGGTAGCTAACCTGCACCTATACCCATCAGTGTTAGTAGTGGCAAAAACTCATAGGTGCAAGCTCTAAATGAGATGCAGCAGTATGTGAGCATTACAAGGAAACACAACTAGAGGAGACTTAAGAGAAGGATAAGCACAAAGGTGTCACTCCAAAAACATTTAATAGGCATTCAGCCAGCAAACATGAAGCCTTTGCTCAACATGCCTTTGACTAATCGCCTAACTACCGTAGTTATAAGATAAAAAACTCAGATCCGATAAGCCCAGATCTTGATTCAAAAAACAGATTTCAAAAGTGTTGAATTTCATGCCAAAGGACTTGAGCAGTTTGTCGTGTTTTGGACCACAGAATAAATGTCATAGGAAGAGTGAGACAATAGTCAACCACCTACGGTACGTTTTCCCAACAAAATGCTTTCAGATAAGAGGGCAAAAAAAATTACTAGATTTTGGCAAAAATTTACTAGATTTGTTCGATTTTACTAGATCTGACCCCCGTTTTACTAGATTAACCAGGTGGGTATGCTTTTTACAAGATCTAGTAAAATTTTACAAGGGGTGCCAACGTTGAACACACCGGTTAAAATGAGCATGAAAGCAGAAAATAGATGGTAGTAGCAGTCCCCCTCATATATAGATAATTTATATGGGTTTCCTGATGCCCTTTATATTCATTGGAAAATTTTCTGTTTGTTTTCTAATTAAGTAATGGAACTATCTAAAGTTACATTTGTTATTCATATTATACAAACAAGAAAAAAAAAGATGAATATTCTTGGAAGCAGGAATTTTATTGGAATTAGATTTGGAACTGACATTATCTCATCACCAATATTGTATTTAGAAACAGTGCTGAATAAAGAATCCAGTGGTATTACTCTTTGCTATTATCATAGCTAGTTTCCATCTCAACTGGATTTGATTCAGGCAAACTGAATTTGATATTTGGCAAATGATTTTACTTCTTGTAGACAGTAAGGTGATACCTTGTCAGTTATTGCTTCCAGCAGTTGAGCTTTTCTTAAAAATTTTAACTGTAACCCCCTCTTCCAATCAGTGGGGACACTCAGTTTCTCGAACGTGATTTAAGATTTTGTGCAAAGGTTTTTTTTTTATATCTTGGTGCTATACTTCAGTAATTATACTGTTGGTCGGCAACCAAAAGGAGATTTGCCATTCTTTAACTTTCGTAGTGTAGTATTGACTTCCAGAAGGCTAATAGGTTCAGCATTGGTATCTAATTTGAAGAGTGATAATGTGGACAAAGGTTCTATGGTTTTAAAGGGAAAGGAAAATTTTGTACTTTGTGAAAGTATTCTCTCCGTTTTTTATCAGTGTCTTCTTTACTTTTAAGTATTTCATCGATTTTACTTTCAGTAGTACGCGGAGACTTTAAAAATCGCTAGTGATCTCCGTGATTCGGTATATTGTTCTACTATCGCCTCGGTCTCCAACAAACAACGTCTATCATTCTGTCTGGACTGTTTTACAGCTAAGTGCGTTTGTATTATTTGGCCTTGAGATAGTGTTATAGTTCCTATCATAATATTTCAGCTGAACTTTTATTTTCTTTCTGTTCGGCATGAGTTTCCAAGATGTTTGTTCTTCTTTTTCGTGTCATGATATGAATCTTCAGCAGATCTTCTTACAGAATCCACAATTATGTTCCACTTCTCATCAACTTGCACAGCTGTTTCATCACATTTTTGGTCATTTTTTTTAAGGAAGAACACACCACCCTAATCATTATTGCTTTACACACATCGTACTTTCACAAAATGATTTACAGTTCAAATTAGGGCCCATGAAGATTTTTTTCGAAGTACTCAATTTAATTCTCCCACCTCAATGATGCTTACTTTTTATGAGCTTGGAAAACTTTATGCTAGGTGAATGAGGCTTTTTGAAATACATCTAGAGTCCCAGTAGAGGCCTGGAAAGGTGTGTTCAATCCTATGTCTCTACTCCATCCCTACTAGTAAGAAGGGTATCAATAGTCAAAACGTTTGTTGTTTGGTAGGGGTGGTATTTATTTTTACCAGTTAATTTTAATTTTACCAACTACTTTTATTGCCAACTAGTTAATTTTACCAACTACTTTTATTGCCAACTAGTTAATTTTACCAACTACTTTTATTGCCAACTACTTTTATTGCCAACTAGTTAATTTTACCAACTACTTTTATTGCCAACTACTTTTATTGCCAACTAGTTAATTTTACCAACTACTTTTATTGCATCAATAACTAACTGAATGTTGCTTTTTTATACTTTATATCTGAAGGATTATAACAATACTTTCGTGTATTGTTTTACTGTAAGAAGCGTTTGTACAACTAATGATTGACAGATTTAAGCAACTTTGAATTGCATTGGAAAATAAATCCTTCGATACCCATTTTATATTACAGACTGAGATCAGATGACAGACTGATTTTGATAGGCTGTTGTATAATTGTTTTCTTTTTTAGGGGAGCAAAAACTTGCCCTGTTTGCAGAAAGAGCACAAAAAGCTCTTTAGCCCTTTTCTTGGATTTTGCTCCTGAAAATGAGACAACAGCAACTAATAGGACTTCTAATGATGTCTTAAGATGTCGCGTTGAATCCCTGGAGTTTCAGTTGAGACTAAAAGAAGAAGAGCGAAAGCAAGCGTCAGACAAACTTGCCATGTTAGAACAAAATAAAAGGGACCTGAGGTATAAAAATTTACATTCTTCTTTTCTTTTTTTACTTTTTCTAGATTTTCCTCTTCAAGGTTATGGTGCTTTCAATGTTGCTTTGCAATTCACCTTATTGTGCAATTTCAAAGACTGTGGTGCAAAAGACTTATGGTGCTTTCAGTTTTCATGGGATTTCAAGACCCTCCATGGGGCAATTTCTTTAAATAGGCTAGGAATTGTTTCTAGGCATGCTGTTAATTGCTGTTAACCGGGTATTTTTCATATTTTTAAGGGACTATAGAAGGTTTTGGACCAGAGGGTTGACAGTTCACATCGTGAAATGTTGCTATACGAACTTTTCAAAACCTGTTTTTAGTGCGGGCGCTGTGTTGGAAAAAGTCGTGCCCTTGATTCCCTATCAAGTTTCTCACTTGTTAATCTATTTGCCTGGCAGAATTTTTTTTTTTAACTGGGCAGAGGGGGATGTTTTGTGCATGGATTTTTATGAATGGCAGATAAACTAATTTTGTTTAATACAGTAAACACAAGAAGAACTTGTGTTGGCAAACAGCCAACACAAAGACTATTCTTTAACAAACTCTAGGCCCATAGTTCTCAAACATGTAAAATTGTAACCCCTTCCCAAGGCCCTACGACCATCCCTTCTCATGTTTCTACAGCCACCCCTTCAACATTAAGTGGCTGGGGGAACACAAGAGAAACGCACCACTCTTTACTTTCTCACTGCCAGTACAATCACTCTGAACTAACAACCATCACACAATCCTTTCTCAAAATTTACAACCAACCCTTCAATACGAGGTGGTTGGGGAGTAAAATAATAAATTGGAAGACACGCTGCTCTTTATTTTCTCACTGCTAGTGCAGTCGCAAAAATAGCAATTGACACTTGAATTTTAAATCTTATTTTCGTTCACTTAGGGCTGAAGCCAAGAAGCTGGAAACACTTTAAAAAATGAGGCGGATCGTAGGAGGTCCTTAGACAGTCAACTTGTCTTTTTAACCAAAGAGCTGTCAACTGCAGTTGGGTACCGAGATGAAGCAAAAAGACTGAGATCCCAATTGGAAGGCCTGAAAAAGTATGTTTTAAAAGTTTTATTTATTTCATTATAATTGCTTAAATTGTATGTACAGCTCTGAAATTGATTTTCTTTTTGTTTCTGTTTGCTTATTAATTTTTCGTTCCAAAATCTTTATTTTTATTAGGTTAGGTGGCTTTTAAGTTTTTAAGTTTTTCCTCAAGTGTAAACTAACATAAAAGAAAACAAATATTTTTATTTTATTTACGTCATGCCTCAATGGATTTCTTTTTTTTTCTGTGTTTGGTGTTTCTATTGTAAAATCGAGATGAGGATGCATAAAAAAAACCTTCAGATACTCCAGGCTTGCTTCAATTAGTTAACTGGACGTCAAAATTGCCTTTCCAGGTTAAACAGCTGTAGTGTACTAAAAAGTCATTTAATGACGGGTAAATTGGGTTTAGAGAAATCTTCTTTGTGTTGATTTTTTATTTAAGCCATTTTGAAAATAGCTGTGTCTTGCAGAACTTTTTTAGGTCTTTAATGTAGTTCTTAACTTTTCTTCAAAAAATTTTGTCTTGGGTAAGACTTTTTTAAACTAACATGAAAACAAAGAAAGAGAAAAAGACGTTACATTGTAAGAAGACACAAACGCAATTGAAAAAATAAGAAACCGAAAAAGGACAAAACCCACGTCCTAACAAACCGTTTGCATTCTTATTTAGACAACGATGCCTCTCCACAATGACCTCTCCAGCGTCTTCGGCCAGAGATCGTCAAGGGATGTTCTTGAGGGTGCTGCGTCTTTTTCTACGCATTGTTCAAGTGTCGAACTCCTGGAGGAGTCCAACATCAAACATCATGATGCAGGGGATTGCTCATTGCTGTCCATTCTAATCATGGGCCCCCAATATCGCTACTGACTGCTTATGACTTTATCAATAATGAATTGATAATGAATGAATGAGTTGTTAATTTTGTCCGTCCAGTTGATTCCGAGAATCCGTCGAAGACAATTATTCTCAAAAGTTTGTGTTCTTTTCTCTAGCTGTTTTGTCAGCGCCCAGCTTTTAGAGCCATATATTAGCACTGACAGGACATTACTATTGAAGAGCCTCAATTTCAGCTTTAAAGAGAAAGTGGTGCTTTTCCAAACTTTTCGTAATTTATTAAAGGCGCTTTCTGCGCACGTGATACGTGTGGCAATTTCATGCTCAGGGCTTCCATGGGTGCTCTCTAGACTCCCAAGATATCTAAAAATTTCTTCCTCTTCAATTTTCTCTGCTCTAATTGTCAGCGGCTCAGCAGGTAGTTTATTCACATTATTGCGCATGATTTATTGTACTAATTATGCTATACACAAACCGCGCACAACATAATTAGCTAAACACAGGCAGCATGTACAACACAACCAGCAAAAGAGCGAATTGAAGGACCTTCCCTGTTTAGAAAAAACCTGTACAATACTGCATAAAAAGATACGCCAAAAAGGGCAAATTGAACGAGAAAATGTGTTTTTGTGTATCATTTTTGTGATTTATTTTTGTGTATCATTTTGTTTCTTTGTGATTCTTTTTTTTTGGTTAATATTGTCAATTATTGGAAACATTATTTGATGTAATCACTTCAAACAATGGTTAATAATTTTGTTTTATGTAAGCAGTGAATTCGTACGTAAAAAGAGGCAAAATCATCTTGTTTTTATTTGAAAATAAATACAAAATCACTTGAAAAGAAATGATAGAGTTAAATATTCTTGCAACTAAATAAATTGAGACATAGTTCAATGTTGCTGATGATCAGTTACTAGAATACATTATTTTATGGCTACGTTGCACATTCTTTTTAAGTAGTCACAGATACTACATCTGAGCTTTATGACCGATCTTTTTTTATACTGACCAATGGTCTGCGTTGCGCAGGTACCAATCTCCTTATTCGATATCTTTGACAGGGAGTTGGGGGCAAATCATTCGACGCTTCACTTGTTTTTCTCCCCAGATTTCTCCAAGATCCATTTAGAGATGGCTCAGCTCTGGCTAAGCCTACAGTGTCACGCCATTAACCCCTGTTCCAAACCAAATAACCAGCAACACCAGGACTCAAACCCCTGACCTCAGGGATTCAAGTCTGGAGCACTAACCACTCGGCTGGAACATTTGCCAGGAAAAACCTATAGAACATGATGTGCTCAGTCTCACATCCTCATCCTCTCCTGTGCTTGTGTCCTCATCTTGGATGTAAAACCAAAGTTCAGTTGAAAACGAGAGTTCCTTCCAGATCTCTGTTTAGTCTCCGGAGTGATAACATCATCTTTTTGGATCTAGTGAACTTTAAAACCAGCTGTGAAATTGTATTAATTCAGTGCCTTGAGCTATAATATATTCAGTGACCTTGAGGATTATTTCACAGGATTATTTCTGCTACGGATTATAATCTAAGGTAAAAACTTGTTGATATGGACTAATTGCTTGTTTGGATTATTAATACGGTAGCAACAAAGTTCAAATTTTAAGGGAAAGAAAAGGAAGGAAAGAAGGGAAAGAAAAAAGGAAAGAAAGAAAAAGGATTATTTGGCTAATAATATAGTTTAATAGCCAAATTTTCATTATTTTTTCGCTGATTAGTGACATCCTGTGCAGAAGAGAGCGGGAACAAACACAAGAGCCGTATCGGTACCGGCCGGATATTGATCCTTAAACTGCTGGGGAAAGGCGATTTGGGTACCCGCACTTCCCACAGGTTTTGTTAGCTGTATCTCGTCAGCATTCTTTCTGTGTAGTTCATATATAATGTTATTGCTGTAACGTGAGCAAGATGTTAGTGGAATATGCATATTCGCCTGTTCTGAATTTTCTCCAATCAAATTTTCGTGAAGGAATCGATGATGTGACGATAATTAATCATGCACTGGAATTTTTTGATGATAAAGTCATTAAAGACGCCAAAGCGGAGTTTTGGGGAATAGCAGATCCGAATAAATCTGTTCCAAAGCGGCAGGGTGATCTAGCTTCGCAGAGAAATTTGAAAGATATTTTGGACTTGTTGCGTCAATGTGAATCTGATAATACCCTGCTGCCATTTTTGTCATTGTCTCACCTACTGAAGTGCCGGTTATCCCCGCAGTTGCTTACTCCAGGTTAGTCAGTAAGATTAGCTCCCTAGACCGAGCCCTTAAGCAGATAAACGAAAAAGTGACATCTTATGATCTGAATTTTCCCTCCTTGCCCAGTGCCTCGTTTAAGCCAAATGTAAACAAATCCACTACTACTGTAGTAATCTCTGGAATTTCTCCCGAGCTTAACAATCCTGTGAAACTTCGCGATGCCATTGACCAAATCAAGGGACACCAAGCCATTCATTCTATCAAGCCGTCGGGCAATAAACTTTTAGTGCAGATTGACCCAGTTGCTGCAAAGGACTTTTGTGATGCGGTACCTAATGTTCTGAAGTGCGATGCAAATCTTCAAGAGCGGAAACCCGTTGGAATAGTTAAAGGCATACCGCTAGCTTATGACGTCAGTTTGTTCGTGGGGCGTGAAGGAGTTGTAGACGCTAAGCGCATCGGGCAGTCCTTGACTGTTAAGATATTCTTCGACGATGCTGTTGGACTTACAAATACACTTCGTCTCGGACTTAAGGTAGAATATGAAATTTCCCGAGTATTTGAGTGCCTCCGTCCTCCCCGTTGCTGTTATAAGTGTCAATCACCTGATCATATGAAGGCCAATTGCACCAGCCCTCCCCGCTGTTCCCGCTGCAGCGGTATGCATTTATCGACAAAAGATGCACCATGTTTGGCCGAACCGAAGTGTGCGCTATGTTGCATTCAGTCTAAAGTGCCGCGTAATCCGCAGTGCCATAGCTAAGCGTGCCTCGAATAAGAAATGACTGGAACAGTAACGTTTTCTTTTAACATAAATGGCACCAAAGACAAAGATTATTCAATAAATCAGAAAATGATCGATTTTGACATCGTGTTGCTACAGGAACATCTTTTGCCGGCTGTAAGTGTCAGCTCACTAAACAGAAGTGATGAACATGTAGTTTATACAACCAGTGCCAGACGGACGAGGGGCAGACCTTCCGGAGGGCTTGCATGTATTGTGAGTAATAGACTTTCGTGCTTCTCTCCCCAGTGCATACACTCTTGCGATAATTTTATTGCCCTTCGAATTGCAGATCTAGTGATTATCAATACTTACCTACCTCATGATAAAAAAACAGTTTTGTCATTTAATAAATTCACAAAAATTGAGTCTTCTCTGAAGAATTTCCTTCGGAATATTGAAAGACATAGCTTTAAGTGGATCATAGTGGGAGACCTAAATTGTAACATAAATAGAGAGTCAACTCGGTCTGATCTTGTGCTTCAGTCTTTGCCAGATGGATATCAGATAGTAGCCAAGAGTGCAGATTTTTCGTATATTCATAATAGTGGTTGTGTGGCTGATATAGACCACTGTGTTTGCTCGGCTGGTGTGATATGCTCGAGTGTCGAGGTTCATGATGAAGAAAGAGATTATGATCACCTCCCCCTCTCTTTTACCGTCTCTGTTTCGCATTCTTCTGGCCTGAATCAGTGTGAATCTTCTGTTCGGGGCACGAAATGGTATGATAAGCGTGAATGGAATAAAGCTAACTGGACATTATATATCTGTACTTTGGCAACTCTGCTCTAATCTGTGACAGTTCCTTACCATTTACTTTGTACCAGTGTCCTCTCGCCTAATGCTCGATCACAACTTAATTCTTACTATTCTCAGATTTTTGCCTGCCTTAAACAAGCCGAGGCCATAGCTGTCCCTGTTTCACGTATTCGTTCGAAAACTAGAAGTTCTTTATGGAAAGAGGACCCTCAGTTAAAAATTGTGAAAAATCGGGCAAAAGTGTGGCTTCGGATATGGAATGCGTGTGGCCGCCCCACTTCGGGTCATGTATTTAATATTAAAAAAAAACAAATCTGAATTCAAATCTTACTTGCGAAGCGTCCGATATAAAGGTAAGGAATTTCCGAAAAGTCCTCGGTAATGGAGTGAAGTGTTGAATTCTAGTAAGCTAAACCCGACTGTTTCGTCCAGTTTAATTCCTGGTGATTCATGGGTTAGACATTACTCGACAATTTTCAGTACAGTAAATTATGCAGTCCATTCCAGGTTTTGTAGATTGCTTGATTCAGTTATTCCGCGTAGACTACGCCAGAAAGATATTATCCCTATTAGTGCTGAGTCTGTTGTGAAAAGCATAAAAAACTAAAATCTAAGTCTGTTGATTTGGATGGAATTTGTGTTGAACATTTAAGAATCGATTCTCCCGAGTTGATTAGCCATCTGCAACTACTTTTTCAGATGTGTGTTAGTAGCTCACTAGTGCCTGATTCTTTCCTGTGTGGTACTGTTACCTCTGTTCTGAAGCGAGGGAAGGATCCGCTTAATTGTGGATCCTACCGCCCTATCACTGTAGCGTGTAATTTAAGCAAACTATTTGAATATGTACTGCTCCCATTTATTCAAGATAAGGTGGATTATGACGCAAATCAGTTCGGTTTTAAGTCGCGTATAGGATGCCAGCATGCCCACCGTATACTTGCAAAGGTGTTACAAGAAGCACATCGTTTAAAAACGGAAGTTCACTTTTGTGCGTTAGACCTATCTAAAGCTTTCGACACTGTTTGTCACTCTCAGGCATGGTTTTTCTCTGGCACGTTTGGGTGTGAATAGTTCAATTATTTATGTACTTCGGTTTTGGTACCAGAATTTATTTATTCAGTTGAGGCAGGGTTCCGGGCCTTTGGCAAAATCCCAGTTAGATCTGGGGTCCGTCAGGGTAGTGTGCTTTCACCTCATATTTTTAAAGCTTGTTTATTGAGTGTTCTTAATATGATACCGCTTTCTTACTCTTCAGGGTTGTCAAACGTCTCCTATATTGCATATGCGGATGATCTTCTGCTTGTTAGCAGGTCAAAGTTTACATTAATGAAGTCTGTGCTACTTGTATCGCGGCTGTATGGGGAAATTGGATTAAGCCTCAACACTGATAAATGCGAATATTTATTGTTTAATTCAAAATCTTCAGCAACGCCGCTAGATTGCGGCGTATTTTCTGTAAAAAGTGTTGAATCTTTCCGATGGCTTGGGATCAATATTTGCAAATCGCTTACTTTATTTCGTTTCCGGGCATTGAGTGATATTAAAGATAAGCTGAAACTGGGGTACGCCAAAATTGTCCCCAACAGGGGAAGATATAACAGAAAAGCATTGGCTAAATTGTACTCGAGTTTTTGTGACCATGCAGTTTTGTTCCCAGCTGGCCTTCACATCCTGTTTCGGCCAGGGGATATTAGCGATATTAGAATTATGTATTTTAGATATTGCAAGTTTTTATTGTATCTACCTCGCAGATACAGTAATAGAAAGATGATGCGGATTTTTGGCGCTCCGGATATTGTAAATTGTTTTGTCAGACAAAGTAGCCGTCTTCAAGAGAACATTTATGCTACTTTGGGTGTTAACCACCCACTTATCTGGGTAGCCACAGCGCATTGAGTGTAATATTTATTTATTGTGTTGTTGTTAAATGTATCTTTGTGTTTTTTTTTTTTTTTTTTTTTTTTTTTTTTTTTTTTTTTTTTTTTTCCTCTTTTCTTGTGTTACTCCACTTCATTTTCTGTATAGTGGGTCAAAAATAAATTATTATTATTATTATTAGATTGTGTTCTGTACATAAAAGTGTTGTACAAAAAAAATTAGGGTTGTACAAAAAAGATTGTGATCTGTGCAAAAAAGTGTTGTACAAAACAGATTGTGTTCTGTACAATTGCAATAAAAAAGTGTTCGGATGTTAAATAGAAATCGCTGAAAAAAAACAAAAAAAAAACTTTATAGAAAGATTTTACTTTTAAGTACCGGTTTGAAGACAAATTGGTGTTTTTTTTTTTCTTAACCAGATGGGAAAAACATTTGTTAAATCTTTACAGTTCAGAGTAGGCAGGGCATTGTTAAAGAACACAACCATGGATGAAACTTTTGAAATACGTCAGGAATCTGAAAAGGTAGGATTTGAACTATTGTTTTGAAACCTCTGTGTTAAGCAGACAAACTTTACTACAAATAAGAGAAGCTGGCACTCTTCCTTGTAAGAATTTATCAGGATGCAGCTACTCTTGCAACCAAGAGGACAGGAGAATTGATTTGATCAAGCGAGAACGAACCTTCAAGGTACTATCATATTCCCAGCCTTACATAATCAGTTAAAATACCAAACTGCTCCTCCAGTGTGGATTTACGTAGAAGAGATATCTCCTGTAATGTTTACACGTCAAATTATTTACCTGTTCCAGGAGTGTGTTTCCTGATCCATTTGAAAATGCTATGGATATTAGGGGTTGTGATTTGAGAAATGGATCGTTTTATTTGATGAAGAAATAGGCGAAGACACAGGAGGTCTTACTAGAGAGTGGTTAAATTTAGTTGCTAGTGAAATAATAAAACCTGAACAAGGGTTATTTGAATTCCCAAATAAGGAGCGATCTTTGCTAAAGTAAAAAATACCCATCAAAAGGAAAATAATCGAAAATATTTCCAGTTTGCAGGCAGGCTCATTGCGGTTGCTCTTTGCTATATTTTAAAATTTTACGCTGGCTTTTTTTCTTCTATTTACAAGCGGATTTGAAATTAGCAATAGCAACTTGTAGACGTTCAGTGTTTCGATCCGACCATGTGTCTATCAGTGAGATTCATTCAGTTAAATTCAATTGACGATTTAGACTTGGGCTTGAATTTTACAGTATCAACGAATTATGCATATGAATTAGGAACAAAAGAACTAATTAAGAATGGAGAGTATTAAGGCTGTTCAAGATTCAAATAAGCATCAGTGTATTGAGCTTCTGAGTGATTGGTACTAGAAGGAATTTCGGATTTTCTGAAGGAATCCTAACAGAATGATTAAATGGTTTCAATGAAGAACAGCTTCGTCTTAGGCTTCCCTATTCTCAGACAGCTATCATAGGCAGCACAATCGCGCTGCCTAAGTAAAGAACGGTGTTGGAACAATGTATTATTTATTGATTTATTTTTTCAGACCAGGGCACTTCGTATCGAAGGAGTTGTCGTAGAAACTTGGAAAGGGTTCATTCGATTGGAAATTGGAACGGCTAGTGCCCTTTTTAATAGTCGAAAGTGATTGGAAGGCAACTAACACCCCTTCCACGCCCAGCATTTCCCCAAACACATCCAATAAAAATATTGAGATAGCCATTTTGTTCAGCGTAGTTGATTTCCAGATAGAAAATATGTTTTTTTTTTTAGGAGGACACTCCCCCACAAACCTCTGGGAAAGGGTTGTAAGTTATGCCCTGGGGGCATATAAGATATTTATAGAAAGTGTTGTCGTAGAAACTTCAAAAAGAGCTCATTCGATTGGAAATTCAAAGGGCCAGTGACTTTTTTAAAAGTCGGAAGTGATTGGAGGGCAACTACCCCCCTCTCACGCCCACCTTGTTCCCAAACACATCCAATCAAAACTTTGAGATACCCATTTTGTTCAACGTAGTTGAAGTTCTGAAAATTAGGTCTTTGAAGATGACAGCCCTCAGGGCAAGGGTTATAAGTTTATGCCCTGGGGGCATATAAGGTTTTCATAGAAAGTGTTGTCGTGGAAACTTCATAATGGGCTAAATCGATTGGAAATTGAAACGGCTAGTTCCCTTTTTAGTAGTCGAAAGGGATTGGAAGGCAACTAACACCCTTTCCACGCCCACCATTTCCCCAAACACATCCAATCAAAATTTTGAGATAGCCATTTTGTTGAATGTAGTTAGAAGTTATGGAAATTATATCTTTGAGCTGGAAACTCCCCCACAGTCTTCAAGGCAAGGGTGATAAGTTATGCCCTGGGGGCATATAAGGTTTTTATTGAAAAAGGGCTCATTGGATTGGAAATTCAAAGGGCTAGTGCTCTTTTTAATAGTCGAAACTGATTGGACGGCAACTAACCCCCTCTCACGCCCACCTTTTCCCCATACACAGCCAATCAAAATTTTGAGATAGCCATTTTGTTCAACATAGTTGAAAGTTCTGGAAATTAGGTCTTTAAAGATGACAACAACAATCCCCCCCTCACAGCCCTTAGGGCAAGGGTTGTAAGTTATGCCCTGGGGGCATATGAGGTTTTTATAGAAAGCGTTGTCGTAGAAACTTCAAAAAGAGCTTATTCGATTGGAAATTGAAATGGCCAGTGCCCTTTTTAATAGTCGAAAGTAATTGGAGGGCAAATAACCCCCCTCTCACGCCCACCATTTCCCCAAACACACACAATCAAAATTTTGAGATAGCCATTTTTTTCAATGTATTTGAAAGTTTTGGAAATTAGGTCTTTGAGGATGAACCCCCCCTTCCCTCCCCCACAGCCCTCAGTGCAAGGGTTTTAAGTTATGCCCTGGGGGCATATATGCTTTTATTGAAAGTTTTGTCGTAGAAACTTCAAAAAGGGCTCATTTGATTGGAAATTGAAAGGGCTAGTGCCCTTTTTAATAGTCGAAAGTGAATGGAGAGCAACTAATCCCCCTCTGACGCCCACCATTTCTCCAAACACATTCAATCAATGTTTTGAGATAGCAATTTTGTTCAACGTAGTTGAAAGTTTTGGAAATTATGTATTTGAGGAAGACGAGCCCCCGAGAGTCCCCATGGCAAAGGTTGTAAGTTATGCCCTGGGGGCATATAAGGTTTTTATAGATAGCGTTGTTGTAGACACTTTCAAAAGGGGCTCATTCAATTGGAAATTGAGAGAGCTTGTGGCCTTTTTAATAGTCAAAAGCGATCGGAAGGCGAGTCCCCCCTTTACCCATCACTTCCTCAAACACTTCCGATGAACATTTTGATTTAGCAATTTTGTTGCGAAAAAATTCTTTTAAATGTCTTCACTTTTGTAAAATTAAGAAATCAAAAATTAATTACGATTCTAAGGAATAAATATCATTATTATGTATATTAAACTGACAGTGCAGTTTTTTTCAGTAAATTCATTTGTATTTTTTTTTGTAACGTACAAATTATATTCTGGCTTTTAGAAAGCATAGGGTTTAGAGCCCTACTCAGATTAATTTCTGCTCGTTTTGAGTTTGACTTATATTAATTTCTGTTTATTTTGGGTTTCATTTATTTATTAATACCGATTTGTGGTAGTTGTATTTTTGGTAGATTATCTGATTCTATTTTGTTCATTTTTGGTTTAATGGAGTTCTTTTATTTTTTTTTAAAAACTTATTTTGTGCAAAAGTTTTTTTGATTAATAGATATCAAAGACTGGAAAAGTTGTACAGCATATAACAATTGCATTGTCAGGTCCAAGTGTAATCAGTGGTTTTGGAAGTATGTTTTCCAATTAAATGAGACAGAAAAAAGAAAACAACTGTCATTTTGGGCAGCCCTCACAGGACCCCCCCCCCTATCGGGGGATTCAAATACCTTCGGTTTGGACCCGAGAAAAAGACCGTGAAGTTTAAAATACATTCAGTACAAGGGACTGAAAGATTGCCCTCTTCACATACTTGTATTTTGTTACTTACACTGCCAAATTATGATGACTACGGTACGCTTATTGAAACATTTATGGCATAAATAATGTAGAGGAGTTTTCATTCCGCTAAGTAGGAACCCTATTTGAAAGGGAGCTCGCTTCCCCTAGATCCTGTAGTAAAAAAGAAAGGAAATTGTTTGTCAGCAAACAGAAAAATCTCTGGTACGCTTTGACACTTTAACATTTTCGAAATTAACAGGTGTCAGAAAAACTTACTTTTGAGTTTGTAATATACTAAATGTTTAGATCTAACTAGCACCAGAGCCTGTCGTACAGTGGGCATAAGATATAGATAAAGCTTAGCATATAATATACTGTGAGGACCGGAGAAACTTTTTGGACCCTTCCACCCAAGACAAAGTTCACATAGCAACATGAAAGTCCCCTAACCTTTCAGAACACTTTGTCACCTATAGATGTTCTTGGTAAGATTATTTCTTGGAAGAAAAGATGTCAAACAGGAGAAACTTTCTGTTAGGTTACCATCATCAGCTGATGATGTCTGATTATGAAAATTTGTATCATCATATTATCATAAGATTTCTGAAAACATTACAATTGGCTACCAGCAAAGATGTATGTCAGCCAAATTTTACTGTTTGCAAGGACGTTCAGGACTTAGGCAGTCACGTTCTATAGACTTTGAAAAAGTGTTTAAAGCCAAAGAAGTCGCTTTTTATAAAGACATGGATTCAATTACCTTCAGCTATCGATGTGAAACTTCTATATTCTTTTTTGTTTATATTCTATGTTCTATTTATTTCCGTTTCTGTTCTATTATTACTTATTTTGTTTATCCATTTATTAGTATTTATTTATGTATTTTTATATGTTTTATTATGTGTGTAAATACTTCTATTTAATTATATTCGATTATAAGTCCCAGGGAGGATTATCTTCCGAAACTGTTCAGATGGATCCTATGACAAAACTTTTCTAGGCTATGCTCCTCCCCCAAGTCAAAATCTGAGATCCACGAGGCAGATTAGACACTAAAATCTTTGGTACCTCTCTCCCTAATCCAAATTTGGAGGTCCACTTACCCGCCAGCCGTCCGAAAGTTTCAACTAGATCCCCCGAGCCGATCCCGAGATAATTCAGATGCACTGTTTTGATAACCTGGCAACAGTGCAGTGTCTTTTGTTTGCCTTGCTATTTGGCCATGAATAGATACTAAGTTCTATATGAGCGTATGTTATAAAAACATTTTGATGTAGTAGCGACAAAACATTTATAATCGCTCTTCCTAACAAAAGATTAGAAATTCCCTTGCTATTCCTCCTTCGTCATTCTCCCAGAACTACCGGAAAGATCCAACTCTATCCTCCTAGTCGTTCCTGAGATGTTGTGGATATCCTGTTTTGTTGACCTGGATACTTACCTCTGCTCACCCCTAATGTCACCCTTACCTAGCTCACCCTTCAAGTCTTTCTTTAAAAAAAAAAAGTTTACTGAAGGTCAAAACTGAATTTGTTTTATAATCTACTCTTATGTTTTTTATGTAAAAAAAATCCATTGTATTTAGTCGTTCCTGAGATATTGTGGATATCCTGTTTCGATGACCTGGACACATATTGAATCTTCTAATTGACCTCTGCCCATCCCTTGGTCAAAATCTGATATTCGCCTAGCGATTAATGTATTGAAAACACACGATTTTGAAGGTTCATATGTTGCCTCTGCCACATCTCTCATTTTTTTTCTTATTTATTATTTTGCTCTTGACATCATAATAACAATTACAAGCCTTCCTTGACCATTCGTAATTTAATTTGATGGTTGTATTTATAGTTTAAAGACTGCTCTCCAGGGCACCGAAGAAGACGTGGAAGATATGATGGCCGGCTACAGCAGTAAATCTGAAGAAATGAAAAGCCTCGCCACATTCAGCGTGATGCTAAAAAAACAGTTGGTGAAGAGTCAAGACTCCAAAGGTAACATTCTTCAGGATCTCAGCAAATATCAGAAAGAGAATGGAGCTTTGAAATCACAAGTAAAAGAATTAAGGAGCAGAGTAGAAATTTTAGAAAATGATATTTGCTTATTGGATTCAGAACATATTAAGCATGTTAAACAGGTAGTAATGTTTCCTTCAATTGTATCATTACTTGTGCTGTCATTAATTAATTAGTAAATAATACTAATGCTGACCGTACTTTTTTCTTAATATAATAATTAAAACTCTTTACAAAAGGGTATAATTTTTTTATAGTCTCTAAAAAAAGATACCTGGGTGTTACCAGAACGGGTTTAGTCAAGGGCAGTGTTATTAACTGGTTAATAATTAATACTAGTGCTGATAGTTGTTTTTTATATGTAATAATAAAAAATTTCTAAGAGGGTATAAATTTTAAGGAGTGTTTGAAAAGGAGATGTCTGAGGGCTATATCTGTTGACGCATCGTTCCATGAGGTGTCTGCCCTTCTGAAAAAAAAAAAAAATCTTTAATAGATATAAAGTAGCAGAAGTTGATTCTTCTTGCCGCCTTGACTCCAGATGGCCTAAATCATTTAAGAAATCTACTCGGAGGGAAATTAAAAGACCTAAAATAGTTTGCGCTCTATTATAAATATTTTATTCTTCCTTTCCGTTCCAAGTATCTATTCTAATTGTCTTGATAAATTCGGAAATTTGAAGATTGGAAAATTCAGACGATTGTTCGATTAAGTTTAGTTCTTGGAATGAGTCACCTATTTTATTTGCTTTTAAAATGAAATCTCTCTTTTTGCGAATCAGATTTTGGACGTTAAAAAAGGAAAAGGGGCTAGTGTTAAAAAGTTAAAAAGTTAAAAGTTAAAAAGATTTTGGACGTTAAAAAAGGAAAAGGGGCTAGTGTTAAAAAGTTAAAAAGTTAAAAGTTAAAAAGATTTTGGACGTTAAAAAAGGAAAAGGGGCTAGTGTTAAAAAAAGGGGGCTATTGAAATTAATTGATACAAACTAAGCAAAATTAATAAATTATATCAAAAAGCATGGACGCTGCCAAGGGAAAATTCACCCTCCCCATGAGGAAAAGAAGGAGAATAAAAATCTTCAATTTGAGATCTGGACTCCGTTTTTTGTGTTCTTATATATGTTTAAGACCAAGTCGCTCTCATTTATTGGATATCCTACTGTCTGTTAACACATTAAAATACTTTAATTCTATTGCCAATAATTCATGGAGAAGTTCAGAATACTTGTACCGAATATGAGACGCTGACAAGTAGATACAAAGGTAAAGAAAATGAAATACGCCAGAGAAAAATGAGACGAAATTTTATCGCACGCGCTTTTCCGCGTAAAGCTCGAGAAATTTTGAACCAATAACTCAGAAACACGGGTTATGATTTTTAAGGCATGAATTCTTTCCAAGTGCGAGCTGCTATGAGAGTGAAACAACATATTGGTCTTTGTTCCTTCGAGTATGGTTGGGTTAGGCTATCCTCTGCTCCCTTGATATTGAAAAAATGCATTTTTTAAAACTGATCATGTGGTAAACGTTAAATTACAAGAAAAAATAACTCATCTCCCAGCCATAACCTTGAGTCCATAATAGTAGAACGAGTGCTATTTCAGCATGAATAGAAACAATTAGTCAGGCTATTACTTTTTTATTACATTATATAATTTGAAGTTTTGATGTTTCTCTACTTGAAACTAGTCAGCTTTTTCAAAGGGTCCTTATAGCATTACAATATTTATTAAACACTAAATGAGAGTTAATTTGGATTGATAAATTAGAGATTATACTGGTGCTTGATTTTGTAAAATTCCTATTGGCTTAATATGGCTTTTAAGTATAGATAAATCCACTAAAGATCAATAGTTGATATTAGAATGAATCTGGGCAAAATAATTGCTTCGTAATGCAGAGTAGGGTTAGTAATGATTCAACATTCGTATCAAACCAATACACCTTGAAACCATTATGCGTAGTTTTTGAATGTGTTTTATGAAACATAAACTTTGATCAATTACAAGTCCAATATAGTTCAATGTATTCACTCGCGATAATTGTTCTATTAACAGTAGAATAGAATCACAAAATTATAAATAAAAAATAATCAATAAGAATTATTATTGCTCAAAAAGACATCCTCTTAAATTTGGTTTCTAAGCATAAATGTGTTTGGGCCATCATTTATAATAGATTAAATTAAATTTATCTTTGAATATCATATATCAGTATTACAATATCAGTTACGTTTATGAAGCGGTATCTCATGTGTAATAGTGAAGCTGCCTTGAACAATTCTTCGGGCCCTCGGATATCCATTCTAGAATCAGTTTTTGCCCCAAATGATATTATATTTGAGAGTCCAATACACTTGCTATTAATTGAGGGAGATTTGTTTTCGCCTTTTCGCTTATTGCGATTGGGCAACGATGCTGCTTAAAAAACAAAAAAAAATAAATAAAGATGGATTCTTTCCTAGAATTTGGACCCATGTGCGTTTATGTAGGAGTATTCGGTTCCTTGGGCGTAATGGGGAATAAAAATCCTTCTAGGTAGCCCAATGAGTCCTTCCTTCATATGTTTGACCCGAACGGCTCTTTAAAAAATGCTCATTTTGACCTCCTTCTGGAAAAAATACCTCGTAACTGCTCCCCCCAGCTCTAATGGTTTAGCCTCTGTGCCTCTATTTTGAAAGCTAATACAAGGAGCTGTGATCCTTATTTCGGCTCAATTGGAGGTAGGAAAGAGCCAAGTAGAGCAATCTGTTTTGGGCCTGACCGAGACCTGAATGGGATTGTCTGACATAGTCTGGTGTCGATTATTATGCCAACAAGTGGTTTAAGTACGGTCTAGTTTCACGTACCGTATTTGGCTGTTAGAAAAACTTTTGTGTTTTAACTACAGTGCTTCGTTTAGAAAGTATACCCTATATTGTTTATTATTGACAATATGCACCACGCATACGGGAGTTGCCTTTTGGCTCGCTACCTCAAAATCTCAGTATTTGTAGGAATTCCTGTCATGTTTTATGCTGTCTATACAGTTTGCCTACTTTTGATGCCTTTTTCAAAGCAGCACCTCCGTCCTCCACTAAGTATTTTTTTTATTTTTTTTTTTTTTACGTGCCTGTGCTTACTATCCCTCAAATAATTTATCTATGTGGCGTTTCCCAGGAAAGGTGATTTGAAATAGGCACGTTTTCAATAGCACTTACGTTGTCTAGGGTTTTGGCAAGAGGCGTCTTCCGTCCCCTATTCTGCCTGAATATAGAACTCGTTTTGACATTGTAGATTAAGGGGTCATTATTATTTTGGTGCATGCTGTCATAATGTTATAAATACATTTTAGGACTAATATTGTTGTCGCTTTGTTAGACAATGCAGACATATGCAAATTATTTTAGCAAAAGAGAGGGGATGATGGTGGTGATAAATTTGAGAAAGGCACCACAAACTAGGGAATTACGGAACATTTAAAAAACAAATTGGGGAGAATAAAAAAGCCGGAGAGCTTGGGAGGGGGTATTTTTGCCCCTAGAAACAATGAACTAGTTCCTTGAAACTCGGAAAAATATCCATAAGAATGAAAGTGCTGGTTAATTACGCGTAGATGTGCATAGGTCAAACGTTTAGGGGATGGGTATGGAGAAGAGGCAAAAACCTTAAAAATGCATTTTTAGGCCATTATTTCGTTGATATTTTCCCAGGAGGGGAAAAAAAGGACTGCTGCAATTGAGGCAAAGTGGGGTTGAGCCAGAAACTCACTCAATGATATTGCACCCTACACAAGAAGAAAAGAAAATTGAGGCTAGGACATGCTTGATACAACTCACTTACGTTAAAAATTTGCCAATTAGAAAATTACTGTGTGTGTAGCTGTGATTTTTTGACTCTATGGAATGCATCCGTTACCTTTTAGAGCTGCCAGATAGTGCAAAATAACAGTTATAAGCAGATGTTCCCAAATAATAATGTTCAGTGTTAATGGGTTAAGTAATAATGATTTAAGAATGTCATGCTCTGCTTTCTAATCTAGAATTATTGATAGTTTATATTCCTAATATCCATATTCTGGATAATTCATATCCGGACTATTCATGACCGGATGATTATCTGGGTAGAGGTTATGGGACTTCCAACTCTTTAAAACTATTGACAGGGCTCATTTTTGGATGGATTCAATTTTGTTCTACTCCTCCTGTGTAATACCACTGATTCTAAAATGAGCAAGTATATTTGAACAAAGAAGGTATAAATCCTTAAAGAATGAGAATACTGCCGCTTCTTCATTGGCCATACTCCTGTTCAGTGCTGCTAAGTGGATTAGTTTAAATATGTCTCCTTTTTTTTACCATCATCACTTGTACAACTTTTATAATTATTTTGTGTTAACAAAGAGGAAGTATGTGATTTAGATCTGAATTATTAATCATATTTCTAAAATGGTAGATAACAATAGATTTAACCCGTAAAATATGTATAACACATAAAACAGATAAATACCAGAGTCCGTTTCGCATTTGTAGCAATACAAACGCAGAAATTTTTTTTTATTTGTGGTATATGTTGTCTTGCAACCAAAATGGTATAAGTAAGTTAAACTTATTATTATATATATTGATATTTTTTTTAATGTACTAATTAGTTTTGAATCTTATTAATTTAAATTTATTAAAATGTTTAATATAATTATTATTTAATATATTTATTATTAATATGTATGAAATAAGTTTTAGTTATTAACGATAACCATTGAGTTTTAGAACACACCTAACGTGTACGTTTAAATATTATCAATTAATTCTTCTTTAGATTAAATTCAATTTTATCTCATTATTTATTATTAAGTTTAAAATTTAATCAAGTATCTTGAAATTTCTGATGATGACGGCAAAATTTAGGTGGCCATTCCGAGCTTTTCTGCCTGTAGTACTTAATTTATTTGGGATGAACTACTAGAATCCGTTTTATAAGATGTATGTAGTGCCTCGATATCACTTTTCACATATCGAGTCACTGGTTCGTGACTCGATATGTGAAAAGAATTCTAATAATTTATGTATGTACCTTTGTAGAATGAGGATTTGAAAAATAAGCTGAAAGTTCTATCTAAATCTCGTACTAGCAAGAGTGTGGTATCCAGATCTGACACCAAAGATGTACGGTTGGAAAAAGGTGAAGAACCTTGTTTGGAGACAACTGCCGATTTCTTATCTCTTAGAAATGATGAAAGCATTTTTCTTACTCCTCATGAAAAGGTGAGTTCCGTTTTTCTCATGGTCTACGTTACATCACAATCATTTAATTGATACAAGTTGTTGTAGTCAAAAATAAATTGATCTTCTTCTACTTAAACTTACAGGCTTTTCAGTCAGGACTATTTAGCCCTCTGCCTATTTCTCCATCTTAAAGTGGAGTGTTGACCTCTACCATCACTGCAGTACACATGTCTTGTCTGTGGTGTCAATTCACCAACGTTTAGAGAGAGGAGGGGCAAAATTTATTTTTCGTTGGCTGGGGGGAGGGCAATTTTTTTTCTTATGTTCAAGACAGTCAAATATCCTGTTGAATATTTCGAGTTTAAAGTTCTTTTTAGGGCCTAGCAAACCAGGCCTTAACCTGAGGGTGGTAGTTAGAGGCACTTTGACAAATTAATTTCAAGTGTATATTGACGGGTTGTTAGCGCATTGCATTCAAATAGGTGATGTTCAATAGTTAAATTTTTTATGTTACAGAATCTACAGAATCTACAAATGGTGGGGATATGGGGAGTGAGGCCTTTTACGTTGGGGATATAGTACAGAAATCAGGAAATTGAGGCCAACTCAATTGTATCTGCCGTTATTAAAATTCAATAGGGAGGGAGCAAAAATCTTGGTCCCCCCGCCCCGTAAAAAAACGAAACAGTGGTGAAAACCAACAAAAAACACATGACACCAAACGGCTTAAGAAGGTATACCTTTCGTTTGACGGTTTAGTTGTCTTTGAGAAGCAACAGACTGTTAATGTTTGAATTTCTACAGACGAAAAGTGCTATCAAATTTAAGTACTTAGTTTTGTTTATTTGTTTTTACGGTTAAAAGAGCAACGATGACAAACTGTGGTACGTTAACCTTTAAACTTTGAAACTGAACTTCTAAACTTCTAAACTGAAACAATCAAAAGAAGATCTTTAAAATCGTGGTTTTCAAGAATGAGTAAACCTAACGTGGGTCAAGGGGGGGGGGGGTATTGTGATGTCTTTATTTTTGATGCTTTTATTTTGACGGCAAAATAATTATACAATCCTTTGTATAAAAGGATTTTGTTTCGGGTTGGGTTTTACAAAAAAAATGTTTACAAAAGACATCGAAAATCTGTTTATATTCATTTTTGTTACGTTTTATGAGTCGGACAAACATTTCGGATTATTGGGTTCAAACCCCCCAACCCTCCCCTGGATATGGCTTTGTCCAGATACCCACTGAAAAAACATGTAGAAATCATTGATTCGACTTTCGTCAGAAGTTTAACTGCCTGATTAGGTCAGAGAAGTTCCATCTTTGACAGATATAATAGTAAGGTTAAAAAACTTATCCAAATATCCAAATTTTATATTACAAAAATTATATTTTGTATATCCAAATTTTATTTTACCATTGCCCCCTTAATAATATTTGATTGTTGGGTGCATCCCTTCCATTTTACAAAATAATATATTTGGATCTGTTTAAAATGATAACTCAGAAAATGTTAGGTCTATAGGTACATTATAATTGATGGCAAGGGGGCATCTGTTTAAAATGATAACTCAGAAAATGTTAGGTCTATAGGTACATTATAATTGATAGCAAGGGGACATCTGTTTAAAATGAATACTCAGAAAATGTTAGGTCTATAGGTACATTATAATTGATGGCAAGGGGGCATCTGTTTAAAATGATAACTCTGAAAATGTTAGGTCTATAGGTACATTATAATTGATGGCAAGAGGGCATCTGTTTTAAAATGATAACTCAGAAAATGTTAGGTCTATAGGTACATTATAATTGATGGCAAGGGGGCATCTGTTTAAAATGATAATTCAGAAAATGTTAGGTCTGTAGGTACATTATAATTGATGGCAAGGGGGCATCTGTTTAAAATGATAACTCAGAAAATGTTAGGTCTATAGGTACATTATAATTGATGGCAAGGGGGCATCTGTTTAAAATGATAACTCAGAAAATGTTAGGTCTATAGGTACATTATAATTGATGGCAAGAGGGCATCTGTTTAAAATGATACCTCAGAAAGTTTAACTGCCTGATTAGGTCAGAGAAGTTCCATCTTTGACAGATATAATAGTAAGGTTAAAAAACTTATCCAAATATCCAAATTTTATATTACAAAAATTATATTTTGTATATCCAAATTTTATTTTACCATTGCCCCCTTAATAATATTTGATTGTTGGGTGCCTCCCTTCCATTTTACAAAATAATATATTTGGATCTGTTTAAAATGATAACTCAGAAAATGTTAGGTCTATAGGTACATTATAATTGATGGCAAGGGGGCATCTGTTTAAAATGATAACTCAGAAAATGTTAGATCTATAGGTACATTATAATTGATGGCAGGGGACATCTGTTTAAAATGATAACTCAGAAAATGTTAGGTCTATAGGTACATTATAATTGATGGCAAGGAGGCATCTGTTTAAAATGATAACTCAGAAAATGTTAGGTCTATAGGTACATTATAATTGATGGCAAAGGGGCATCTGTTTAAAATGAGAACTCAGAAAATGTTAGGTCTATAAGTACATTATAATTGATGGCAAGGGGGCATCTGTTTAAAATGATAACTCAGAAAATGTCAGGTCTATAGGTACATTATAATTGATGGCAAGGGGGCATCTGTTTAAAATGATAACTCAGAAAATGTTAGGTCTATAGGTACATTATAATTGATGGCAAGAGGGCATCTGTTTAAAATGATAACTCAGAAAATGTTAGGTCTATAGGTACATTATAATTGATGGCAAGAGGGCATCTGTTTAAAATGATACCTCAGAAAAAGTTAGGTCTATAGGTACATTATAATTGATGGCCATGGGTCAAGGGGGGGGGGGTATTGTGATGTCTTTATTTTTGATGCTTTTATTTTGATTGGGATTATTATCTGATTTTGGGAAAAACTATAAATTGCTTTTTTCCACAGTGAAATTCTACTTTGCATTGAAATATCAAATTGGTTGTTATTTGACTGAATTGGAAACTACATTTTTATTCTGATATATATAATTTTTTCTTATTTAGTTGCTGATATTTAGGGGAGATATAAGTTTTTTAGTAAAATAAGTGTTTCTGGTTTAAGAATTATAATATATATACTGGGAATCGAAAAGCAAAAGAAATAAAATGCAATTAAAAAAAAAAATTGAGGACGACTACTTCAAATTTCTAGCTAATAAGTAAGTAGTCTGTGATTGAGATGTGAAATTGGCAATATGAATTTAAATTTTTTCTTTTATTTATTAGTACGACAGTTCTGCCTTTAATTTGTACTTTTATCTAAGTTTGAGGCGTTGGCACTTTTCCACGAAAGTTATTCTTTTGTTTTCTTTTTTTAGTAAGGTGGAAATACGTAGGCGACATCTATCTAAAAATAAATATCAAAATCGTAGTATGTTGATTTTTCGAAATTCATGAGTTCGGGTGAAAAATTCCACACATCCTGAAAATATAATCTCAAAATGTATTTTTTTTTTTTGTTGTTGTTGCTATTAACTGAAGAAATGTCATCGATCATAAAAAATTTTGAAGAAATTGGTAATTTTGGTCTAGATAAAAACATGACAATTCGGTTTTTTAGTGATCGATATTGTTCACCTAACGTTCTACTCCTAACGTCTCATCGTAGCACTAGCCGCCTGAATGTCGCACAAGATGTGCTTAATCCCTCCCTACTGTATTCTATTCAGAACATCATTCTATGTCCCATCTTCCGTCCATTGAAGTTCTCACTTTCTCTAAATCCGTTTTTATGCCCTGCCCCCGTTTTGATGACGACTGACTTTTTTATGTGTTACCAGTTGGATTTCTACAACGCACCATTTTGGCATCCTCTAATACTTCATTCGTGAAATGTGACCATACCGTCATTACCTTTATTTTATCATTAATTTGGAAAAAAAGCGTTTTCCAAAACATTGTGTTGAAGCTTTCAAAGAAAAGTAAAGAACAGTATTCAAAACTTAAATAAGCCGAATTAAAATTGTATGTGTTAAACTTGAAACGATCAGAAATTGAAATGAATAGTCAAGTCATATGTAAAATGAAGAGAAATTACTATGAATGAATAGGTGAAGCCTAAAATGGAGAGAGATTAAAATAAATACTACTACTACTTCTAACAACTCACCACCGCCAAGCCATTGCCAACTTGTTAATTGAATCAGGTGCGTCAGGGTTTCCCTGTTTCTTGAAGGACTTGATATCAGTCGAGCCATTATGGCTATTCGCGACATGTATTCTCGCCTTCAAATCTGTCTTAAGATCCCTTTTTCAAAATCTAAGGAGCCCTCCAAGGGGCAGTTTCTCCTCCGTTCTGTATAAAAACTATGCTGTTGATCCTCAAGAAAATTGTCCATCTTCCTGCATTTCCAATGGTATCAATGCTTCTCTTGTGTCATATGCTGATACTACTACTACTACTACTACTTCTAACAAATCACCGCAGCACCAAGCCGCCTGAGGCCAACACAGCTACGTATGCTCCTCCTCGATCCCAATCTATTCAAAGCCTCCCTCTTTACACCCTCCTAGGAAGTTCCCATTTTAAAATAAATATTCAAGTTAAACCTAAATTGAACATAAATTACTACGAACAAGAACGGGGCTACAGTTCCCTCGAGCATCCTAAAAACTGGAGTGTTATTTATGGTTTTCTGACAACAATGTCCATATTGAACAGTCTCTTTCTTTGTTCATCTTAAGACAAGTAACAGTAAAATTGATAAGGTAAATTTTCAGGAAAAAAAAATTGGAACAAATACATTTGTGACTCAGCTTAGTTCAGCTGTTTTAAATGGACGTTTTTTATAACTATTTTCCTTTTTGGTTTTATTTTATTTGAATTACTTAAACCTAAATTAATTGCTGCTGGTGATTTAAAGTTTGCTTCGGCTGGTAAATTAATTTCAGTTGTTAAATGTTAAAATGATAAAAGGAAATCTATTAAAAATATTGTATGTTTTCAGTAAAGTGTAAAGGACACTCTAGCCTTTTTGGGTGTTTGAGGCGTGGGTAGTTCTACTTTTCTATGTTATATATTTTGTTTGCTTTGGGTTTCATTATTTATTTATTGTATTTTCTTTTATGGATTTTACTTGGTTATTCGTTCTACTTTTTGTTCCTTAGGGTTTAATTTTATTTATATGTGACTTTATTTTTGGCTCGTTTTATGCTTTAACAGTTTTTTTTTACTTTTCTTTTATTTTTTTTGGGGGGGGGGGGAGGGAATATTTTATTTTAATCAGTTACTGTTCATTTTTTAACTTCCATGGTTTTATTTTGAGTCAATTGATTTTTTTTTTGAATTGAGTTTTTCTGCTTAACAATCCAAAAGTTGGATTGCAATTAAAGTTTAGGTTAAATCTGAATATTAGACGAAATTTTTGATCAGCCGTATTTTTATTGAATAATTTTGGAATAGTGTTTTTGATAATAAATAAATAAATGATTTTGATAGGAAAATGGAGACACGGACTAAATACGGTTTTTAGGTTTTCAAATGGGGGGGGTGAAAGCCTCCTGTGAATGGTTTTCAACCTTGATGATTCCTATGGTGGACTTTTTACTCCACTCCGCCACCATTGCTGAAGGGTTTCAAGTTCTTTTTTTTCCGAAATTAAAATAAATGTGTTTTCGTGATGAAACTTTACCGCTGAGATCAACCAAAATAATAGCCATCATTACTGAAATAGCTTGAAATGACAAACGTTTCACACTACACATTTTTTTCTAGACCTCTTTAAAATTTCGGGTACCATTGCTCGCTCTTGTCTAATTTGCAGTTAATGCTGCAATCATGGTATATGCTATTTCAGTGTTTTATTTCTTAACCTCCATAAATGAGGAATAATGTGATTGGCTTGGAATTGGCAGAAGGCGGGGCTATTTTTCTCTCCAGAGATAAGCAATAATGTGATTGGCTTGTAGTTGGCAAGAAGGTGGGACTATTGTTCTCCCTAGAGATCTCTTGCGAGGTATCTTATTTTCTAATAAAATCTATGTTCTGTTCTGTTGTCACTGCTAATCTCTTTAATCCAGCTTTTGACATTTATAATAGAAGTTCTATTTTGTTGTCTTTAAACAAAATTAAATTTGTCTTTTCATAAAATTATTCCCATTTTTTTCAAAAGTACCTTTTGAATAAAGTCTCTAAATTACCTTAAGGACGAAAATGATTTATTAATGTTTTTTTTTAATTTTTATGATAGCCTAATATTTACTAATATTTTTTATATAAACGTAAAAGTAATATAGCTCAAGATATTAACAATTTAAACTTTTAATAAGGATATTTTAAATTTTTTTAATCTTACTGTTATAGATTTTTTCACTTAATCCACTCTAAATTTTGAGAAACACCTTATTTGGAGCTTCGTTTAAAAATGTAAAACAATCTACCTCTTTCCTCTCTCCCACCTCTACCTCTGATCTCTTTCATTTCATACCCCTTTCCAGTTTCAGTCGTCTAAGGCTGTGGCAGACAATATCCTGGAAGTAATTAATGAAAAAGCAGAATCTCCAAAAGCTTCGACCAGTCAGTGCAGAGGAGATGATGTCATCCTGAGTAACCTATCAATAATGAGAAAGCGTCCTATGACCAACCTATCAAACTCGCCTGTAAAAAGGAATAGAGATAGTGATATATCCTTTAACGGTTTTGGAAGCTCATCACGGCCGGATATATTCCCGGTTCCCAGCTCGACGAAAACGTCTGGCAGAACTGTGAGGATTAAGTCGGGTAGTACAGTAAAAATGGCAAAAATTACAGATTTTATAGAATTAGAATGATTGTGTTTGTTTATAAATAATTGTATAAGGTCGATGAAAAAAAAAAATATACGGAAAACGAATAAACTAAAAAAAATTATGTTTATTCGTTATGTTTGATTCAAGAAACTTTGATCTTTCCCAAAAAAGGCGTAATTATTGTTTTGAGTGCGTTTCCAACAGACAATTATCATTAAAACTAATTAATTATGCGCTATTGTTTTCGCTCCAAATCACGAGGTAGCGAAACAATTGGTTTAAATCTTGTTATTAGTAGCCCAGAAGCAACTAAAATGCTTATTATCAGTTTCAAATAGAGATTGAAACTGGAGTTATCAGCCATTTAGTATAAAGGGTTTCTTATAAATATATAATTGGCTATCGTTAATTGTAGTAGGGTTCTGGAAACAAACTTCAAATTGAAATCGCTTTGTTGTGCTGGATATTTTAAGGTCAAAGGAGGCCAAGTAGAGATGAGATTAAGAGGAAAGGGGGTGTGAGGGGGTCTCGAAAACCTTAATTTTCTTGAATATTTGGTTGTCTCTTGTTCAAATTATTACATACAATTAATTCGTTGTTTTTATCGCCCTCTCCCCCCCCCCTAAAAGATTCCCCCGTACGTGCCTAGTCTAGGGATCGGGATCCTGCGCCGCACATCCAGTACTGTAGTTTCATTTGTCAGGGTTTAACTTTACAATGATTTTGAGAATTTTCTTTGGGGTGAGGCAATAAGTAATCTAAAGAGCACTATAGCTTTTTTGCATTATCCATGGTAATTTTGTTGATTTCTAAAGGAAAAGGTCAAATTCGAAAGGATTTCTAACGATTTCTAAAGGAGATGTCAATGCCATGTCGGGTTCAGGAGCCTACGCTGCAAATTTAGCAAACATAATTCCTGTGCATAAATTTCCATTTTAATAAGCCTTCTCCCTGGTTGTATACGGTCACCTCAGGCTTTAATAAATTTATAGACTAATAAGAAATAAGTTTGTATTCCTACCCGTCCTTTCGAGAAAATTGCAAAACTTTGTATTTAATAGATGAAGGTTTGAAATCTTTGCTCAAGTGTTTCTAGACGTGTTGAAGGTCATGGTGTTTCAAATGGGGTTTAATCGATAATGCTCTTTTTTATACAAGGATACCCAAAACTTTCAGTGCTTTAGTGTGTATTTTTCTGAATGCTTCTGGTCTGGGGGACCTTGATAGGTCCCTTGTTGATGACACTAGAACAATTTCGAAGAAGAGCAGGAGATGAGGTTTTCTGTGGATCAGGACCCTATACTGAACATCTAGTAAACATGAATCCTACTTATTAAATTGATTCTAAATTATTATGAATGGCAGAGCTATATTAAATATAAATTTGTTAATAGTAGTTTGCCGATGGAAATTACAGCTTGTTTATAGTAGGATATATAGGCATGTCATTGCAGCTCAACAACAGAGTGCCAGAAGTCCCACCAATGTGCAAGAAGTGTTAGAGTGGTCCCAGCGATGGGATAAAATTGCCTGTGTATGCTAGGATTCCCACCGACGGGGTAAAATTGCAGTTTAGCGATTCTTCCGAAAAAACATTATACGACAAAATTAGTAGTGCTATTAGGTTCCTTATTTTATGCTTTTTCCGAATATCATGATCGCTTTTCCGACAGTGTACCTCCCTCCCCGGATAGATTAGGATGTATACAAAACTCAAGAAAGTCCTAAAATAATGACATTCTTCCTTTATAACATGCAGTAAGTTTTTATTAATCAGATAATCATGTTTCCTTCCGTTGTTAACCATATTTTTAATAATTTCTGCCAATATTTTTTCGACGATTCCATTGAAATCACTTAGACAGAGGGGTTTTCTCGGTTCAAAAAAGAACCAAACCCGTTTGTACAAAGAAGGTCTGACGCATCATTAGATGATAAACGAGGAAGAAATATATTATTAAGACTATATCTGGGACCATCAGGGGGAAGAGGTGCATTGTCACGGAAGCTACCATTATTTTTGAAAAGAGCATAAAATAAGGAATCTAAGTATATTACTCTTTTGTTTATATTGTTTTTCTTCAAAATTACCGCTAAACAATTCTTTCGAGTGTTTTTGATATTTTTTTTTTGAGTCGCGGAGTTTTTTTGTACATTTTATACTTTTGTTCTTGTTTAGTTGCTTCTTGGAGAAATTATAATTTTCAATGACCCAGTATTATACTAATAAAATCGTCTTCTCTTTTGAGATATTCACTTTCATGGTCAGAGGGGAGCAGCGAGACAAAGTTTAGTTGCTTGGCAACGTTGCTTTTCCCTTTTATTGTTAAAGGAACTGTAAAACTCGGAAGGTTAAATTCAGTGTTGTGGGAGTAATTAATTACTAGTATTTAAATGCGTATTTAATTACAAATTAGATCAAGTAATTGAGATACGTGTTTAATTATTTTTTTTCTGTATTTAAATACAAATTAACTTTTTCCAAAATTTCTAAATACTCATGTCTAACAAACACAGTTTTTGAGAGTATTTACTGTTTTCGGATTTTTTTTTCCGGATTTAATTTTGTATAGTTAGCTTTTTAAGGTATTGGTTTAGAAGAACGCCAATAGGAACACTGTACCGTACTGGAGGCCAGCTATATTTGTAGAGTAGGTATATATATAAAAACACCAAAAGTTCAGTAGCCAAGGTAAAATTTTTCATTGGTCGTCACTGTCTTTTGAAGTTTCAGTCTTTTGAAGTAAGGAAAACATTTTAAAATTGAAGTGTTTTAATTTCGTGTTAATTTAATTTAGTGTTTTAAAAAAGTTCAGTTAAAGTGTTTTAACTGAACTGGACTTTGAGTGTGCTGAAGTTAAACTAAAAAGTATAATATCTGTGTCATAAAAAATCTAAGGCACTAAAATCGGGTGGAACATAAGTGGAGAAGCCGGTTTTGAGAAGTTATTAAAATCTTAGTCTATGCTTTAAGCTTTTACTTCTTATCAGGCAAATAATAACATCGGGTCAAAACAGAGACTCACGTGGAGATGTATCAGGTGATAAGCACAAAAATGGCTAACCTCATAAGATTTGATGGCAAGTAGAATTGTAAATGTCTACTTGCCAGTTTTTACACTACTGGCTGTGGCTCTTTTCATAACGAGTTTTTTTTCCTCATAACATTTGATGGCAAGTAGACTTGTAAATGTCTACTTGCCAGTTTTTTAAACTACTGGCTGTGGCTCTTTTCATAACAATTTTTTTTTTTTTTTTTCTCATAACATTTGATAGCAAGTAGACTTGTAAATGTCTACTTGCCAGTTTTTACACTACTGGCTTTTCATAACAAGTTTTTTTTTCCTTCATAACATTTGATGGCAAGTAGACTTGTAAATGTCTACTTACCAGTTTTTTACATTACTGGCTGTGGCTCTTTTCATAATAAGTTTTTTTTTCTCTCCTAAAGCTGAAAGGTTAATTCAATTTTAAACTTATTTCTTCAACAATAAAAAAAAAATTAGAGAAGCAAAAATTTTTAATTCAGAGAATAATAATTTGTGGGTCTTTTGGATGCAGTATGCAACAGAATCACTTAAGAAGACTCGACTAAAGCGTGGATGGGCAAACTGTAAGGAGATTCAGGCTAAATCTTTTATTAAAAGTTGTCACAAATTTTGGTTCATAATTTTCAAGTTCAGACGTGCTGGTCCATGTAAGCCTGAAGAAGAGGATTCTGGGCATCTACTTCCCTGCCGCTAGGCTGCTTTGCTTGTTTTTTTAACAGAAAAAGTTAAAAAAAAAAATTGACAAATAGTGAATTTAAAAAATTTACAACTGTTCACATGTGCTTTATTTCTGTCTTGAACAAAATAAAAGAAATTGTTGCTAAACTTTGTCCCACTTGTATCTCTCCCTGTTGAGGTTGTTTTATCTTTACTTTTTTTTACCTTACTTTACCTTACTTTTTTACCTTACTGTTTCTTTTTTACCTTACTTTTTTAGCTGGTCAGTGATGGAACGTAGATTCGTATCCCACAAAAAGAACACGTTTTGCTAAAGATCGCGCTTTAAAAAAAATGTTTGTCTACAATTTATTGCTTTGTCAGGAACATACAGGTGTTTGAAAATGTTTCATTTTATAGCGTGTTCATTCATTACTGGCTTATAATTATGTTTTTTTATGAGAAAAAAAAACAAGAAAATGTGCGTTTTCACAGGCACTCTTGATGGTAATGAGTTAGAGTCAGGAGATGGTGTCTAGCCTTCAAGTCAACCTGAAGATTGCATCAGTTTTGGATTCTGAAGCCATGACAGAACAGCCTCCTAGAAAAAAACTCCGAGCAGAGATTCCTTTGAGAAAAAGCCCAGAAAACTTTTTCATTCAGGCAAATTGATAATCTCGTAGTGGACTACATACTTGAAGAAATACTCTCGTGACTATAGAGAAAAAAAACTTTCGAAAACCTTGTACAAGACTTGGCTCAGTGGAATCCCCGAAATGATGCTGTGAAAAGGATTGTCGAAGTGCGGGGCCAGATTGGGCAGGTTTACACCAAACTAAACCTACCAAAGTCGAAAGCGATTGAACATGAGTTTTTCGAGGAGTATGCCAAGGTACATGAGCCTTTCGCCAGGGCTCTTGGCATACTACTGGGGGACAAGAACTGTTTTCTAGGAACGCTGTTGCCCGTTTTGATTGCACAAAGAAAGAAAATGATTGATATGAAACAAAAACGCTCTATCAAGCACGCACAAGCTCTCGTGGAAGCGACTTTGGATAGTTTAGAGAACTGGTTTGCTCACACTCTTACAATGCAGCTACGTGAACCTAGTTTTAAGGAGCTAGCAATAGTTAGTGGAAGCCACCGTGGTTTCAAGGGAAGATGGATACTGGGAGGTATCCGTGACTGAATCATTGATGTGATTTGTGACGAAATGAAGCATATTTTGCTAGCCAAAGCTGATCATCAGTTGACTGATTGTGATGCCGAGCACAGCAAAGCGACGTTGATCGGTTCTAATGACTTTTAGCTTGTGACAGTGATGGTGTTGGGACGAGCACGGATTCTTCTTTTGGCTGCTTCATGAAAGGTCAGTTTTTTGGTTCAAGGACGATAAAAAACCGTTCGATTGAATCCTTGAAAGAATATCCAGACTTAGCAAGAATTTTCCAAAATTTCAGTATTGCTATACCATCCTCTGCTCCAATAGAACGTCTTCTTTCTGTTTGGGGTTTCGGTTTTCACTGCAAAGCAGAGTCAGCTTGGAGATGGGAAGTTTTAGAAACTTTTGTTGCTAAAATCAAACTCCCAACTTTGAAATGAATTTTGTAAGAATTTTCATCTTAAACGGTAGGCTTTCAGAAAAAGCTGCAAGGCATTTTTCTCATGGATTTATGCTAAAAAAAAAAACTTCTCGGGAGGGTCTAGCCGAAGTCCAACAGATTCAGTCCAATTATTTCCCCCTAAATCGCAAAATAACTTGTTACGAAAAAACTTCCAAAACATTGACAAATTTCTTTAGCTACAAATGAACTTAAATATAAGTATGCTTGTAAGATACGTACTATTTGAAGGTCCAGTCAAAAAGGATCCGAAGGAGCTGGTTCTGTCCTTCATCTTTCCAATGAAACGGTGAAAAATAAAATTGTCGTCAGAATTAACTGTTACAGCACACTTCGACATTCCTACATGAGGTTTGTTCAATGAAACTTCGGCTCTTATATTACCCCGTAACACTCTTATCAAGATTTGTGCACTCTCAGTAAAAGGTTAACATAAATTTTGTAACTTCTATAGATATCTGGAGCAAACCTGGTCTTGATAATTCCGGAACAAGAGCATTAACCTACGTTTTACCTTTAATTTACCCTGTAATTTTGCGCAAAAGGAAATCTCCGAGAACTCTAAGAAGCAGACTAAGGGCAGAGTACGTCCTAGGCTTGCGTGTTAAAAACTGTACTTCAATTCTGTCGGTTTATTTGTGATTGTTATATTTTCGAAAACCGATCGCACTATTTATTTTTCCTGGATACCCCAAATTTTCATAACCACCTCACAACCACCAGATAGTCTGGTGGTTAAGTACTGCACTGTTTTAAGCTTGTGAAAAGAACAAAAAACATTTTAGTCACAACACAGTTATTATCAAATTCTCTGTTTCTCTTTGAATAGGGGATCTTTTGACAAATATACATTGAATTTGTTGCAGATGACACTAGCTTGTTCAATAAAAATCACAGGAAGCGGGCCCGTAAACTGTCATATCATCCAAATAAACAGGCATATAATTGATGCCTGTCATGTTTTTTTTTTCAGAATTTGTACTCTAGTAACGATAATTATTATGCTTAAAAGATCTATCCATCTATTATTCCATTTGGCATTTAACAGGCGTTACGAAACAAACATATAAATTAGTAGAAAGTTCTTTACTTCATTAGCATGTAATTTGTCTTCACTTTAGGAAAGGTACTACATTGAGGTCGATTTCAACAAGAACAATAAATCAGTTCTTATTTCTTTCTATTTCCTCTGTTTAAAGATTTCAATAGCAGAGAAATTGAAGGCATCAAGTTCATCCCATTAATTGTTATAGCTTATCGTGAGTACAGACGGGGCTTACCGTTAAAGGAGGTATAGGTGGATTTTTTACGGGGCTTGCGAACCACAAAGCTTACATTTTGAGCAACCGTTTTGAATTTCTTCAGAAAGATTGTTTGGACTAATCTCAAGAGCTATTAGAAAGGAAATAAGAAAAATGCTACTAGGTGACTGATCAGTACCAAGCATGAAAATGTTACTACTACAGGGATCGTCTTACCTCTTACTTCTCCTGAAAGTCTGTTGCAGGCTTCAGGGCCTGTGTACCTAATGGAAAACTTAGATCTGGTAGTAATAGAAACAGGTGTTCCCACCAATCAAAATTTCAAGTTTCATGACCATGTTCCCTTTTCTTATAAAAATTCAAAAAAGTATACAGGTAATAAGTTAGAAAAAATTTTATACATAAACAAATTTACAAAAAATGAACCAAACCATGCTAAAATTTTGCCACTGCAAATAATTTTATAGTTCACCTTCTTTGTTCTTTCAAATACTTCTCTAGAAGCAATTCTAGCCTCTGGATGGGGCCACCATGACCTTCAGGCGTGACTGCTTTAATTTGTGGTAAGTATGTTTCAGCCAGGTAAGTTAGCAAATTAATTGTCGGTTCAGACTGCACTTGTAACAGTTTTGGGCAGCATACTTCAAGATTAACACTCAGTAGTGTTGCATGATTTTCTCGCAGTTTGTTTTGTTCTAGCCATATTGATAGTTTGTCTCTCGTTGATAGAATGAACAAAAGAACACGTGCTGCCTTGGTCGCAAGCTGCTTTCCGCCCTTTGATTTTCTCGCAGTTTATTTTGTTCTAGCCATATTGATAGTTTGCCTCTCGTTGATAGAATGAACAAAAGAACACATTGCTAACGGCTTTATTTTATACAGAGCGCCAGCCGCGCGATACGAGTAACATTTTGTGGGGAAGAACTTTTGTGATATAAAATAAACGGGCTTTCAAGAAATTTGTTAGTCTGACAAAAACTTTACAGCTTTTTGCTACGATATTGAATTAAACATGACAGGAAGAGGAAAAGGAGGAAAGGGGCTTGGAAAAGGAGGCGCAAAGCGTCATCGCAAAGTTCTTCGTGACAATATCCAAGGAATCACCAAGCCGGCTATCAGAAGACTGGCTCGCCGAGATGGTGTAAAACGTATATCTGGCCTAATTTACGAGGAAACCAGAGGCGTTCTTAAAGTTTTTCTAGAAAATGTTACTCGCGATGCTGTCACGTACACAGAGCATGCCAAGAGAAAGACTGTAACTGCCATGGATGTAGTTTACGCTCTGAAGCGTCAAGGTCGTACATTGTATGGCTTTGGTGGTTAAAGGTTTCCAAATGCGTTTTAAACTGTCCCAGTCCCCCTACCCAACGGCCTTTTTAAAGGCAAACAAATTTAAAAACACTTCCTAGCCCTGTTTTTATGAGCCTTTTCTTTGTTGTGCATTCAAAATGTCAGTAAATACTTTTTTTTCTTTTCGTCGCATTAGTGATATAGAGAATAGAATATTGAGAGGAATTGGAAATGTCTGAAGTTGAAGCTGAAGTGGTACCGACATCTGCAGAATCCCAGAGCATGGCTTCACCAGCCAAGAAGGAAAAGAAAGCAAAGGCTCCAAAACCAGCTAAGGCTGCAAAACCTAAAGGGGATAAAAAAGCCAAGGCACAAGCAAACCACCCAAAATACACGGAAATGATCAACAAATCCATTGCTGACCTGAAAGAACGCGGGGGATCTAGCCGTCAGGCTATTCTCAAATACATAATGGTCATTTTCAGGTTGGCAATGATGCAAAAGTTGTGAATATGCATCGTAAGCAAGCTTTGAAGCGTTGCCTTGCAAATGGAATTGTTATAAATCCAAAAGGTACTGGCGTAACTGGTTCTTTCAAGCTTGCAAAGTCTGTCAAGTCCAAAAAATCCATGTCTGCAAAGCCAGCCAAGCCCACAGCTAAGAAAGCCTCAGTCAAGAAAACAGCCAAACCTACTACAGTTAAAAAGTCAACTTCAGCCAAAAAAGGTTACCAAGTCTATGGCTGGTAGCAAGAAACCTGTAAAGGTTTTCAAGAAACCCACTGTTGCCAAAAAAGCCGTATCACCAAAGAAATCGACACCCAAGAAGGTGTCGTCTATCAAAAAGGCTCCCGCCAAGAAAGTGGCATCTAAAAAGCCAGTAGCCAATAAAGCATCAAAAAAGTAATTTCCGTAATAGGTTATCCTATACTACCAAACAGCCCTTTTCAGGGCTATCAAAGCAAATGCTCGACGCTCGAAACTTTCTGTTCAGAAAGTTACAATGATATTAATTTTAAATTCGACTTTCTAATTTTCCCTTTCAACTATAATTCAGCTGCTGTTTATGCCTAAAACACGTTCGACAATATTTACTTTTGAACTATAGCGTTATTACCGTCTAAAAAACACCATCTTCAGGACTAATTGTGACGGCTGGCTCGTAAGGTTCAAGCTTATTAATAAAGTGGTAAAAATAATAAGCTTACAAATACCTGGTCATAGCCGAATGGGTTGAGCAGCGCCTTCAAATCGCGGGGGCTGTTTTGTAAGAGAGAAAAAGCCCCAAAATGTTTCTACCTTTGATGACTAGGCTACCCTATAGCTTCCTACCCGAGAGCTCCCTCTCGTACATAAAATGTTTCTACCTTTGATGATTAGGCTACCCTATAGCTTCCTAGTTTAGATTAGGAAAATGAGGTTCCCCTCTCCTACAATAAATGCCTATGCTTTGTAAGTAGATGAATGGGTAAGTAAACTTTATTTCTTGTTACAAAAGGACAAGCCTCGAAAGTTTATTTAGATTCTGTTAGGTAAGAGAGAAATCCCTCCACCCCCTCCCCCATCAATTGATGGGGGAGGGGTGCACCCCCCTCCCCTCTCCAAGCGATGGGGCATCCAAGGCTGTATATCCATTTCCTTTCGTAGCAAGTAATTTCAGGAGGAGGGTTGCTAGCCCAACCGTCCTAGGTGCATTTAGTTCTCCGGTGGCTAGCCGGATATCCAGAGGGAACGTGAAGTCAGCTCTGCATGCACCATGAATGCATGAGAGCAGACTTCGGACGAGCACCATTACCTCCAACAAAAATTTTTAAACTCAGAAACTGAGTTTGTTATCATTTTCTCTGCCAAAATAGAATTGGAAAAGATATTTTTTTCTCTTTACATCCAAATTTAAGGCAAAGAAATATCTTTAACCTACATAAAATTTCAAAACTAGCCTATGGAATAAATAATTTTGAAAACTAGAATTTTGACTTTTTCTGCTCTATATACGAGATTTCAGACATTTCATTCTTCTTCCAGCAGCGCAATTTTCTTTTTCAAAAATTCTACCTCTGTTTCAAGCTCTTGATTCCGGATTCACTTCTTTAGTCTGTAATTTCGAGCAGCTTCCTTATTTCTTTCTTTTGAACTTTTCAAACATTCTTGGGGACATCTTGAAGTTTTCTTTTCGCCATTTCTTTCCTTGTGATCAGCCTTCTTTCGTTTGTTGATTGTTTTTAAACCGGCTCGAGGGCAATTGGCAGATTCCTCGGAAGTGTTTTTCTTGCCTTTAATTTCATTTTTCCTTGTTCCATCACCCTGGTCAACTCCTGTGGGAAAACTGATGCCACACATTGGTACCGAGACCACACGCACAGTGTCTGTGGTATTTTGATCATGAGTTTAAATCGTCAGTGTTAACCATGTCTGAGTCTTGGCAAGCTTCCAAAGCTTGCCAAGTCGAACAGATGCTTTTCCATTTCTAAAATATCATCAAGCGTGTTGTTTTCACTCATTAGCTGCCAATCTGTTTTTTTAAAGATTTCATAATCTGCATCAATAGAAGTGAATATTTGATCGCAACTACTTATATTCATATTTGTCTTATCCCTTTTTCCTTAATCAAACAAGTATTGTTTCCTTGGTATCTAATTGTCAAATGAACGCTTTATTGTCATAGTGTTACAGTTATAGTGTCGGAAACCGCCGTACCCGGGTTAACATTTCTCTGTGCGCGAGCTAATGAATTTCGGCCTTGCTTGTGTTTGTTTGCAATGGCTTTATTCAAATTTTTGATTAGGAGGTAGGATTTTGAGGAATGAAACTTATACTAAAGAATAAACAGGTCATTCTTCTATAGGTAGATATTTTTTTCATTCATCGTAACTTGCCAGCAAATGGGTAGAGAATAGTGAAAATTTGTCAAAAATGGTGTTCATTTCAGAAAACACCACCTTTTTTCTAGGTATTTGAATCCTTGTAATAGACATTTTTGTTATTAGTAAACTTTAGTGCACGTGCTTTCAGAACACATGAGATATATGCATGTGTGTTTGCGAATTCATATTGAAATTAATTCTAAAGCTCCAATTAAAAACACAGAAGTAAAGCAATAAAATACGAGACCAAATTTTCAGGCCTGAAACAACTTCTTTATACCAGATAAATTGCAATGGCTCGCTTTGGAAAATACATTATAGCTATAGTTTAATTAAATATTTAGTTGGTATTTTGGTTAGGTTATGTATTTAATATAATGCGCTCATGGCGGCCCCCCTTCTATAATTCCTATGCTTTGCAACTAGATCAATGTGAAAGCAAACTTTGTTGCTTGTAACAAAAGGGCAAGCTTCAAATATATATTTAGATTTTGTTGGGGTATAATTTATAGCGATTTTTAAGGAAAATATCTCCCTCGCTTCCAGTAAATTCTTACGCTTTGTTAGTAGATAAATGTGAAACCCCCCTTTTTACATTCCGTTTCCTTAATCTTATAGCTTTGTCCTTCCCATGTGTTCACATGTTAAAGTGTCATTCAATTAATTTGTAGCCCTTAAAAGGGCTGTTGGTTAATTTGGGGTAGGGCCAAAGTTAGATTCACTTAAGCCTTTGCCACTTTTTCAGTCTTCTTGGGTAGAAGGACTTCTTGAATGTTGGGCAAAACGCCTCCCTGGGCAATGGTAACCCCCGACAGGAGCTTATTCAGTTCTTCGTCGTTTCTAATGGCAAGCTGAAGGTGACGAGGAATGATACGAGTTTTTTTGTTGTCTCGTGCAGCATTACCAGCATGCTCAAGGACCTCGGCAGCCAAATACTCCATCACTGCTGCAAGGTAAACGGGTGCGCCTGCACCAACTCGCTCCGCATAGTTGCCCTTTCTCAGAAGACGGTGGATCCTTCCCACTGGAAATTGGAGACCTGCCCTGCTTGAACGAGACTTTGCCTTTCCCTTCACTTTTCCACCCTTTCCTCTTCCTGACATGATTGCTAGGATACGAAATTCACTTGGACTCTAATCACGAACAAATATAAATGATATCTGTTCTTGAATAGCTACAGTGCAAACAATTTATACTCCAGCCGGCGAACTCAGTTCCTCTGACAAAAAAGTTGTGTGCCAACTCAAGCTTGTATAAAAGCGGGTTGTAACTTGTAAACGCTATTCATATTATAATTGGATTTCGTCAAAGCTTCATTTAACATGGCTCCAAAAACTTCAGGAAAAGCAGCAAAGAAAGCTGGTAAGGCGTCCAAAAATATCACTAAAACTGATAAGAAAAGAAAACGAAAGAGGAAGGAAAGCTATGCCATTTACATTTACAAAGTTCTCAAGCAATTACACCCCGACACCGGTGTTTCCAGCAAGGCAATGAGCATCATGAATAGCTTTGTCAACGATATCTTTGAAAGGATTGCCGCGGAAGCCTCTCGTCTAGCTCACTACAACAAGAGGTCCACCATCACTAACAGAGAGGTTCAAACTGCTGTGAGGCTACTCCTACTCGGGGAACTTGCCAAGAACGCTGTTAGTGAAGGCACTAAGGCTGTAACAAAATACACAAGCTCTAAATAAGGAATTTTCCCCGTCTATTACCACCCAATCAGCCGGGCCCTCCCAAACAGCCCTTCTAAGGGCTACCACCTTATTTTAAATTCTCTGCTCTCAAATTGATGTCATTGCTCTTGGCTTTAATTTGCGAAATCTCGGGTAAACAAGAACCCATACTAAACCATAAAAAAAAAAAGTTTAATTTTCAAAATCGCAGGCAGGTCCCAATTGGCTTGTATAGAAAGTAATATCTATCGACGAATTTTTGAAGAGAATAGAAAAAGTGGCCTCGGCTTTTTCATGACATTCTATCGAAAACATTTTTATAGGCCCGTGGCTCCCATTGGGAGTTGTTCATTTACTGGGGTATCTTTGGATTTCTTAGGCTAGCCTAAATTGGCTTTTGTATGTTTACTTTTGGAGGGTTTGGATCTTGTTGAATGCCAAGCTGAATATATGACTCATTTTTACAATAATTTCACGTATATCTGATTAATTTCGGCCTTTTTCTTTGTTATTATTGTACCCCTTGAGTCATACCTTTTTTTCCCCAAGGAACACTAGGGCTGTTTAACGTTATTTCGCGTGTTTGTTTAAACCATATAGTGGCCTTTAAAAGGGCCGTTGGTTAGGATACAGTTGCGTAGAATTAGGGTATTTAAGCTCTCTCGCCACGGATACGACGGGCGAGTTGAATATCTTTTGGCATGATGGTCACCCTCTTGGCGTGAATGGCAAACAAGTTGGTATCCTCAAAAAGGCCAACTAGATACGCCTCGCTGGCTTCTTGTAGGGCCATCACAGCCGAGCTCTGAAACCTCAAGTGAGTTTTGAAATCCTGGGCAATCTCTCGCACAAGTCTCTGAAAGGGCAATTTCCTTATTAGCGACGAATCTCTCTCAGAGCTACGGTTCCGGGCCTGTATCTGTGTGGTTTTTTTTACCCCACCAGTAGCAGGAGCCGACTTACGTGCTGCCTTGGTCGGAAGCTGCTTTCTAGGTGCCTTCCCGCCCGTTGATTTTCTCGCAGTTTATTTTGTTCTAGCCATATTGATAGTTTGCCTCTCGTTGATAAAATGAACAAAAGAACACATTGCTAACGGCTTTATTTTATACAGAGCGCCAGCCGCGCGATACGAGTAACATTTTGTGGGGAAGAACTTTTGTGATATAAAATAAACGGGCTTTCAAGAAAATTTGTTAGTCTGACAAAAACTTTACAGCTGTTTGCTACGATATTGAATTAAACATGACAGGAAGAGGAAAAGGAGGAAAGGGGCTTGGAAAAGGAGGCGCAAAGCGTCATCGCAAAGTTCTTCGTGACAATATCCAAGGAATCACCAAGCCGGCTATCAGAAGACTGGCTCGCCGAGGTGGTGTAAAACGTATATCTGGCCTAATTTACGAGGAAACCAGAGGCGTTCTTAAAGTTTTTCTAGAAAATGTTATTCGCGATGCTGTCACGTACACAGAGCATGCCAAGAGAAAGACTGTAACTGCCATGGATGTAGTTTACGCTCTGAAGTGTCAAGGTCGTACATTGTATGGCTTTGGTGGTTAATGGTTTCCAAATAAGTTTTAAACTGTCCCTGTCCCCCTACCCAACGGCCTTTTCAAAGGCCAACAAATTTAAAAACACTTCCTTGCCCCTGTTTTTATGAGCCTTTTTTTTGTTGTCCATTCAAAATGTCAGTAAATACTATTTTTTCTTTTCGTCTCAGGTGCAATATCTAATTAGAATTATGCAAAGAAATGACCATTGCCATTTTACTGTATTTAGCTTTTCCTTTCATATATGAATAAAGTTTGCATTCTCACAATGGAATTGTTCAAAGAAATAATTGTTGCTATTTAACTGCACAAGCCCTTTTTTCATGTTTGAATAAAGCAAGCAATAACGGAGGAAAAAATGTTCCTACTCTTACTAAATTACCGCTGGACCTTACAATTTGGACAAAAGTATTGCATTAATTATATGCAGTTAATAAACAAGTATGAAAAGCTGGCAAAACTTTAGATAGCGAATTAATTTTCTTGTAAACTAAATCATGAGTTTCAAACTATAAGAAAAGGCATCCGACTCACTTAATTTAGAGGTTGGAAATAAAAACGGTAGTTGTGCACAATATGGTACACACAATATGGTATAGACCGTATCAAGGAAACCAGACACGAAACCCGTCAAACGGCTATTTGCAAGAGATAAATGATTGCAAAGCGTGGTTTCTCAATGAGTTTACAATATTTAAACGATTGTTCTTTTGGGGTTTAGTGGGAAAAAGGTACCTAGGTTAAGTTAGGTTACGTATTTAATATATGTTTATACTTTACCCACCACCCGCCTAATATGCAAATATATAGCCCAAATTTGTTTCTATAAACCATTATATATTCATCCTATTTCATTATATTTAATTAGCATTTACCAAACTTGACTTCTTTCGTGTGTACCCTACAATGCACAAGTACCATAAAAACAAATCGACTTTTAGCTGGTACTCACTATTCAAATTTAAGTCCTTGAAGGTCTATTATCCTTCTTATCCCATCCCTCATAAAGAATTTTTTTTATTATTTTTTTTTTTTTAATTAGGCTAGTTTGTAATTTTTATTGCTAGTTTTTAGGCAAAACTCGAAAATATACTGTAAAAAGGACATATCTCAGGTTTCAAATAATTCTATTTAAAGTGGTACGAATATTGAACATTTTATATATAATGTGATCGAAACAAATAAAAGAAGTTTACTTCCATTTTGCAACCGATTTCCCCTCCCGCACGCATCTCGCAAACCTTAAAACACTATTTTTGTTTTTGTAAATGTAATACTAGAAGGAAAATAAATTTATTTTCATTAAAATACAAATTTAACTCCCTCGCTTCCTGTTAATTCTTACGCTTTGTTACTAGATAAATGTGAAAGCCCCCCTTTTTTACATTCCGTTTCCTTAATTTTATAGCTTTGTCCTTCTCATGTGGTCACATGCTAAAGTGTCATTCAATTAATTTGTAGCCCTTAAAAGGGCTGTTGGTTAATTTGGGGTAGGGCCCAAGTTAGATTAACTTTGGTTAATTTGGGGTATTGTCATTCAATTAATTATATATATTTAATTCCAATTGGGCCCAGCACTTAGTCGACCCAACCCTGGGGGCATCTAGGAGGGGGATATTATGATGGAAAAGCCTTATCCAGGGGGAGGGTTCAAAATAACACGAAACGAGCTTTTCGTTAAATTGAAATCAAGTTGTTGGACTGTGATGAAAAAGTTAAGAGCCATGGGTATTTGGAGAAAAGCCAAGACCGATAGTCTGAGTGAGAGGCAAATTCAGACGCATATAGTCTATTTAGACATTCTGAGTTAGAAGTCCATGGAAATTAGGGGGCCAGGCCGTATCCCAAAATTTGTGTCCGACCTTTAATAACGTGACAAAAAATCATTTAGATTGTAGACTGTATTGAAGAATAGATGGCCTTCAAGTATAATTCCACTTTCATAATAGTAGAATTTGAGCATAAACTTCTCAAAGCATCCGACGCTTTGAACCCTAGAAAAGAAAGTTGATTTTGGTGCGCGCTTGAGAGCCTCTTTGATTTCTTTTTAAGCATCAATATCGTTGACACTCTTATCCATCGCAATCACAAATTCAGAAAGCTCGATTGTGCCATTTCCTAAAAATAGTATCTTTTATAGCTTTCTATTTCGTGCAACAAATTCTGTTTGAAAGGGGCTAAAGCAAGTTCAAAGAAACTAAAGGAAGTCGGAAGGATCTAGGATATTTAGTTTCAATATTTAGATATTTTCACGTTTATCCTAAATAATGATTATAGCTTATCCTAAAAAGAAATATGGCACAATGATATTAATTTTAAATTCAACTTTCTAATTTCCCTTTCAACTATAATTCAGCTGCTGTTTATGCCTAAAACACGTTCGACAATATTTACTTTTGAACTATAGCGTTATTACCGTCTAAAAAACACCATCTTCAGGACTAATTGTTACGGCTGGCTCGTAAGGCTCGTAAGAGAGAAATCAAGCAAACGGGGCAAGCAAACTTTATTTCTTGTTACAAAAGGACAAGCCTCGAAAGTTTATTTAGATTCTGTTGGGTAAGAGTGTTTCTCTCAGTAAGCTATTTCGGGACTATAAAGCACTCTGGGGTCTTTCAGTTAGCAGAAGAAAGGCCAGAATAACAAATAAACAAAAACATTGTGCCCATTTGCTAAAAGTAGCTTTTTTATCTATAAAAAATGACTTCGGAGCCCCTTTTGCCAATTTACCAGCCTGGCTGGGCTTGGAAAAAAATTATTATTAGACTTTATATAATCAAACAGTTGGTGGTAATGAACTGTAATTAAGAAGTGACGCGGCTCAATAGTAACGGAAACTCGGAAAAATGGGATTTTGTTATCAAAAGAGATAATATATATATTATCGTCGAAGTACGTCCGTCGACGAAGGTAAAGAAGGTATTCTTCAACAGGAATAAAAATACAAGAAAACCTATCTGCTTTTCTTTCTGAATTCCAAAATCTAACATTTTATAAAAGGCATCGTTTGAAATACTAGTTTTACCACCACTCAAAGAGGAAATGTACCCATTTTCACAAAAAGAAAATGATTCCTGCACACAAAGTATCACTTTAAACAAATCCTTCACCGGGCCTCCATTGGTACTAGTGGTTAGTACGTCGGTGCAGTTACCGTTCGTTTAAAAGCGGAAAAGTCTCTTCGACTCCCAAGAAAACTTTTGTTTTTAGACAGGTAAGTTTTTTAAAGACAGACAATAAATTAGACAAACAAAGTACGTCTTTTGTTTAATTTTAAAACCATTTACTTCCATTTTACAACCGCTTTCCCCTCCCGCACGCAACTCGCAAACCTTAAAACACTATTTTTGTTTTTGTAAATGTAATACTAGAAGGAAAATAAATTTATTTTCATTAAAATACAAATTTAACTCCCTCACTTCCAGTAAATTCTTACGCTTTGTTACTAGATAAATGTGAAAGCCCCCCTTTTTACATTCCGTTTCCTTAATCTTATAGCTTTGTCCTTCTCATGTGGTCACATGCTAAAGTTTCATTCAATTAATTTGTAGCCCTTAAAAGGGCTGCTGGTTGATTTGGGATAGGCCCAAAGTTAGATTAACTTTGGTTAATTTGGGGTAGTGTCATTCAATTAATTGTATATATATAATTCCAATTGGGCCCAGCACTTAGTCGACCCCGCCTGAGGGCATCTAGGGCTGGGGTATTGTGATGGCAAAGCCTCATCCAGGGGGAGGGTTAAAAATAACATGAAACGAGCTTTTCGTTAAATTGAAATCAAGTTGTTTGACTGTGATGAAAAAGTTAGAGCCATGGGTATTTGGAGAAAAGCCAAGACCGATAATCTGAGTGAGAGGCAAATTCAGACGCAGATAGTCTGATTTAGATATTCTGAGTTAGAAGTCCATGGAAATTAGGGGGCCAGGCCGTATCCCAAAATTTGTGTCCGACCTTTAATAACGTGAAAAAAATAATTTAGATTGTAGACTGTATTGAAGAATAGATGGCCTTCAAGTATAATTCCACTTTCATAATAGTAGAATTTGAGCATAAACTTCTCAAAGCATCCGACGCTTTGAGCCCTAGAAAAGAAAGTTGATTTTGGTGCGCGCTTGAGGGCCTCTTTGATTTCTTTTTAAGCATCAATATCGTTGACACTCTTCTCCATCGCGATCACAAATTAAGAAAGCTCGATTGTGTCTTTTCCTAAAAATAGTATCTTTTATAGCTTTCTATTTCGTGCAACAAATTCTGTTTGAAAGGGCCTAAAGCAAGTTCAAAGAAACTAAAGGAAGTCGGAAGGATCTAGGATATTTAGTTTCAATATTTCAATATTTTCACGTTTATCCTATATAATGATTATAGCCTATCATAAAAAGAAATATGACGCAATGATATTAATTTTAAATTTGACTTTCTAATTTTCCCTTTCAACTATAATTCAACTGCTGTTTTATGCCTAAAACACGTTCGACAATATTTACTTTTGAACTATAGCGTTATTACCGTCTAAAAAACACCATCTTCAGGACTAATTGTGACGGCTGGCTCGTATGGCTCGTAAGAGAGAAATCAAGCAAACTGGGCAAGCAAACTTTTATTTCTTGTTACAAAAGGACAAGCCTCGAAAGTTTATTTAGATTCTGTTGGGTAAGAGTGTTTCTCTCGGTAAGCTATTTCGGGACTATAAAGCAATCTGGGCTCTTTCAGTTAGCAGAAGAAAGGCCAGAATAACAATAAACAAAAACAATGTGCCTATTTGCTAAAAGTAGCTTTTTATCAATAAAAAATGACTTCGGAGCCCCTTTTGCCAATTTACCAGCCTGGCTGGGCTTGGAAAAAAAATATTATTAGACTTCATACAATCAAACAGTTGGCGGTAATGAACTGTAATTAAGAAGTGACGCGGCTCAATAGTAACGGAAACTCTGAAAAATGGGATTTTGTTATCAACAGAGATAATATATATATTATCGTCGAAGTACGTCGACGAAGGTGAGGAAGGTATTCTTCAACAGGAATGAAAATACAATAAAACCTACCTGCTTTTCTTTCTGAATTCCAAAATCTAACATTTTATAAAAGGCATCATTTGAAATACTAGTTTTACCACCACTCAAAGAGGAAATGTACCCATTTTCACAAAAAGAAAATGATTCCTGCACACAAAGTATCACTTTAAACAAATCATTCACCGGGCCTCCATTGGTACTAGTGGTTAGTACGTCGGTGCAGTTACCATTCGTTTAAAAGCGGAAAAGTCTCTTCGAGTCCCAACAAAACTTTTTTTTTTTGACAAATAAGTTTTTTAGACAGACAATAAATTAGACAAATAAAGTACGTCTTTTTGTTTAATTTTAAAACCGTGTAGGTCAAAATAGACATTTCGTTGCTACAGCCGTTCGGACCTGTCTTCTCTTCTCACTTTTTTAGTTCTCGAAAGCGTCATTTTTGCTCAGGGCTACTTCTAAATGTTCAGAAAACGGCAAGATAGAGGAGTTGTTAAACGATTTTAACCACTTGACTAACCAGTTGACTGAGTGGTTAAGGAGATCGACGTCTTTTGTTTAACTTTAAAAACATGTAGGTCAAAATAGACATTTCGTTGCTACAGCCGTTCGGACCTTGTCGCACCCGTATTTACGTATTTAATATATGATATACTTTACCCCCCCCCGCCTAATATGCAAATATATAGCCCAAATTTGTTTCTAAACTATTATATATTTCATCCTATTTTATTATATTTCATTAGCATTTACCAAACTTGACTTCTTTCGTGTGTACCATACAATGCACAAGCACCATAAAAACAAATGGACTTTTAGCTGGTACTCACTATTCAAATTTTGAGTCCTTGAAAGTCCATTCTCCTTCTTGTCCCATCCCTCATAAAGACTTTTATAATTTTTTTTTTTTTTTAATTAGGCTAGTTTGTAATTTCTATTGCTAGTTTTTAGGCAAAACTCGAAAATATACTGTAAAAAGGACATTTCTCAGGTTTCAAATAATTCTGTTTCAAGTGGTACGAATATTGAACATTTTATACATAATGTGATCGAAAACAAATAAAAGAAAGTTTACTTCCATTTTGCAACCGCTTTCCCTCCCGCACGCATCTCGCAAACCTTAAAACACTATTTTTGTGTTTTGTAAATGTAATACTAGAAGTAAAATAAATTTATTTTCATTAAAATACAAATTTAACTCCCTCACTTCCAGTAAATTCTTACGCTTTGTTACTAGATAAATGTGAAAGCCCCCTTTTTACTTTCCGATTCCTAAATCTTATAGCTTTGTCCTTCTCATATGGTCACATGCTAAAGTGTCCATTCAATTAATTTGTAGCCCTTAAAAGGGCTGTTGGTTGATTTGGGAAAGGCCCAAAGTTAGATTAACTTTGGTTAATTTGGGGTAGTGTCATTCAATTAATTATATATATATATAATTCCAATTGGGCCCAGCACTTAGTCGACCCCTCCCTGGGGGCATCTAGGGCTGGGGTATTGTGATGGCAAAGCCTCATCCAGGGGAGGGTTAAAAATAACACGAAACGAGCTTTTCGTTAAATTGAAATCAAGTTGTTGGAGACTGTGATGAAAAAGTTAGAGCCATGGGTATTTGGAGAAAAGCCAAGACCGATAGTCTGAGTGAGAGGCAAATTCAGACGCAGATAGTCTGATTTAGATATTCTGAGTTAGAAGTCCATGGAAATTAGGGGGCCAGGCCGTATCCCAAAATTTGTGTCCGACCTTTAATAACGTGACAAAAAATCATTTAGATTGTAGACTGTATTGAAGAATAGATGGCCTTCAAGTATAATTCCACTTTCATAATAGTAGAATTTGAGCATAAACTTCTCAAAGCATCCGACGCTTTGAACCCTAGAAAAGAAAGTTGATATTGGTGCGCGCTTGAGAGCCTCTTTGATTTCTTTTTAAGCATCAATATCGTTGACACTCTTATCCATCGCAATCACAAATTCAGAAAGCTCGAATGTGCCATTTCCTAAAAATAGTATCTTTTATAGCTTTCTATTTCGTGCAACAAATTCTGTTTGAAAGGGGCTAAAGCAAGTTCAAAGAAACTAAAGGAAGTCGGAAGGATCTAGGATATTTAGTTTCAATATTTAGATATTTTTCACGTTTATCCTAAATAATGATTATAGCTTATCCTAAAAAGAAATATGGCACAATGATATTAATTTTAAATTCAACTTTCTAATTTTCCCTTTCAACTATAATTCAACTGCTGTTTATGCCTAAAACACGTTCGACAATATTTACTTTTGAACTATAGCGTTATTACCGTCTAAAAAACACCATCTTCAGGACTATTTGTGACGGCTGGCTCGTATGGCTCGTAAGAGAGAAATCAAGCAAACTGGGCAAGCAAACTTTATTTCTTGTTACAAAAGGACAAGCCTCGAAAGTTTATTTAGATTCTGTTGGGTAAGAGTGTTTCTCTCGGTAAGCTATTTCGGGACTATAAAGCAATATGGGCTCTTTCAGTTAGCAGAAGAAAGGCCAGAATAACAAATAAACAAAAACATTGTGCCCATTTGCTAAAAGTAGCTTTTTTTATCAATAAAAAATGACTTCGGAGCCCCTTTTGCCAATTTACCAGCCTGGCTGGGCTTGGAAAAAAAATATTATTAGACTTTATATAATCAAACAGTTGGTGGTAATGAACTGTAATTAAGAAGTGACGCGGCTCAATAGTAACGGAAACTCGGAAAATGGGATTTTGTTATCAAAAGAGATAATATATATATTATCGTCGAAGTACGTCGACGAAGGTAAAGAAGGTATTCTTCAACAGGAATAAAAATACAAGAAAACCTATCTGCTTTTCTTTCTGAATTCCAAAATCTAACATTTTATAAAAGGCATCGTTTGAAATACTAGTTTTTTACCACCACTCAAAGAGGAAATGTACCCATTTTCACAAAAAGAAAATGATTCCTGCACACAAAGTATCACTTTAAACAAATCATTCACCGGGCCTCCATTGGTACTAGTGGTTAGTACGTCGGTGCAGTTACCATTCGTTTAAAAGCGGAAAAGTCTCTTCGAGTCCCAACAAAACTTTTTTTTTTGACAAATAAGTTTTTTAGACAGACAATAAATTAGACAAATAAAGTACGTCTTTTGTTTAATTTTAAACCGTGTAGGTCAAAATAGACATTTCGTTGCTACAGCCGTTCGGACCTGTCTTCTCTTCTCACTTTTTTAGTTCTCGAAAGCGTCATTTTTGCTCAGGGCTACTTCTAAATGTTCAGAAAACGGCAAGATAGAGGAGTTGTTAAACGATTTTAACCACTTGACTAACCAGTTGACTGAGTGGTTAAGGAGATCGACGTCTTTTGTTTAACTTTAAAAACATGTAGGTCAAAATAGACATTTCGTTGCTACAGCCGTTCGGACCTTGTCGCACCCGTATTTACGTATTTAATATATGATATACTTTACCCCCCCCCCCCTCCGCCTAATATGCAAATATATAGCCCAAATTTGTTTCTAAACTATTATATATTCATCCTATTTTATTATATTTCATTAGCATTTACCAAACTTGACTTCTTTCGTGTGTACCATACAATGCACAAGCACCATAAAAACAAATGGACTTTTAGCTGGTACTCACTATTCAAATTTTGAGTCCTTGAAAGTCCATTCTCCTTCTTGTCCCATCCCTCATAAAGACTTTTATTATTTTTTTTTTTTTTTAATTAGGCTAGTTTGTAATTTCTATTGCTAGTTTTTAGGCAAAACTCGAAAATATACTGTAAAAAGGACATTTCTCAGGTTTCAAATAATTCTGTTTCAAGTGGTACGAATATTGAACAGTTTATATATAATGTGATCGAAACAAATAAAAGAAGTTTACTTCCATTTTGCAACCGCTTTCCCCTCCCGCATGCATCTCGCAAACCTTAAAACACTATTTTTGTTTTTGTAAATGTAATACTAGAAGTAAAATAAATTTATTTTCATTAAAATACAAATTTAACTCCTCACTTCCAGTAAATTCTTACGCTTTGTTACTAGATAAAATGTGAAAGCCCCCCTTTTTACTTTCCGTTTCCTAAATCTTATAGCTTTGTCCTTCTCATGTGGTCACATGCTAAAGTGTCATTCAATTAATTTGTAGCCCTTAAAAGGGCTGTTGGTTGATTTGGGAAAGGGCCCAAAGTTAGATTAACTTTGGTTAATTTGGGGTAGTGTCATTCAATTAATTATATATATATATATATAATTCCAATTGGGCCCAGCACTTAGTCGACCCCTCCTGGGGGCATCTAGGGCTGGGGGTATTGTGATGGCAAAGTCTCATCCAGGGGGAGGGTTAAAAATAACACGAAACGAGCTTTTCGTTAAATTGAAATCAAGTTGTTGGACTGTGATGAAAAAGTTAGAGCCATGGGTATTTGGAGAAAAGCCAAGACCGATAGTCTGAGTGAGAGGCAAATTCAGACGCAGATAGTCTGATTTAGATATTCTGAGTTAGAAGTCCATGGAAATTAGGGGCCAGGCCGTATCCCAAAATTTGTGTCCGACCTTTAATAACGTGACAAAAAAATCATTTAGATTGTAGACTGTATTGAAGAATAGATGGCCTTCAAGTATAATTCCACTTTCATAATAGTAGAATTTGAGCATAAACTTCTCAAGCATCCGACGCTTTGAACCCTAGAAAAGAAAGTTGATTTTGGTGCGCGCTTGAGAGCCTCTTTGATTTCTTTTTAAGCATCAATATCGTTGACACTCTTATCCATCGCAATCACAAATTCAGAAAGCTCGATTGTGCCATTTCCTAAAAATAGTATCTTTTATAGCTTTCTATTTCGTGCAACAAATTCTGTTTGAAAGGGGCTTGCAAGTTCAAAGAAACTAAAGGAAGTCGGAAGGATCTAGGATATTTAGTTTCAATATTTAGATATTTTCACGTTTATCCTAAGTAATGATTATAGCTTATCATAAAAAGAAATATGACACAATGATATTAATTTTAAATTTGACTTTCTAATTTTCCCTTTCAACTATAATTCAACTGCTGTTTATGCCTAAAACACGTTCGACAATATTTACTTTTGAACTATAGCGTTATTACCGTCTAAAAAACATCATATTCAGGACTAATTGTGACGGCTGGCTCGTAAGGCTCGTAAGAGAGAAATCAAGCAAACTGGGCAAGCAAACTTTATTTCTTTGTTACAAAAAGGACAAGCCTCGAAAGTTTATTTAGATTCTGTTGGGTAAGAGTGTTTCTCTCAGTAAGCTATTTCGGGACTATAAAGCAATCTGGGCTCTTTCAGTTAGCAGAAGAAAGGCCAGAATAACAAATAAACAAAAACATTGTGCCCATTTGCTAAAAGTAGCTTTTTTATCAATAAAAAATGACTTCGGAGCCCCTTTTGCCATTTTACCGGCCTGGCTGGGCTTGGAAAAAAATATTATTAGACTTTATATAATCAAACAGTTGGCGGTAATGAACTGTAATTAAGAAGTGACGCGGCTCAATAGTAACGGAAACTCTGAAAAATGGGATTTTGTTATCAACAGAGATAATAAATATATATATTATCATCGAAGTACGTCAACGAAGGTAAAGAAGGTATTCTTCAACAGGAATGAAAATCCAAGAAAAACCTACCTGCTTTTCTTTCTGAATTCCAAAATCTAACATTTTGTAAAAGGCATCATTTGAAATACTAGTTTTTACCACCACTCAAAGAGGAAATGTACCCATTTTCACAAAAAGAAAATGATTCCTGCACACGAAGTATCACTTTAAACAAATCATTCACCGGGCCTCCATTGGTACTAGTGGTTAGTACGTCGGTGCAGTTACCATTCGTTTAAAAGCGGAAAAGTCTCTCGAGTCCCAACAATACTTTTTTTTTAGACAAATAAGTTTTTTAGACAGACAATAAATTAGACAAACAAAGTACGTCTTTTGTTAATTTTTAAACCGTGTAGTTCAAAATAGACATTTTGTTGCTACAGCCGTTCGGACCTGTCTTCTCTTCTCACTTTTTTAGTTCTCAAAAGCGTCATTTTTGCTCAGGGCTACTTCTAAATGTTCAGAAAACGGCAAGATAGAGGAGTTTTTAAACGATTTTAACCACTTGACCAACCAGTTGACTGAGTGGTTAAGGAGATCGACGTCTTTTGTTTAACTTAAAAAACATGTAGGTCAAAATAGACATTTCGTTGCTACAGCCGTTTGGACCTTGTCGCACCCGTATTTATGTATTTGATATATGATATACTTTACCCCCCCCCCCCCCCCCACCCGCCTAATATGCAAAATATATAGCCCAAATTTGTTTCTAAACTATTATATATTCATCCTATTTTATTATATTTCGTTAGCATTTACAGAACTTGACTTCTTTCGTGTGTACCATACAATGCACAAGTACCATAAAAACAAATGGACTTTTAGCTGGTACTCACTATTCAAATTTTGAGTCCTTGAAAGTCCATTCTCCTTCTTGTCCCATCCCTCATAAAGACTTTTATTATTTATTTTTTTTTTTAATTGGGCTAGTTTGTAATTTCTATTTCTAGTTTTCAGGCTAAAAACTCGAAATATACTGTAAAAACGACATTTCTCAGGTTTCAAATAATTCTGTTTCAAGTGGTACAAATATTGAACATTTTATATATAATGTGATCGAAACAAATAAAAGAAGTTTACTTCCATTTTGCAACCGCTTTCCCCTCCCGCACGCATCTCGCAAACCTTAAAACACTGTTTTTGTTTTTGTAAATGTAATACTAGAAGGAAAATAAATTTGTTTTTCATTAAAATACAAATCTAACTCCCTCACTTCCAGTAAATTCTTACGCTTTGTTACTAGATAAATGAAAAATCCCCCCTTTTTACATTCCGTTTCTTAATCTTATATCTTTGTCCTTCTCATGTGGTCACATGCTAAAGTGTCATTCAATTAATTTGTAGCCCTTAAAAGGGCTGTTGGTTGATTTGGGATAGGCCCAAAGTTAGATTAACTTTGGTTAATTTGGGGTAGTGTCATTCAATTAATTATATATATATATATAATTCCAATTGGGCCCAGCACTTAGTCGACCCCGCCCTGGGGGCATCTAGGGCTGGGGGTATTGTGATGGCAAAGCCTTATCCAAGGGGAGGGTTAAAAATAACACGAAACGAGCTTGTCTTTAAATTGAAATCAAGTTGTTGGACTGTGATGAAAAAGTTAGAGCCATGGGTATTTGGAGAAAAGCCAAGACCGATAGTCTGAGTGAGAGGCAAATTCAGACGCAGATAGTCTGATTTAGATATTCTGAGTTAGAAGTCCATGGAAATTAGGGGGCCAGGCCGTATCCCAAAATTTGTGTCCGACCTTTAATAACGTGACAAAAAATCATTTAGATTGTAGACTGTATTGAAGAATAAATGGCCTTCAAGTACAATTCCACTTTATAATAGTAATAAAAAAATTAAGAACTAGAATTTGAGCATAAACTTCTCAAAGCATCCGACGCTTTGAACCCTAGAAAAGAAAGTTGATTTTGGTGCGCGCTTGAGGGCCTCTTTGATTTCTTTTTAAGCATCAATATCGTTGACACTCTTATCCATCGCAATCACAAATTCAGAAAGCTCGATTGTGCCATTTCCTAAAAATAGTATCTTTTATAGCTTTCTATTTCGTGCAACAAATTCTGTTTGAAAGGAGCTAAAGCAAGTTCAAAGAAACTAAAGGAAGTCGGAAGGATCTAGGATATTTAGTTTCAATATTTCAATATTTTCACGTTTATCCTAAGTAATGATTATAGCTTATCATAAAAAGAAATATGACACAATGATATTAATTTTAAATTTGACTTTCTAATTTTCCCTTTCAACTATAATTCAATTGCTGTTTATGCCTAAAACACGTTCGACAATATTTACTTTTGAACTATAGCGTTATTACCGTCTAAAAAACATCATCTTCAGGACTAATTGTGACGGCTGGCTCGTAAGGCCCGTCAGAGAGAAATCAAGCAAACTGGGCAAGCAAACTTTATTTCTTGTTAGAAAAGGACAAGCCTCGAAATTTTATATAGATTCTGTTGGGTAAGAGTGTTTCTCTTGGTAAGCTATTTTGGGACTATAAAGCAATCTGGGATCTTTCAGTTAGCAGAAGAAAGGCCAGAATAACAAATAAACAAAAACATTGTGCCCATTTGCTAAAAGTAGCTTTTTTATCAATAAAAAATGACTTCGGAGCCCCTTTTGCCAATTTACCAGCCTGGCTGGGCTTGGAAATAAAATATTATTAGACTTGATATAATCAAACAGTTGGCGGTATTGAACTGTAATTAAGAAGTGACGCGGCTCAATAGTAACGGAAACTCTGAAAAATGGGATTTTGTTATCAACAGAGATAATATATATATTATCGTCGAAGTACGTCGACGAAGGTAAAGAAGGTGTTCTTCAACAGGAATGAAAATACAAGAAAACCTACCTGCTTTTCTTTCTTAATTCCAAAATCTAACATTTTATAAAAGGCATCATTTGAAATACTAGTTTTACCACCACTCAAAGAGGAAATGTACCCATTTTCACAGAAAAAAATGATTCCTGCACACAAAGTATCACTTTAAACAAATCATTCACCGGGCCTCCATTGGTACTAGTGGTTAGTACGTCGGTGCAGTTATCATTCGTTTAAAAGCGGAAAAGTCTCTTCGAGTCCCAACAAAACTGTTTTTTTTTTTTAGACAAATAAGTTTTTTTAGACAGAAAATAAATTAGACAAACAAAGTACGTCTTTTGTTCAATTTTAAAACCGTGTAGGTCAAAATTGACATTTCGTTGCTACAGCCGTTCGGACCTGTCTTCTCTTCTCACTTTTTTAGTTCTCGAAAGCGTCATTTTTGCTCAGGGCTACTTCTAAATGTTCAGAAAACGGCAAGATAGAGGAGTTTTTAAACGATTTTAACCACTTGACCACCCAGTTGACTGAGTGGTTAAGGAGATCGACGTCTTTTGTTTAACTTTAAAAACATGTAGGTCAAAATAGACATTTCGTTGCTACAGCCGTTCGGACCTTGTCGCACCCGTATTTACGTATTTTAATATATGATATACTTTACCCCCCCCCCACCCGATTAATATGCAAATATATAGCCCAAATTTGTTTCTAAACTATTATATATTCATCCTATTTTATTATATTTCATTAGCATTTACCAAACTTGACTTCTTTCGTGTGTACCATACAATGCACAAGTACCATAAAAACAAATGGACTTTTAGCTGGTACTCAATATTCAAATTTTGAGTCCTTGAAAGTCCATTCTCCTTCTTGTCCCATCCCTCATAAAGACTTTTATTATTATTTTTTTTTTTTTTTAATTAGGCTAGTTTGTCATTTCTATTGCTAGTTTTTAGGCAAAACTCGAAAATATAGTGTAAAAAGGACATTTCTCAGGTTTCAAATAATTTTCTGTTTCAAGTGGTACGAATATTGAAAATTTTATATATAATGTGATCGAGACAAATAAAAGAAGTTTACTTCCATTTTGCAACCGCTTTCCCCTCCCGCACGCATCTCGCAAACCTTAAAACACTATTTTTGTTTTTGTAAATGTAATACTAGAAGGAAAATAAATTTATTTTCATTAAAATACAAATTTAACTCCCTCACTTCCAGTAAATTCTTATGCTTTGTTACTAGATAAATGTGAAAGCCCCCCTTTTTACATTCCGTTTCCTTAATCTTATAGCTTTGTCCTTCTCATGTGGTCACATGCTAAAGTGTCATTCAATTAATTTGTAGCCCTTAAAAGGGCTGTTGGTTGATTTTGGATAGACCCAAAGTTGGATTAACTTTGGTTAATTTGGGGTAGTGTCATTCAATTAATTATATATATATAATTCCAATTGGGCCCAGCACTTAGTCGACCCCGCCCTGGGGGCATCTAGGGCTGGGGGTATTGTGATGGCAAAGCCTCATCCAGGGGGAGGGTTAAAAATAACACGAAACGAGCTTTTCGTTAAATTGAAATCAAGTTGTTGGACTGTGATGAAAAAGTTATGGCCATGGGTATTTGGAGAAAAGCCAAGACCGATAGTCTGAGTGAGAGGCAAATTCAGACGCAGATAGTCTGATTTATATATTCTGAGTTAGAAGTCCATGGAAATTAGGGGGCCAGGCCCTATCCCAAAATTTGTGTCCGACCTTTAATAACGTGACAAAAAATCATTTAGATTGTAGACTGTATTGAAGAATAGATGGCCTTCAAGTATAAATCCGCTTTCATAATAATAGAATTTGAGCATAAACTTCTCAAGCATCCGACGCTTGAACCCTAAAAAAGAAAGTTGATTTTGGTGCGCGCTGGAGGGCCTCTTTGATTTATTTTTAAGCATCAATATCGTTGACACTCTTATCCATCGCAATCACAAATTCAGAAAGCTCGATTGTGCCATTTCCTAAAAATAGTATCTTTTATAGCTTTCTATTTCGTGCAAAAAATTCTGTTTGAAAGGGGCTAAAGCAAGTTCAAAGAAACTAAAGGAGGTCGGAAGGATCTAGGATATTTAGTTTCAATATTTCAATATTTTCACGTTTATCCTAAATAATGATTATAGCTTATCATAAAAAGAAATATGACACAATGATATTAATTTTAAATTTGACTTTCTAATTTTCCCTTTCAACTATAATTCAACTGCTGTTTATGCCTAAAACACGTTCGACAATATTTACTTTTGAACTATAGTGTTATTACCGCCTAAAAAACACCATCTTCAGGACTAATTGTGACGGCTGGCTCGTAAGGCTCGTAAGAGAGAAATCAAGCAAACTGGGCAAGCAAACTTTATTTCTTGGTAGAAAAGGACAAGCCTCGAAAGTTTATTTAGATTCTGTTGGGTAAGAGTGTTTCTCTCGGTAAGCTATTTCGGGACTATAAAGCAATCTGGGCTCTTTCAGTTAGCAGATGAAAGGCCAGAATAACAAATAAACAAAAACATTGTGCCCATTTGCTAAAGTAGCTTTTTTATCAATAAAAAATGACTTCGGAGCCCCTTTTGCCAATTTACCAGCCTGGCTGGGCTTGGAAAAAAAAAATACTATTAGACTTTATATAATCAAACAGTTGGCGGTAATGAACTGTAATTAAGAAGCGACGCGGCTCAATAGTAACGGAAACTCTGAAAAATGGGATTTTGTTATCAACAGAGATAACATATATATTATCATCGAAGTACGTCGACGAAGGTAAAGAAGGTATTCTTCACAGGAATGAAAATACAAGAAAACCTACCTGCTTTTCTTTCTGAATTCCAAAATCTAACATTTTTATAAAAGGCATCATTTGAAATACTAGTTTTACCACCACTCAAAGAGGAAATGTACCCATTTTCACAAAAAGAAAATGATTCCTGCACACAAAGTATCACTTTAAACAAATCATTCACCGGGCCTCCATTGGTACTAGTGGTTAGTACGTCGGTGCAGTTACCATTCGTTTAAAAGCGGAAAATTTTCTTCGAGTCCCAACAAAACTTTTTTTTTAGACAAATAAGTTTTTTAGACAGACAATAAATTAGACAAACAAAGTACGTCTTTTGTTTAATTTTAAAACCGTGTAGGTCAAAATAGACATTTCGTTGCTACAGCCGTTCGGACCTGTCTTCTCTTCTCACTTTTTTAGTTCTCGAAAGTGTCATTTTTGCTCAGGGCTACTTCTAAATGTTCAGAAAACGGCAAGATAGAGGAGTTTTTTTTAAACGATTTTAACCACTTGACCAACCAGTTGACTGAGTGGTTAAGGAGATCGACGTCTTTTGTTTAACTTTAAAAACATGTAGGTCAAAATAGACATTTCGTTGCTACAGCCGTTCGGACCTTGTTGCACCCGTATTTACGTATTTAATATGATATACTTTACCCCCCCCCCACCCGCCTAATATGCAAATATATAGCCCAAATTTGTTTCTAAAGTATTATATATTCATCCTATTTTATTATATTTCATTAGCATTTACCAAACTTGACTTCTTTCGTGTGTACCATACAATGCACAAGTACCATAAAAACAAATGGACTTTTAGCTGGTACTCACTATTCAAATTTTGAGTCCTTGAAAGTCCATTCTAATTCTTGTCCCATCCCTCATAAAGACTTTTATTATTATTTTTTTTTAATTGGGCTAGTTTGTAATTTCTATTGCTAGTTTTTAGGCAAAACTCGAAAATATACTGTAAAAAATGACATTTCTCAGGTTTCAAATAATTCTGTTTCAAGTGGTACGAATATTGAACATTTTATTTATAATGTGATCGAAACAAATAAAAGAAGTTTACTTCCATTTTGCAACCGCTTTCCCCTCCCGCACGCATCTCGCAAACCTTAAAACACTGTTTTTGTTTTTGTAAATGTAATACTAGAAGGAAAATAAATTTATTTTCATTAAAAATACAAATTTAACTCCTTCACTTCCAGTAAATTCTTACGCTATGTTACTAGATAAATGTGAAAGGCCCCCTTTTTACATTCCGTTTCCTTAATCTTATAGCTTTGTCCTTCTCATGTGGTCACATGCTAAAGTGTCATTCAATTAATTTGTAGCCCTTAAATGGGCTTTTGGTTGATTTGGGATAGGCCCAAAGTTAGATTAACTTTGGTTAATTTGGGGTAGTGTATAATAAAAATATTATTAGACTTTATATAATCAAACAGTTGGCGGTAATGAACTGTAATTAAGAAGTGACGTGGCTCAATAGTAACGGAAACTCTGAAAAAATGGGATTTTGTTATCAACAAAGATAATATATATATTATCGTCGAAGTACGTCGACGAAGGTAAAGAAGGTATTCTTCAACAGGAATGAAAATACAAGAAAACCTACCTGCTTTTCTTTCTGAATTCCAAAATCTAACATTTTATAAAAGGCATCATTTGGAATACTAGTTTTACCACCACTCAAAGAGGAAATGTACCTATTTTCACAAAAAGAAAATGATTCCTGCACACAAAGTATCAGTTTAAACAAATCATTCACCGGGCCTCCATTGGTACTAGTGGTTAGTACGTCGGTGCAGTTACCATTCGTTTAAAAGCGGAAAAGTCTCTTCGAGTCCCAACAAAACTTTTTTTTTTAGACAAATAAGTTTTTTAGACAGACAATAAATTAGACAAACAAAGTACGTCTTTTGTTTAATTTTAAAACCGTGTAGGTCAAAAATAGACATTTCGTTGCTACAGCCGTTCGGGCCTGTCTTTTCTTCTCACTTTTTTAGTTCTCGAAAGCGTCATTTTTGCTCAGGGCTACTTCTAAATGTTCAGAAAACGGCAAGATAGAGGAGCTGTTTAAACGATTTTAACCACTTGACCACCAGTTGACTGAGTGGTTAAGGAGATCGACATCTTTTGTTTAACTTTAAAAACATGTAGGTCAAAATAGACATTTCGTTGCTACAGCCGTTCGGACCTTGTCGCACCCGTATTTACGTATTTAATATATGATATACTTTACCCCCCCCCCCCCCCGCCAAATATATGCAAATATATAGCCCAAATTTGGTTCTAAACTATTATATATTCATCCTATTTTATTATATTTCATTAGCATTTACCAAACTTGACTTTTTCGTGTGTACCATACAATGCACAAGTACCATAAAAACAAATGGACTTTTAGCTGGTACTCACTATTCAAATTCTGAGTCCTTGAAAGTCCATTCTCCTTCTTGTCCCAGCCCTCATAAAAACTTTTATTATTATTTTTTTTTTTTAATTAGGCTAGTTTGTAATTTCTATTGCTAGTTTTTAGGCAAAACTCGAAAATATATTGTAAAAAGGACATTTCTCAGGTTTCAAATAATTTCTGTTTCAAGTGGTACGAATATTGAACATTTATATATAATGTGATCGAAACAAATAAAAGAAGTTTACTTCCATTTTGCAACCGCTTTCCCCCCCGCACGCATCTCGCAAACCTTAAAACACTATTTTGTTTTTTGTAAATGTAATACTAGAAGGAAAATAAATTTATTTTCATTAAAATACAAATTTAACTCCCTCACTTCCAGTAAATGCTTACGCTTTGTTACTAGATAAATGTGAAAGCCCCCCTTTTTACTTTCCGTTTCCTAAATCTTATAGCTTTGTCCTTCTCATGTGGTCACATGCTAAAGTGTCATTCAATTAATAATTTGTAGCCCTTAAAAGGGCTGTTGGTTGATTTGGGAAAGGCCCAAAGTTAGATTAACTTTGGTTAATTTGGGGTGGTGTCATTGAATTAATTATATATATATATATAATTCCAATTAGGCCCAGCACTTAGTTGACCCCACCCTGGGGGCATCTAGGGCTGGGGTATTGTGATGGCAAAGCCTCATCCAGGGGGAGGGTTAAAAATAACACCCGAACGAGCTTTTCGTTAAATTGAAATCAAGTTGTTGGACTGTGATGAAAAAGTTAGAGCCATGGGTATTTGGAGAAAAGCCAAGACCGATAGTCTGAGTGAGAGGCAAATTCAGACGCAGATAGTCTGATTTAGATATTCTGAGTTAAAAGTCCATGGTAATTAGGGGCAGGCCGTATCCCAAAATTTGTGTCCGACCTTTAATAACGTGACAAAAAATTATTTAGATTGTAGACTGTATTGAAGAATATATGGCCTTCAAGCATAATTCCACTTTCATAATAGTAGAATTTGAGCATAAACTTCTCAAAGCATCCGACGCTTTGAACCCTAGAAAAGAAGTTGACTTTGGTGCGCGCTTGAGGGCCTCTTTGATTTCTTTTTAAGCATCAATATCGTTGACACTCTTATCCATCGCAATCACAAATTCAGTAAGCTTGATTGTGCCATTTCCTAAAAAATAGTATCTTTTTATAGCTTTCTATTTCGTGCAACAAATTCTGTTTGAAAGGGGCTAAAGCAAGTTCAAAGAAACTAAAGGAAGTCGGAAGGATCTAGGATATTTAGTTTAAATATTTCAATATTTTCACGTTTATCCTAAATAAAGATTATAGCTTATCATAAAAAGAAATATGACAAAATGATATTAATTTTAAATTTGACTTTCTAATTTTCCCTTTCAACTATAATTCAACTGCTGTTTATGCCTAAAACACGTTCGACAATATTTACTTTTGAACTATAGCGTTATTACCGTCTAAAAAACACCATATTCAGGACTAATTGTGACGGCTGGCTCGTAAGGCTCGTAAGAGAGAAATCAAGCAAACTGGGCAAGCAAACTTTATTTCTTGTTACAAAAGGACAAGCCTCGAAAGTTTATTTAGATTCTGTTGGGTAAGAGTGTTTCTCTCGGTAAGCTATTTCGGGACTATAAAGCAATCTGGGCTCTTTCAGTTAGCAGAAGAAAGGCCAGAATAACAAATAAACAAAACATTGTGCCCATTTGCTAAAAGTAGCTTTTTTATCAATAAAAAATGACTTCGGAGAAGCCCCTTTTGCCAATTTACCAGCCTGGCTGGGCTTGGAAAAAAAATGTTATTAGACTTTATGTAATCAAACAGTTGGCGGTAATGAACTGTAATTAAGAAGTGACGCGGCTCAATAGTAACGGAAACTCTGAAAAATGGGATTTTGTTATCAACAGAGATGATATATATATTATCATCGAAGTACGTCGACGAAGGTAAAGAAGGTATTCTTCAACAGGAATGAAAATACAAGAAAAACCTACCTGCTTTTCTTTCTGAATTCCAAAATCTAAACTTTTATAAAAGGCATCATTTGAAATACTAGTTTTGCCACCACTCAAAGAGGAAATGTACCCATTTTCACAAAAGAAAATGATTCCTGCACACAAAGTATCCATTTAAACAAATTATTCACCGGGCCTCCATTGGTACTAGTGGTTAGTACGTCGGTGCAGTTACCATTCGTTTAAAAGCGGAAAAGTCTCTTCGAGTCCCAACAAGACTTTTTTTTTTAGACAAATAAGTTTTTTTTAGACAGACAATAAATTAGACAAACAAAGTACGTCTTTTGTTTAATTTTAAAACCGTGTATTTCAAAATAGACATTTCGTTGCTACAGCCGTTCGGACCTGTCTTCTCTTCTCACTTTTTTAGTTCTCGAAAGCGTCATTTTTGCTCAGGGCTACTTCTAAATGTTCAGAAAACGGCAAGATAGAGGAGTTTTTAAACGATTTTAACCACTTGACCAACCAGTTGACTGAGTGGTTAAGGAGATCGACGTCTTTTGTTTAACTTTAAAAATATGTAGGTCAAAATAGACATTTCGTTGCTACAGCCGTTCGGACCTTGTCGCACCCGTATTTACGTATTTGATATATGATATACTTTACCCCCACCCGCCTAATATGCAAATATATAGCCCAAATTTGTTTTCTAAACTATTATATATTCATCCTATTTTATTATATTTCATTAGCATTTACCAAACTTGACTTCTTTCGTGCGTACCATACAATGCACAAGTACCATAAAAACAAATGGACTTTTAGCTGGTACTCACTATTCAAATTTTGAGTCCTTGAAAGTCCATTCTCCTTCTTGTCCCATCCCTCATAAAGACTTTTATTATTATTATTTTTTTTTAATTGGGCTAGTTTGTAATTTCTATTGCTAGTTTTTATGCAAAACTCGAAAATATACTGTAAAAGGACATTTCTCAGGTTTCAAATAATTCTGTTTCAAGTGGTACGAATATTGAACATTTTATATATAATGTGATCGAAACAAATAAAAGAAGTTTACTTCCATTTTGCAACCGCTTTCCCCTCCCGCACGCATCTCGCAAACCTTAAAACATTGTTTTTGTTTTTGTAAATGTAATACTAGAAGGAAAATAAATTTATTTTCATTAAAATACAAATTTAACTCCCTCACTTCCAGTAAATTCTTACGCTTTGTTACTAGTAGATAAATGTGAAAGCCCCCCTTTTTACATTCCGTTTCCTTAATCTTATAGCTTTGTCCTTCTCATGTGGTCACATGCTAAAGTGTCATTCAATTAATTTGTAGCCCTTAAAAGGGCTGTTGGTTGATTTGGGATAGGCCATAAGTTAGATTAACTTTGGTTAATTTGGGGTAGTGTCATTCAATTAATTATATATATATATAATTCCAATTTGGCCCAGCACTTAGTCGACCCCGCGCCCTGGGGGCATCTAGGGCTGGGGTATTGTGATGGCAAAGCCTCATCCAAGGGGAGGGTTAAAAATAACACGAAACGAGCTTTTTGTTAAATTGAAATCAAGTTGTTGGACTGTGATGAAAAAGTTAGAGCCATGGGTATTTGGAGAAAAGCCAAGACCGATAGTCTGAGTGAGAGACAAATTCAGACGCAGATAGTCTGATTTAGATATTCTAAGTTAGAAGTCCATGGAAATTAGGGGGCCAGGCCGTATCCCAAAAATTTGTGTCCGACCTTTAATAACGTGACAAAAAATCATTTAGATTGTAGACTGTATTGAAGAATAGATGGCCTTCAAGTATAATTCCACTTTCATAATAGTAGAATTTGAGCATAAACTTCTCAAAGCATCCGACGCTTTGAACCCTAGAAAAGAAAGTTGATTTTGGTGCGCGCTTGAGGGCCTCTTTGATTTCTTTTTTAAGCATCAATATCGTTGACACTCTTATCCATCGCAATCACAAATTCAGAAAGCTCGATTTTGCCATTTCCTAAAAAATAGTATCTTTTATAGCTTTCTATTTCGTGCAACAAATTCTGTTTGAAAGGGGCTAAAGCAAGTTCAAAGAAACTAAAGGAAGTCGGAAGGATCTAGGATATTTAGTTTCAATATTTCAATATTTTCACGTTTATATCCTAAGTAATGATTATAGCTTATCATAAAAAGAAATATGACACAATGATATTAATTTTAAATTTGACTTTCTAATTTTCCCTTTCAACTATAATTCAACTGCTGTTTATGCCTAAAACACGTTCGACAATATTTACTTTTGAACTATAGCGTTATTACCGTCTAAAAAAACACCATCTTCAGGACTAATTGTGACGGCTTGCTCGTAAGGCTCGTAAGAGAGAAATCAAGCAAACTGGGCAAGCAAACTTTATTTCTTGTTAGAAAAGGACAAGCCTCGAAAGTTTATTTAGATTCTGTTGGGTAAGAGTGTTTCTCTCGGTAAGCTATTTCGGGACTATAAAGCAATCTGGGATCTTTCAGTTAGCAGAAGAAAGGCCAGAATAACAAATAAACAAAAACATTGTGCCCATTTGCTAAAAGTAGCTTTTTTTAATCAATAAAAAAATGACTTCAAAGCCCCTTTTGCCAATTTAACAGCCTGGCTGGGCTTGGAAAAAAATATTAGTAGACTTTATATAATCAAACAGTTGGCGGTAATGAACTGTAATTAAGAAGTGACGCGGCTCAATAGTAACGGAAACTCTGAAAAATGGGATTTTGTTATCAGCAGAGATAATATATATATTATCGTCGAAGTACGTCGACGAAGGTAAAGAAGGTATTCTTCAACAGGAACGAAAATACAAGAAAACCTACCTGCTTTTCTTTCTGAATTCCAACATTTTATAAAAGGCATCATTTGAAATACTAGTTTTACCACCACTCAAAGAGGAAATGTACCCATTTTCACAAAAAGAAAATGATTCCTGCACACAAAGTATCACTTTAAACAAATCATTCACCGGGCCTCCATTGGTACTAGTCTTTTTTTTTTTTTTGTTTTTTTTTTATTTACAAACGGGTTACAATAAATAAATAAACAAACATCTCATTTAAAAAACACTATCCAATGCATTACTGCATGCCAGACAAAACCCGAAAAAAAAAAAAAAAACACTTTAAAAATATATATATATAATATTTTCTTTTATTATCTTTTATTTCCTCGGACCCTAAAAAAACCCAAAAAGGGTCCAAACCAAAAACAAATAAATATCTTCTCTCGCCTCCCTCTCCCACCCCTCCAAAAAAAAAAAAGTGGGAACTTGAGAATCATCCACGCAAACAACGCAACACAACTCACAACATTCACAAAAAGAGAGGAGAAAAAAAATAAATAAAAAAAGAAAATAAATCACTCATCCATTCAAAACCCAAACAATCATCTCACCAACAACATTCGACCAATCATTCTCTACACACAACCACTAAAATCTTCCATATTGATAAAAACAGCTTACTCTGAGGGAATTTCGAAATTCATCCAGATCTGTCTTATTTTTTACCTCGTCGGGAAGTTTGTTCCAGATTGCCGGGCCATAAAAACGGATAGAAAATGTAGACCTTGTTGTTACAGGGAACGGGGTTCGTATTGAATGGGCATTTCTTGTCTCATACCTGTGTTTCGCTTCGGTAAATACAATCGATAAACATGCAGGGTAGCAGGTTATTAAAACTTTTAAACATAAATAATGCCGTGTAAAACTTGACTAGGCCGAATAGTGGCAGAATCTTAATACCGTCGTATTGCCTTCGAACCGAGTCAGAACCTCGCATTCCAGATAGAACACGAACAGCTTTATTTTGTAGAACCCTCAGTGGCAGTAGATAAGTAATAAATGTCGCTGACCAAACACTTACACAATATAACAAATACGGATGAACCAGCGAGAAATACAGCATTCTTTAAAATTTTAGGAGGGAAAAAATGTTTCAGTTTCCGCAGCATTCCAATATTCCTGGCAATTTTTGTACACAGTGATTCAATATGAGGTTTAAACATAAGACACTCGTCAACTTGGACACCAAGATATTGAACATAACTATGTCTCTGGAGATATCCACTTTCTAGTTGAATACCATGGATCCAAGGATAATAATTAGTACTTCTTCCATATAGAATAAATTTACTTTTGCTATGATTCAAACATAATTTATTTACACGCATCCATCTTTCAATACAACTCATTCCTGTATTTAAAAGCAGAAATAAATCTGCCTCAGTCACAGCTGCCACAGAAAACTGTGTGTCATCAGCGAAGCTAGGCAATATCATCTTTGACCTTCTAGCTGCAGGTCCCACATGACTAAATATCCTTTTAAGACACGCATTCAAATCATTAATATAGATTAAAAACAACAAGGGTCCAAGCACAGAACCCTGTGGTGCTCCGCATCTCACATTCATATAATCAGAATGAACACTCTCAACCCCAACACACTGTTTCCTTCCACTCAAAAAGACAAAATCAAACTATGAAAATTACCACGAATACCGGCATGCTCTAATTTTGATAATAATACACTATGATCAACAGAGTCGAATGCTTTCATAATGTCCAGAAATATAGACGCAACTTTCAACCCCGCATCCAACGAATCATTGACAAATGTTGTTAAAAAAAGCAAAGCTTGCTCTGTTGACATCCCATGACGAAATCCGAACTGAGTAGGGTGAAAATAAGAATTTTTTATTTAAAAAATCCACCATTCTTACATAAATCAGTTTTTCAAACAGACGCGATATTATTGGGAGCATTGATATTGGTCTGTAATTATTCATATCATTCTTATCACCACTCTTAAACCGGGGTACCACATGAGCACTTTTCAAACAATCCGGGTAAACTCCACTCTTAAAACATGAATTAATCAAATACAACAAATGACCTGAAATAATAGAGAAAACTGAACGAAGAATTCTAACACTGAAAAAATCCGACCCAGATGCTGAATACTTCATTGACTTCACCGTCGTCTCAAGCTCTGCAAGAGTCACTGGTCTTAAGAATATAGAGACTTCAGCTGCCTCATCGAGAAATCATTATAAGAGCCATCACTGGGTGACTGCGCAACCCTATCAGATACACTCTTACCAATATCTGTAAAATGTGCACACATTATATTAGCAACTTGATTATCCGAGTGAGCATCAGGAATGTCAGGGATAGTCGGGGCAGCACGAGGGTTCACTACCAACTTGATGATTCTCCACGTTTTCGCAGGATTGCCTTCTGCTTCTTTAAATTTATTTTCAAAGTAGAGTTTTTTTTAGCCTGTCTTAGAAGGGTGTTAAGATTTCTATTATAACTTTTGTAAATATCTTTATCTGATTGAGATCCAGTTTTAGTAGACCTTTCATAGAACTCTTGTCTTTTATCCATCGATTTAAGTAGCGCTTTCGATATCCATGGTTTCTTTGCAACATCATAACGTTTACGCTTTTGTTTGAACTCTAGACTTTCATATAACATCTGAATCAGTTTATCATACCATTTACCAAATTTATCAATAACACAATCAGTACCATCAAGGCATTCAAATGACTCATTCGTAAGTTTAGTCCTATATTTATATATAGCTTTCTTATCAATTATAGGCTGTTTAACTCCAGTCATACCACCTCCTTGACAACAACAACTAATAGCTGCACGGATCACAATAGCACAGTGATCGGAAACGTCGTTCACTAACACTCGCAACAAGTCGCAGCTAACATTCAAAAACAGATTATCAATCACAGATGCAGAAGCTCCAGATATTCTAGTTGGAATATTAACAGAAGGGGAAAGACCATAACTATACATAAGATTCAAAAAACTTCTTGCCTTCGAATTCACATCTTGCACATTATTCAAATCAATATTAAAATCACCACTTATAAAGCAAGGCACTCACGAATCCGGTATTTTATCCAACATATTATCCATCAGGTCCAAAAAATCATCCACATTTCCTGAAGGGGGCCTATAAACAACAACAAGAAATAACTTACGCGCAGACAATGAAACCTCTAACACCATTGATTCAAAAATCATTTCTCGATATGCAGCAATATCCGGCCTTGGCTTAACATTATATCCATTTTTCACCCAAGTTTCTGTCAAAGACATTACATCAGGTTCCAGCCTAGATGAAACTTCATTAATATAATTAAACGAACTATTTAAACCGCGACAATTCATACCATACATTTTAAGCTCCTGCATAACTTTCCATTCATTCAATTCATTCAGACACACATATTTTGAATCAGCACACTCACATTCATTCCACCCTCAACCTGGTCTTCATTCATGATACCCTCACTCATCTGTGAAAAATCAACACGACGACTCTCAAGTTCCCCCAATCTATTCAAATTTATCTCAACCATTATCAAACACCAAAGACGGGCAAGAGAATGAAGCGAGAGAAACAAAACCATTTAACTTACCCCCAATTTTCATTATACCATCAAGGTCCGAGGAAATAATGGGGCCATAACCAGGCACCAAAAACACAAAAACCTGAAACAAACAAAAACAATATTAAATAAAATAAAACAAAAACTAATAAACGGTAATAGCCTTATAAAAGGCCACATCCAAATCACTCTAAACTCATATAGCTAAGGGCTACTAGCCAAATATACATAACTGCATCATACGCAAGAAAAAAAAAAAATAACATTACTTAACAAAACGTCTCTCTTTTTACCATACATAACTCTTCCAAAAAAAAAGAACCATCTTACATAAATAAATATACAAAAAAAGATATAAAGAGAGAAAAAAAAAAACAACATCAACATGCAGATTTCATAGCTTCATACCATCCCATTTTTTTAACTTCCCAGTTTTCACGAATACACAATACCGGAGGAACCACCGGAGGCACCCAACATTGGATCCCCCTTCCTTGCAAAATCTTCCTTTTCTCAAGCAGATCCCTCCTAATCAATCTAACTTCCTTGCTTACGTCATCACTCACAAAAACGGGTTTGCCAAAACCTAAGTCTTTTCCTTTCAGTTTCTTCGCATTACTCATAATAGCGAATCGACCTTGATATTCCGCAGTTTTAATCTTTACGAAATTGTCCGTAACATTAACAACAGAAAAAGATGGAACATCCGAAGCAGGAATCCCGAGCCCATCAACTAGAACACGTTTGACAGTGCTTTCAGTATCTGCACTCGGTCCAGGCTTAACATTCCAAAACACAACATTATTCTTCTTATCCGTATTTTGAGCCAACATCGACTGGTTCTTTAACAGGGCAACTTGAGTACAAAGTTCATTTATTATGACCTCTTGCGCATGCGTCTTATCAGTAAGTTTACCCACTTCATCATTAATTTTGCTTGCATTAGCTTCAATAACCGCACACCGCGAACCAAGGTGATCGACTGATTTTTTTATAATCTCCATATCAGATTCTACGGTTTTCAGTGAGCACTTAATATCAGAAACATCTTTTTGTAATGTTTGTAACATTTCTAAAATCATGGAAATGCTACCAGCATTTGTCCTTTCGCATTCACGCACAAGACTAACATCAAAAGTTGAGTCCATTCCTGAGACTTCATCACAAGGCCTTTTCAGGCCTGTCTTTACTGGAGTAGATTCGTAAATTTCACCAGCTTCTTGGGATACATTTTGATCATCATGTTTCAACTTCTTATTGTCATTATTTCCTTTATTCTTCTTCTTATTCCCCATTCTCGGCTAATAAAAAAAAATAAATAAAAAAAAATCTGGCGCCTACCTCAATCGGAACCTTTTTTTTACCCACGCGATTCTAGCGTGCTGTAAAACAGCCGTTAAAAGGCACGGCAAACACCAATCATCCAAGATCAGCTAAGGTCCTAAAAAAATCCACACTTTTACTCCTGCATCAACCAGCTACGAAATTATCTGCATGACATCATCTATTCTACAATGCAATTTGGCCAGCACTAGCCCCTACACAAATGTTAACATAATGAATGCAGGATCGCAATTTTTATGCTTACACCTGAACTGTCCACTTTAACTTATTCTAAATTTAATCCGGCTTATGTGAGTGATCAAAAATATTCAATAGTAATATAGTCAATAAATAACAATCTTTTATTTCACTTGTTGCGAAACTTTTTTAATCACTGACGGTCACTGTATTCCACGGTAATATATTCTAAAGTTAATCCGGCTTAACATCATATAGATGTTCACAGGTCAAATGCCAAATGAGAACTGAAATATTCTCATCGAGGTACGTCGAAGAAGGTAAAGAAGGTATTCTTCAACAGGAATGAAAATACAAGAAAACCTACCTACCTGCTTTTCTTTCTGAATTCCAAAATCTAACATTTTATAAAAGGCATCATTTGAAATACTAGTTTTACCACCACTCAAAGAGGAAATGTACCCATTTTCACAAAAAGAAAATGATTCCTGCACACAAAGTATCACTTTAAACAAATCATTCACCGGGCCTCCATTGGTACTAGTGGTTAGTATGTCGGTGCAGTTACCATTCGTTTAAAAGCGGAAAAGTCTCTTCGAGTCCCAACAAAACTTTTTTTTTTAGACAAATAAGTTTTTTAGACAGACAATAAATTAGACAAACAAAGTACGTCTTTTGTTTAATTTTAAAACCGTGTAGGTCAAAATAGACATTTCGTTGCTACAGCCGTTCGGACCTGTCTTCTCTTCTCACTTTTTTAGTTCTCGAAAGCGTCATTTTTGCTCAGGGCTACTTTTAAATGTTCAGAAAACGGCAAGATAGAGGAGCTGTTAAACGATTTTAACCACTTGACCAACCATTTGACTGAGTGGTTAAGGAGATCGACGTCTTTTGTTTAACTTTAAAAACATGTAGGTCAAAATAGACATTTCGTTGCTACAGCCGTTCGGACCTTGTCGCACCCGTATTTACGTATTTAATATATGATATACTTTACCCCCCCCCCCACCCGCCTAATATGCAAATATATAGCCCAAATTTGTTTCTAAACTATTATATATTCATTCTATTTTATTATATTTCACTAGCATTTACCAAACTTGACTTCTTTCGTGTGTACCATACAATGCACAAGTACCATAAAAACAAATGGACTTTTAGCTGGTACTCACTATTCAAATTTTGAGTCCTTGAAAGTCCATTCTCCTTCTTGTCCCATCCCTCATAAAGACTTTTATTATTATTTTATTTTTTTTTAATTAGGCTAGTTTGTAATTTCTATTGCTAGTTTTTTTAGGCAAAACTCGAAAACATACTGTAAAAAGGACATTTCTCAGGTTTCAAATAATTCTGTTTCAAGTGGTACGAATATTGAACATTTTATATATAATGTGATCGAAGCAAATAAAAGAAGTTTACTTCCATTTTGCAACCGCTTTCCCCTCCCGCACGCATCTCGCAAACCTTAAAACACTATTTTTGTTTTTGTAAATGTAATACTAGAAGGAAAATAAATTTTTTTCATTAAAATACAAATTTAACTCCCTCACTTCCAGTAAATTCTTACGCTTTGTTACTAGATAAATGTGAAAGCCCCCTTTTTACATTCCGTTTCCTTAATCTTATAGCTTTGTCCTTCTCATGTGGTCACATGCTAAAGTGTCATTCAATTAATTTGTAGCCCTTAAAAGGGCTGTTGGTTGATTTCGGATAGGCCCAAAGTTAGATTAACTTTGGTTAATTTGGGGTAGTGTCATTCAATTAATTATATATATATATAATTCCAATTGGGCCCAGCACTTAGTCGACCCGCCCTGGGGCATCTAGGGCTGGGGGTATTGTGATGGCAAATCCTCATACAGGGGGAGGGTTAAAAATAACACGAAAAGAGCTTTTCGTTAAATTGAAATCAAGTTGTTGGACTGTGATGAAAAAGTTAGAGCCATGGGTATTTGGAGAAAACCCAAGACCGATAGTCTGAGTGAGAGGCAAATTCAGACGCAGATAGTCTGATTTAGATATTCTGAGTTAGAAGTCCATGGAAATTAGGGGGGCCAGGCCGTATCCCAAAATTTGTGTCCGACCTTTAATAACGTGACAAAAAATCATTTAGATTGTAGACTGTATTGAAGAATAGATGGCATTCAAGTATAATTCCACATTCATAATAGTAGAATTTGAGCATAAACTTCTCAAAGCATCCGACGCTTTGAACCCTAGAAAAGAAAGTTGATTTTGGTGCGCGCTTGAGGGCCTCTTTGATTTCTTTTTAAGCATCAATATCGTTGACACTCTTATCCATCGCAATCACAAATTCAGAAAGCTCGATTGTGCCATTTCCTAAAAATAGTATCTTTTATAGCTTTTCTATTTCGTGCAACAAATTCTGTTTGAAAGGGGCTAAAGCAGGTACAAAGAAACTAAAGGAAGTCGGAAGGATCTAGGATATTTAGTTTCAATATTTCAATATTTTCACGTTTATCCTAAATAATGATTATAGCTTATCATAAAAAGAAATATGACACAATGATATTAATTTTAAATTTGACTTTCTAATTTTCCCTTTCAACTATAATTCAACTGCTGTTTATGCCTAAAACACGTTCGACATATTTACTTTTGAACTATAGCGTTATTACCGTCTAAAAAACACCATCTTCAGGACTAATTGTGACGGCTGGCTCGTAAGGCTCGTAAGAGAGAAATCAAGCAAACTGGGCAAGCAAACTTTATTTCTTTTTACAAAAGGACAAGCCTCAAAAGTTTATTTAGATTCTGTTGGGTAAGAGTGTTTCTCTCGGTAAGCTATTTCGGGACTATAAAGCAATCTGGGCTCTTTCAGTTAGCAGAAGAAAGGCCAGAATAACAAATAAACAAAAACATTGTGCCCATTTGCTAAAAGTAGCTTTTTTATCAATAAAAAATGACTTCGGAGCCCCTTTTGCCAATTTACCAGCCTGGCTGGGCTTGGAAAAAAAATATTATTAGACTTTATATAATCAAAACAGTTGGCGGTAATGAACTGTAATTAAGAAGTGACGCGGCTCAATAGTAACGGAAACTCTGAAAAATGGGATTTTGTTATCAACAGAGATAATATATATATTATCATCGAAGTACGTCGACGAAGGTAAAGAAGGTATTCTTCAACAGGAATGAAAATAAAAGAAAACCTACCTGCTTTTCTTTCTGAATTCCAAAATATAACATTTTATAAAAGGCATCATTGGAAATACTAGTTTTTACCACCACTCAAAGAGGAAATGTACCCATTTTCACAAAAAGAAAATGATTCCTGCACACAAAGTATCACTTTAAACAAATCAGTCACCGGGCCTCCATGGGTACTAGTGGTTAATACCTCGGTGCAGTTACCATTCGTTTAAAAGCGGAAAAGTCTCTTCGAGTCCCAACAAAACTTTTTTTTTTAGACAATAAGTTTTTTAGACAGACAATAAATTAGAAAAACAAAGTACGTCTTTTGTTTAATTTTAAAACCGTGTAGGTCAAAATAGACATTTCGTTGCTACAGCCGTTCGGACGTGTCTTCTCTTCTCCCTTTTTTAGTTCTCAAAAGCGTCATTTTTTGCTCAGGGCTACTTCTAATGTTCAGAAAACGGCAAGATAGAGGAGTTTTTTAAACGATTTTAACCACTTGACCAACCAGTTGACTGAGTGGTTAAGGAGATCGACGTCTTTTGTTTAACTTTAAAAACATGTAGGTCAAAATAGACATTTCGTTGCTATAGCTGTTCGGACCTTGTCGCACCCGTATTTATGTATTTGATATATGATATACTTTACCCCCCCCCCCCCCACCCGCCTAATATGCAAATATATAGCCCATATTTGTTTCTAAAACTATTATATATTCATCCTAATTTATTATATTTCATTAGCATTTACCAAACTTGACTTCTTTCGTGTGTACCATACAATGCACAAGTACCATAAAAACAAATGGACTTTTAGCTGGTACTCACTATTCAAATTTTGAGTCCTTGAAAGTCCATTCTCCTTCTTGTCCCATCCCTCATAAAGACTTTTATTATTTTTTTTTTTTTTTTAATTAGGCTAGTTTGTAATTTCTATTGCTATTTTTTTTAGGCAAAACTTGAAAATATACTGTAAAAAGGACATTTCTCAGGTTTCAAATAATTCTGTTTCAAGTGGTACGAATATTGAACATTTTATATATAATGTGATCGAAACAAATAAAAGAAGTTTACTTCCATTTTGCAACCGCTTTCCCCTCCCGCACGCATCTCGCAAACCTTAAAACACTATTTTTGTTTTTGTAAATGTAATACTAGGAAGGAAAATAAATTTATTTTCATTAAATACAAATTTAACTCCCTCACTTCCAGTAAATTCTTACGCTTTGTTACTAGATAAATGTGAAAGCCCCCCTTTTTACATTCCGTTTCCTTTAATAACGTGACAAAAAATCATTTAGATTGTAGACTGTATTGAAGAATAGATGGCCTTCAAGTATAATTCCACTTTCATAATAGTAGAATTTGAGCATAAACTTCTCAAAGCATCCGACGCTTTGAACCCTAGTAAAGAAAGTTGATTTTGGTGCGCCCTTGAGGGCCTCTTTGATTTCTTTTTAAGCATCAATATCGTTGACACTCTTATCCATCGTAATCACAAATTCAGAAAGCTCGATTGTGCCATTTCCTAAAAATAGTATCTTTTATAGCTTTCTATTTCGTGCAACAAATTCTGTTTGAAAGGGGCTAAAGCAAGTTCAAAGAAACTAAAGGAAGTCGGAAGGATCTAGGATATTTAGTTTCAATATTTCAATATTTTCACGTTTATTCTAAGTAATGATTATAGCTTATCATAAAAAAAAATATGACACAATGATATTAATTTTAAATTTGACTTTCTAATTTTCCCTTTCAACTATAATTCAACTGCTGTTTATGCCTAAAACACGTTCGACAATATTTACTTTTGAACTATAGCGTTATTACCGTCTAAAAAACACCATCTCCAGGACTAATTGTGACGGCTGGCTCGTAAGGCTCGTAAGAGAGAAATCAAGCAAACTGGGCAAGCAAACTTTATTTCTTGTTAAAAAAGGACAAGCCTCGAAAGTTTGTTTAGATTCTGTTGGGTAAGAGTGTTTCTCTCGGTAAGCTATTTCGGGACTATAAAGCAATCTGGGATCTTTCAGTTAGCAGAAGAAAGGCCAGAATAACAAATAAACAAAAACATTGTGCCCATTTGCTAAAGTAGCTTTTTTATCAATAAAAAATGACTTCGGAGCCCCCTTTTGCCAATTTACCAGCCTGGCTGGGCTTGGAAATAAAATATTATTAGACTTTATATAATCAAACAGTTAGCGGTAATGAACTGTAATTAAGAAGTGACGCGGCTCAATAGTAACAGAAACTCTGGAAAATGGGATTTTGTTATCAACAGAGATAATATATATATTATCGTCGAAGTACGTCGACGAAGGTAAAGAAGGTATTCTTCAACAGGAATGAAAATACAAGAAAACCTACCTGCTTTTCATTTTGAATTCCAAATCTAACATTTTATAAAAGGTATCATTTGAAATACTAGTTTTACCACCACTCAAGAGAGGAAATGTACCCATTTTCACAAAAAGAAAAATGATTCCTGCACACAAAGTATCACTTTAAACAAATCATTCACCGGGCCTCCATTGGTACTAGGGGTTAGTACGTCGGTGCAGTTACCATTCGTTTAAAAGCGGAAAAGTCTCTTCGAGTCCCAACAAAACTTTTTTTTTTAGACAAATAAGTTTTTTAGACAGACAATAAATTAGACAAACAAAGTACGTTTTTTTGTTTAATTTTAAAACCGTGTAGGTCAAAATAGACATTTCGTTGCTACAGCCGTTCGGACCTGTCTTCTCTTCTCACTTTTTTAGTTCTCGAAAGCGTCATTTTTGCTCAGGGCTACTTCTAAATGTTCAGAAAACGGCAAGATAGAGGAGCTGTTAAACGATTTTAACCACTTGACCAACCAGTTGACTGAGTGGTTAAGGAGATCGACGTCTTTTGTTTAACTTTAAAAACATGTAGGTCAAAATAGACATTTCGTTACTACAGCCGTTCGGACCTTGTCGCACCCGTATTTACGTATTTAATATATGATATACTTTACCCCCCACCCCCCCCCCACCATCCTAATATGCAAATTTATAGCCCAAATTTGTTTCTAAACTATTATATATTCATCCTATTTTATTATATTTCATTAGCATTTACCAAACTTGACTTCTTTCGTGTGTACCATACAATGCACAAGTACCATAAAAACAAATGGACTTTTAGCTGGTACTCACTATTCAAATTTTGATTCCTTGAAAGTCCATTCTCCTTCTTGTCCCATCCCTCATAAAGACTTTTATTATTATTATTTTTTTTTTTTTTAATTAGGCTAGTTTGTAATTTCTATTGCTAGTTTTTAGGCAAAAATCGAAAATATACTGTAAAAAGGACATTTCTCAGGTTTCAAATAATTCTGTTTCAACTGGTACGAATATTGAACATTTTATATATAATGTGATCGAAACAAATAAAAGAAGTTTTACTTCCATTTTGCAACCGCTTTTCCCCTCCCGCACGCATCTCACAAACCTTAAAACACTATTTTTGTTTTGTAAATGTAATACTAGAAGGAAAATAAATTTATTTTCATTAAAATACAAATTTAACTCCCTCACTTCCAGTAAATTCTTACGCTTTGTTACTAGATAAATGTGAAAGCCCCCCTTTTTACATTCTGTTTCCTTAATCTTATAGCTTTGTCCTTCTCATGTGGTCACATGCTAAAAAGTCATTCAATTCATTTCTTAAAATTCTTTCAATTAATTTGTAGCCCTTAAAAGGGCTGTTGGTCGATTTGGGATAGGCCCAAAGTTAGATTAACTTTGGTTAATTTGGGGTAGTGTCATTCAATTAATTATATATATATAATTCCAATTGGGCCCAGCACTTAGTCGACCCCGCCCTGGGGGCATCTAGGGCTGGGGGTATTGTGATGGCAAAGCCTCATCCAGGGGGAGGGTTAAAAATAACACGAAACGAGCTTTTCGTTAAATTGAAATCAAGTTGTTGGACTGTGATGAAAAAGTTAGAGCCATGGGTATTTGGAGAAAAGCCAAGACCGATAGTCTGAGTGAGAGGCAAATTCAGACGCAGATAGTCTGATTTAGATATTCTGAGTTAGAAGTCCATGGAAATTAGGGGGCCAGGCCGTATCCCAAAATTTGTGTCCGACCTTTAATAACGTGACAAAAAATCATTTAGATTGTTGACTGTATTGAAGAATAGATGGCCTTCAAGTATAATTCCACTTTCATAATAGTAGAATTTGAGCATAAACTTCTCAAAGCATCCGACGCTTTGAACCCTAGAAAAGAAAGTTGATTTGGTGCGTGCTTGAGGGCCTCTTTGATTTCTTTTTAAGCATCAATATCGTTGACACTCTTATCCATCGCAATCACAAATTCAGAAAGCTCGATTGTGCCATTTCCTAAAAATAGTATCTTTTATAGTTTTTCAATTTCGTGCAAAAAATTCTGTTTGAAAGGGGCTAAAGCAAGTTCAAAGAAACTAAAGGAAGTCGGAAGGATCTAGGATATTTAGTTTCAATATTTCAATATTTTCACGTTTATCCTAAATAATGATTATAGCTTATCATAAAAAGAAATATGACACAATGATATTAATTTTAAATTTGACTTTCCAATTTTCCCTTTCAACTATAATTCAACTGCTGTTTATGCCTAAAACACGTTCGACAATATTTACTTTTGAACTATAGCGTTATTACCGTCTAAAAACACCATCTTCAGGACTAATTGTGACGGCTGGCTCGTAAGGCTCGTAAGAGAGAAATCAAGCAAACTGGGCAAGCAAACTTTATTTCTTGTTAGAAAAGGACAAGCCTCGAAAGTTTATTTAGATTCTGTTAGGTAAGAGTGTTTCTCTCGGTAAGCTATTTCGGGACTGTAAAGCAATCTGGGCTCTTTCAGTTAGCAGAAGAAAGGCCAGAATAACAAATAAACAAAAACATTGTGCCCATTTGCTAAAAGTAGCTTTTTTATCAATAAAAAATGACTTTGGAGCCCCTTTTGCCAATTTACCAGCCTGGCTGGGCTTGGAAAAAAAATATTATTAGACTTTATATAATCAAACAGTTGGCGGTAATGAACTGTAATTAAGAAGTGACGCGGCTCAATAGTAACGGAAACTCTGAAAAATGGGATTTTGTTATCAACAGAGATAATATATATATATTATCATCGAAGTACGTCGACGAAGGTAAAGAAGGTATTCTTCACCAGGAATGAAAATACAAGAAAACCTACCTGCTTTTCTTTCTGATTCCAAAATCTAACATTTTATAAAAGGCATCATTTGAAATACTAGTTTTACCACCACTCAAAGAGAAATGTACCCATTTTCACAAAAAGAAAATGATTCCTGCACACAAAGTATCACTTTAAACAAATCATTCACCGGGCCTCCATTGGTACTAGTGGTTAGTACGTCGGTGCAGTTACCATTTCGTTTAAAAGCGGGAAAAGTCTCTTCGAGTCCCAACAAAACTTTTTTTTTATACAAATAAGTTTTTTAGACAGACAATAAATTAGACAAACAAAGTACGTCTTTTGTTTAATTTTAAAACCGTGTAGGTCAAAATAGACATTTCGTTGCTACAGCCGTTCGGACCTGTCTTCTCTTCTCACTTTTTTAGTTCACGAAAGCGTCATTTTTGCTCAGGACTACTTCTAATGTTCAGAAAAACGGCAAGATAGAGGAGTTTTTTTTAAACGATTTTAACCACTTGACCAACCAGTTGACTGAGTGGTTAAGGAGATCGACGTCTTTTGTTTAACTTTAAAAACATGTAGGTCAAAATAGACATTTCGTTGCTACAGCCGTTCGGACCTTGTCGCACCCGTATTTACGTATTTTATATATGATATACTTTACCCCCCCCCACCCGCCTAATATGCAAACATATAGCCCAAATTTGTTTCTAAACTATTATATATTCATCCTATTTTATTATATTTCATTAGCATTTACCAACTTGACTTCTTTCGTGTGTACCATACAATGCACAAGTACCATAAAAACAAATGGACTTTTAGCTGGTACTCACTATTCAAATTTTGAGTCCTTGAAAGTCCATTCTCCTTCTTGTCCCATCCCTCATAAAGACTTTTATTATTTTTTTTTTTTTTTTTAATTGGGCTAGTTTGTAATTTCTATTTTCTAGTTTTCAGGCAAAACTCGAAAATATACTGTAAAAAGGACATTTCTCAGGTTTCAAATAATTCTGTTTCAAGTGGTACGAATATTGAACATTTTATATATAATGTGATCGAAACAAATAAAAGAAGTTTACTTCCATTTTGCAACCGCTTTTCCCTCCCGCACGCATCTCGAAAACCTTAAAACACTGTTTTTGTTTTTGTAAAATGTAATACTAGAAGGAAAATAAATTTATTTTCATTAAAATACAATTTAACTCCCTCACTTCCAGTAAATTCTTACACTTTGTTACTAGATAAATGTGAAAGCCCCCCTTTTTACATTCCGTTTTCCTTAATCTTATAGCTTTGTCCTTATAACTTTTTTTTTTAGTTCACGAAAACTCACTTTTTTAGTTCACGAAAGCGTCATTTTTGCTCAGGGCTACTTTTAAATGTTCAGAATACGGCAAGATAGAGGAATTTTTAAACGATTTTAACCACTTGACCAACCACTTGACTGAGTGGTTAAGGAGATCGACGTCTTTTGTTTTTTTTAAAAACATGTAGGTCAAAATAGACATTTCGTTGCTACAGCCGTTCGGACCTTGTCGCACCCGTATTTACGTATTTGATATATGATATACTTTACCCCCCCCCCCCCCCCCACCCGCCTAATATGCAAATATATAGCCCAAATTTGTTTCTAAACTATTATATATTCATCCTATTTTATTATATTTCATTAGCATTTACCAAACTTGACTTCTTTCGTGTGTACCATACAATGCCAAGTACCATAAAAAAAAATGGACTTTTAGCTGGTACTCACTATTCAAATTTTGAGTCCTTGAAAGTCCATTCTCCTTCTTGTCCCATCCCTCATAAAGACTTTTATTATTATTATTTTTTTTTTTTTTTTAATTAGGCTAGTTTGTAATTTCTATTGCTAGTTTTTAGGCAAAACTCGAAAATATACTGTAAAAAGGACATTTCTCAGGTTTCAAATAATTCTGTTTCAAGTGGTACGAATAATGAACATTTTATATATAATGTGATCGAAACAAATAAAAGAAGTTTACTTCCATTTTGCAACCGCTTTCCCCTCCCGCACGCATCTCGCAAACCTTAAAACACTATTTTTGTTTTTGTAAATGTAATACTAGAAGGAAAATAATTTATTTTCATTAAAATACAAATTTAACTCCCTCACTTCCAGTAAATTCTTACTCTTTGTTACTAGATAAATGTGAAAGCCCCCCTTTTTACATTCCGTTTCCTTAATCTTATAGCTTTGTCCTTCTCATGTGGTCACATGCTAAAGTGTCATTCAATTAATTTGTAGCCCTAAAAGGGCTGTTGGTTGATTTGGGATAGGCCCAAAGTTAGATTAACTTTGGTTAATTTGGGGTAGTGTCATTCAATTAATTATATATATATATAATTCCAATTGGGCCCAGCACTTAGTCGACCCCGCCCTGGGGGCATCTAGGGCTGGAGGTATTGTGATGGCAAAGCCTCATCCAGGGGGAGGGTTAAAAATAACACGAAACAAGCTTTTCGTTAAATTGAAATCAAGTTGTTGGACTGTGATGAAAAAGTTAGAGCCATGGGTATTTGGAGAAAAGCCAAGACCGATAGTCTGAGTGAGAGGCAAATTCAGACGCAAATAGTCTGATTTAGATATTCTGAGTTAGAAGTCCATGGAAATTAGGGGGCCAGGCCGTATCCCAAAATTTGTGTCCGACTTTTAATAACGTGACAAAAAATCATTTAGATTGTAGACTGTATTGAAGAATAGATGGCCTTCAAGTATAATTCCACTTTCATAATAGTAGAATTTGAGCATAAACTTCTCAAAGCATCCGACGCTTTGAACCCTAGAAAAGAAAGTTGATTTTGGTGCGCGCTTGAGGGCCTCTTTGATTTCTTTTTAAGCATCAATATCGTTGACACTCTTATCCATCACAATCACAAATTCAGAAAGCTCGATTGTGCCATTTCCTAAAAATAGTATCTTTTATAGCTTTCTATTTCGTGCAACAAATTCTGTTTGAAAGGGGCTAAAGCAAGTTCAAAGAAACTAAAGGAAGTCGGAAGGATCTAGGATATTTAGTTTCAATATTTCAATATTTTCACGTTTATCCTAAATAATGATTGTAGCTTATCATAAAAAGAAATATAACACAATGATATTAATTTTAATTTGACTTTCTAATTTTCCCTTTCAAACTATAATTCAACTGCTGTTTATGCCTAAAACACGTTCGACAATATTTACTTTTGAACTATAGCGTTATTACCGTCTAAAAAAAAAACCATCTTCAGGACTAATTGTGACGGCTGGCTCGTAAGGCTTGTAAGAGAGAAATCAAGCAAACTGGGCAAGCAAACTTTATTTCTCGTTACAAAAGGACAAGCCTCGAAGTTTATTTAGATTCTGTTGGATAAGAGTGTTTCTCTCGGTAAGCTATTTTGGGACTATAAAGCAATCTGGGCTCTTTCAGTTAGCAGAAGAAAGGCCAGAATAACAAATAAACAAAACATTGTGCCCATTTGCTAAAAGTAGCTTTTTTATCAATAAAAAATGACTTCGGAGCCCCTTTTGCCAATTTACCAGCCTGGCTGGGCTTGGAAAAAAAATATTATTAGACTTTATATAATCAAACAGTTAGCGGTAATGAACTGTAATTAAGAAGTGACGCGGCTCAATAGTAACGGAAACTCTGAAAAATGGGATTTTGTTATCAACAGAGATAATATATATATTATCATCGAAGGACGTCGACGAAGGTAAAGAAGATATTCTTCAACAGGAATGAAAATACAAGAGAAACCTACCTGCTTTTCTTTCTGAATTCCAAAATCTAACATTTTATAAAAGGCATCATTTGAAATACTAGTTTTACCACCACTCAAAGAGGAAAAGTACCCATTTTCACAAAAAGAAAATGATTCCTGCACACATAGTATCACTTTAAACAAATCATTCACCGGGCCTCCATTGGTACTAGTGGTTAGTACGTCGGTGCAGTTACCATTCGTTTAAAAGCGGAAAGTCTCTTCGAGTCCGAACAAACTTTTTTTTTTTAGACAAATAAGTTTTTTAGACAGACAATAAATTAGACAAACAAAGTACGTCTTTTGTTTAATTTTAAAACCGTGTAGGTCAAAATGGTCATTTCGTTGCTACAGCCGTTCGGACCTGTCTTCTCTTCTCACTTTTTTAGTTCTCGAAAGCGTCATTTTTGCTCAGGGCTACTTCTAAATGTTCAGAAAACGGCAAGATAGAGGAGTTTTTAAACAATTTTAACCACTTGACCAACCAGTTGACTGAGTGGTTAAGGAGATCGAAGTCTTTTGCTTAACTTTAAAAACATGTAGGTCAAAATAGACATTTCGTTGCTACAGCCGTTCGGACCTTGTCGCACCCGTATTTACGTATTTGATATATGTTATACTTTACCCCCCCCCCCCCCCCCCCCCACCCCCCCTAAATATCCCCAATATTCCTATTTATATAATATACCCCCAATCCTCTCCCTCGTGTCCGCCCAGTATATACTTTTAGCCCCCCCCCCCCCCCCCCCCCACCCCTAAACTATTACTAATTCAAATATATAGCCCAAATTTGTTTCTAAACTATTATATTATCCTATTATTTATATTTCATTAGCATTTACCAAACTTGACTTCTTTCGTGTATACCATACAATGCACAAGTACCATAAAAACAAATGGACTTTTAGCTGGTACTCACTATTCAAATTTTGAGTCCTTGAAAGTCCATTCTCCTTCTTGTCCCATCCCTCATAAAGACTTTTATTATTATTTTTTTTTTTAATTGGCTAGTTTGTAATTTTTATTGCTAGTTTTTAGGCAAAACACGAAAAATATACTGTAAAAAGGACATTTCTCAGGTTTCAAATAATTCTGTTTCAAGTGGTACGAATATTGAACATTTTGTATATAATGTGATCGAAACAAATAAAAGAAGTTTACTTCCATTTTGCAACCGCTTTCCCCTCCCGCACGCATCTCGCAAACCTTAAAACACTGTTTTTGTTTTTGTAAATGTAATACTAGAAGGAAAATAAATTTATTTTCATTAAAATACAAATTTAACTCCCTCACTTCCAGTAAATTCTTACGCTTTGTTACTAGATAAATGTGAAAGCCCCCCTTTTTACATTCCGTTTCCTTAATCTTATAGCTTTGTCCTTCTCATGTGGTCACATGCTAAAGTGTCATTCAATTAATTTGTAGCCCTTAAAAGGGCTGTTGGTTGATTTGGGATAGGCCATAAGTTAGATTAACTTTGGTTAATTTGGGGTAGTGTCATTCAATTAATTATATATATATATATAATTCCAATTGGGCCCAGCACTTAGTCGACCCCGCCCTGGGGGCATCTAGGGCTGGGGGTATTGTGATGGCAAAGCCTCATCCAAGGGGAGGGTTAAAATAACACGAAACGAGCTTTTCGTTAAATTGAAATCAAGTTGTTGGACTTTGATGAAAAAGTTAGAGCCATGGGTATTTGGAGAAAAGCCAAGACCGATAGTCTGAGTGAGAGGCAAATTCAGACGCAGATAGTCTGATTTAGATATTCTGAGTTAGAAGTCCATGGAAATTAGGGGGCCAGGCCGTATCCCAAAATTTCTGTCCGACCTTTAATACCGTGACAAAAAATCATTTAGATTGTAGACTGTATTGAAGAATAGATGGCCTTCGAGTATAATTCCACTTTCATAGTAGTAGAATTTGAGCATAAACTTCTCAAAGCATCCGACGCTTTGAACCCTAGAAAAGAAAGTTGATTTTGGTGCGCGCTTGAGGGCCTCTTTGATTTCTTTTTTAAGCATCAATATCGTTGACACTCTTATCCATCGCAATCACAAATTCAGAAAGCTCGATTGTGCCATTTCCTAAAAATAGTATCTTTTATAGCTTTCTATTTCGTGCAACAAATTCTGTTTGAAAGGGGCTAAAGCAAGTTCAAAGAAACTAAAGGAAGTCGGAAGGATCTAGGATATTTAGTTTCAATATTTCAATATTTTCACGTTTATCCTAAGTAATGATTATAGCTTATCATAAAAAGAAATATGACACAATGATATTAATTTTAAATTTGATTTTCTAATTTTCCCTTTCAACTGCTGTTTATGCCTAAAAAAACGCTCGACAATATTTACTTTTGAACTATATTGTTATTACCGTCTAAAAAACACCATCTTCAGGACTAATTGTGACGGCTGGCTCGTAAGGCTCGTAAGAGAGAAATCAAGCAAACTGGGCAAGCAAACTTTATTTCTGTTAGAAAAGGACAAGCCTCAAAAGTTTATTTAGATTCTGTTGGGTACGAGTGTTTCTCTGCTCGGTAAGCTATTTCGGACTATAAAGCAATCTGGGATCTTTCAGTTAGCAGAAGAAAGGCCAGAATAACAAATAAGCAAAACATTGTGCGCATTTGCTAAAAGTAGCTTTTTTATCAATAAAAAATGACTTCGGAGCCCCTTTTGTCAATTTACCAGCCTGGCTGGGCTTGGAAATAAAATATTATTAGATTTTATATAATCAAACAGTTGGCGGTAATGAACTGTAATTAAGAAGTGACGCGGCTCAATAGTAACGGAAACTCTGAAAAATGGGATTTTGTTATCAACAGAGATAATATATGTATTATCGTCGAAGTACGTCGACGAAGGTAAAGAAGGTATTCTTCAACAGGAATGAAAATACAAGAAAACCTACCTGCTTTTCTTTCTGAATTCCAAAATCTAAGATTTTACAAAAGGCATCATTTGAAATACTAGTTTTACCACCACTCAAAGAGGAAATGTACCCATTTTTCACAAAAAGAAAATGACCTAAAGAGCGTTTATCCCTCAGACCTAAGATCAAAGAAGTCATACTTGTTTCTTTATTCCCCTTTTTCGTAATCAATAATCCCCCTAGCGATTATGTAAATCAAGTTCTCAGAAATTCTCTCCCCTTTCGTGAATCAATAATTCCCCTTGTTGTTGTTGTTTTGGCCAAGTGCACGCTCGGGGCGAATGTTAAGATCCAGGAATAGGAAAACCGGAAGTACATGCAACCTTCTCAGCCAATCAGAGACTCGGTTTATATCTCCTTCTCAGCCAATCAGTGGATCGCTTACATATGATTTTCCCCATTACATAACAATTCGCCCTTGAGATTTCGTATATAACGGACATGCATTGTGATTAAATTATCAGAAAGTTCCAGGACACAATGGATATAACAACATAAATATTATTGATGAGCTTGAAGCCTTGGCAGCCACAATTAGCATGTAAGTTCTGTTTTAGTACATTTTCATTTTTTATTTTCAAAATAAAATTATTTTCCTTGATCACCCTCCAGTATAGCGGGGTAAGTCCCCCCTCCCCCACAATACAAACGCACTAGAAAACATAAAAATATGTTCTTTTTACCACATAAACCCCCTCAAACCCCCCAAAGTTTTTACAAGTATAATTCTTCAATATAAATAAATTTATTCTTTCTGTAAACCTATTTAAAAGTGACAGTCAACTTTATGTCAATCCCTTAGCCATTAAGCCGCTAAATTGACAAAACATTTCCGCAAGATTATAACTGGTCACCCTCTAGTATGTCTAAGTAAGTCCCCCCTCCCCCACAATACAAACTCACTAGAAAACATAAAATATGTTCTTTTTATTGCATAAACCCCCTCAACCCCCCCCCCACTGTTTTTACAAGTATAATTCTTCCAATAGAAATATTTCTCTTTTTTTCGATAAATTTATTCTTTCTGTAAGCCTATCAAAAAGTGACATTCAACCTCTGTCTATCCCTTAGCTATTAATATACCGTTTTCCATTTAAGCCGCCGCCGCTTACTTGACTTAAAAACATTTTTTCGCAATGATTTAAACAGGTGATAATTAGCTGACACCCCACAATTGCACTTCCTGCTTGTTAATCCTTTACGTTAGCGACTTAACCAAAAGGTTTCAATGAGAAAAAGGATTTGTTTCTCTCTTTCTCAAATTAAAACAGTTTTTAAGCAAAAAGAGATTGCTGTTTATTAAGCTTGTGGATTCTCAACCTGTATTTTGGAGGAGTGAAACGGGATTATTTCCAAAATAATTACTAACAATATATTTAGGACATTGGTGAAAGGGGGGAGGGGGACATGCCTCAATTCTATCGCCATTATTGTAAAATGAAAACAAAGTGTTTCTTTGCATGAAAAGTAAGGGGCTGGGATGTCTATGAATAAGCTTTTTTAATTAATTAAAATAGCATTTGATTTCTGAGTTTAGTCTATTTTTACTTTTTGCTTTACTGAAAATGCTGGGGAGGGTGTTTCATAGTGATAAATGCATTCTAGACAAAGTTATGGCTATGTGGATGGGGGTACTAATTTTCCTTCTGTAAAAAAGGGGGAAATTATTTCGATACTAACTTTTTTATCTTCTTTTAAGGCAAATTGTGAAGAATGCCCGTTGCCTCCCAGTAAGAGAGCTAGGGTCCAAGATAAAACCCATGTGAGGGCGTCAGTTATACAATATGGCCGCTGTCCGATGCCCTCTAGCTCTACACTGCCTGCCCAAGCTTCATCTGCACAGGCAACAATACAGCCAGGCCGAAAACCAAAAAGAGAGTGGATGGATGCTTTCAATGCCGCAGTTGCGGAAAATTGTGAGGTAGCTTGCCCGTCATCCTCTTATCCTACATTGTCGAGGGTCTCAGGAACTACACAAAATCATGAGGTTGCCCTCGAACACACACTACCTGGACCATCCGACACCCAGGCCCAGACGGAATTTGGAAATGTGAGCATTTTTACCTCTAGCCATAGAAATATCTACCTATTTCTTCCAATGTTTTTTTAGGCCCTTTCTTTTCACCATTTTTGAACACAGTAAAAATGTATCTCAGAGATATTAAAAGATTTTTTCTCCCCAAAAGGAAATATAATGTTCTCCCCCTTTTGAATCATGTCAAGTGCATGCATTCACCCTGCTAAATTAGATTAGTGAAGCCAAAAAAGCACTATATTCAGGTCATAGTAAGGTTAGGTAATTTCTATTGCGATATAAACGAAGGTTAATCTTGCCTCTACTAATTTCTTAAAAAAAACAACTTTCTATCGGAACGAGTTGTGTATCATGACAAGAGATGACTATCCATTTCAAATCATGTTTTTTTTTCCAAAGCAGATAAAGAGTATTAATATGAAATGTTTTTGGGGGGTGATTGTTTGAACAAAATCAAAACCTACTATGTCATGTTTTAGATTGTAAATATCTTATATTAAGGTGGGGCCGGCGCGGAGGTCCGGGAAGCGCCGGTGGGCCCGAGAAGCGCTGTGGGGAAGCTCCGCGGGAAGCGCTGTGGGAAGCACCGCGGGAAGCGCCGCGGGAAGCGCTACGGTGGCCCGCTGGCCGGCTCGGAGGGGGAGCATTAAATAGTGGAAATTGATGGGGGGTGGAGTTGTTTGAACAAAATTTTCAATTCTATGTAATGCGTTTTTTAGATTGTAAATATCTGATATTAAGTTGGAAATTGGAACTTTCAGAATATCGATAGTTGTGGGGAACAGTGAATTAACCAAATGCTACTATGTGCATACTGCTACTACTACTACTACTACTACTACTAAGCACGTTTTAAATAATACGTAAATAATAATCCAAATTTTAAAAACAGTAGGGGTGATTTGAACACTTTGAAAATAAGCTATTTTTCATTTATAGGAAAATGGGCCATTGGTACCATATTCCATGTCGCCGTCCTCATCAGTTGGAGGAGAGGACGCACCGGTGGACTTCCATAGCAATTCACCATGGAGTGGTATCGTTAATGAGCGATACCTGATAATATTGATGATTTTTTAAATGATTTTCTTTTTAATGTAGATAATAGCACAGTTGAGCAGGGGGACTTGAGTCAAAATACACTACAGCTTTTGGACGATTTTACAAACGAATTAACTGGGAACCCTCCCCCCACTGATTACATGAACATAGTTCAAACAAATGAAATTGTTTCCCATACCCCAAATATTGTTGAACAATGTGGAGGAGGGGGTGGTGACAATATACAAGAGGGGGAGGGGTTAATGTCCAATTTACAACATTTCCAGACTTTCAGCTGTCAAATTCGATATTAAATACTATAGTTGTCTACACTGCGAATTTTGGGGATCCATTTATTCACTTATGGGGGGAAAATTTGTGTTTGACCCCGTAGAAATTGTGCATGACTATGTAGATAAATTCGTGCACTGCTGGAGAACCAAATTCAATTATGGGGTGGGGGGAGGGATTCAATTAAGGTTCTATTTTGTAAAGGTGTTCTATTTAAATGAGGGGAAAAGCGAAGTTTACCACCACTATATACACTCCGAGATGCGTTTTGATCTATCCGAATTTAGAAAATTTTGAGAGAGTTTTTTGCGAGTGGGTAGGTAATATTATTGCGCATCTTGAGAACTTTAATGAAAATGCGAGCGGCTCTGTAGTTCTTTTTGTTGAAACTTTAAGTGTGAATATTTGTAAATTTAAGAAAGATTTTTTTATTTTAAGAGGGGGGTAGGGTCTGAGGGGTCAATAGTTTTAAAATATAATCCAGATTTAGTAGGTTGTCGTGGTGTCCAGCGGACCTGTTTTGAAACAGGTCAAAAATGTTTCATGTATGCTTTCATTATATCAGCATTTCAGCCTCTAGCAGATGACGCTACCAAGACGAATTTAGACGATTGGGCTGTACATGGGAAGGACGGGTCCAATTTCCCCATTGTAGATTTCTCTTGTTTAGAAGGAAAATACCCAGTAACGCTAAGATCCATTGATATTTTTGAAAGGGCTAATGCCCATTTAAATATCGGCGTTACTGTGTTTTTTTTTTTTTTTTTTTTTTTTTTTTCAGTATGAAACTGAATTTGAAGATGGGGTTCGTTTAAAAAAGAAGGGGATGGTTTTCCCTGTAAGGGCCCGTCAATTGAATTAGTCAAACACTGGGTTTAGTTGTTGTATACACCACCACCTAGTGACCTTGCCAATTCAATTGACCATTTTAACCCTATTACAGACATCAGTAGAGTTCTGGGGGAGGGTAAGAAAAGGGGGGAATGTTTCTACTGTCCGACATGCCTCTCTCGATACCGTAGTGATATAAAACTACGGGATCATATGAAGCATTGTAGACGGCATGGCTACCAGACAGTGGAAACTGTTTCAGGGGATAGGGCTATTTTACGCTTCAAAAATTTCCAAAACACCCTCCTCCAGTGCAACAAAATATCTTTGGATTGTGAAGCTAAGCTGGTGGAGGTGAACGATCCTCGATTTCCAAACCGAAACAAAGAACATCCAGCTATTGCAGTGTCCTATGCCCATGCGCAAAGAGACAATTCTAACACCATGCGGTTGTTAGAAATAGTAGAAACATTGGATGAGAGGGAGTGCATGGTCAAGGCACTGACTAAACTAATTGGCACAGCTAATGGTGCTATTTCTCGTTTGAGAAATACCCATTTCCCAATGGTGTTGTCTGCAGAGGATCGTCTCGCGATTAAAAATCAAAAAATATGTGGGTTTGTAAGGGGAGTTTGTAGAGGGGGATAAGGGGACTAAAGGGAAAAGAGGTGGGGGGGGAGGGGGAAAGTCAGAGACCATAATCACTTGTGGCAGGAATATCCTCTGGGAGGTAGTAATTTTAGAGGGGTTGCGCATCAATCGTGTAACTTAAATGTTAGCCAGCAGTTTTTTATCCCTGTTTTTATCCACAACTCAAATTATGACTTAAAATTTATTTTACCGGCACTGGCACGTATGCACAGGGAGGGAGGGGGAGTAGACAGTCCATGGGTAAATAATTCATTTACCTATAAAAATTATTCCCAAATCGGCCGAGAAGTTGTTGCTTCTCGAGCTGAAATGGCAGGTAGTAAATAAGGGGCATACGTGTTGGAACAAAATCAGGTTTGTAGATTCCTTTAGTTTTTTTCCCAAGGCATTGAGTCAATTGATTCAAGTGCAGAAAAGCGACAATTTTGATAGCTTCCCTTGCTTAAACAGCACTTTCCAGACAGTGAAATGTATGACCTGTTGACCTGCAAAGGTGTATACGCATACGACTATTACTGTTCTGGCGCTCACTTAAGGGAGGTGAAACTACCTCCAATTAAAGCTTTTTACAATTCACTGACCAGCAGTGAATGCACAGCCGAGGAATATGAGTTTGCCAAGAAGGTGTGGTCTAAGGGGAATTGTAAAAATGGGTGGGATTATTGTAGACTGTACTTGGCCAGTGACGTTTTTAACTCTGTTGGATGTAGTCTGTAAGAACACAGACCAAATCTATTCAGAGTTTGGGTTAGATATAGGCTATTATTTTTCCACACCCCATTTGGTGATTGGATTTGATTTTAAAAATTAGTAGGGAGGAAATAGGCCTAATCACAGATGTAGATCAGCACCTTTTTGTAGAGCGTTCAATGAGGGGAGGGTATGTTTTTTCATGGGGACCGCGTCTTGTCAACCGATCCGAGCGGACAAAACAGCACCGGTGCAAAGTCAAATGCAGTGTTCTTGGACATGAACTCATTGTATCCCTCGGCAATGTCTCACTACTCTCTTTGCCGTGTGGGAACTATCAATGGCTTGAGAATCCTTGTGAGTTCCCCAACATTACCACCGTCGAGGACAATGGGCCACAAGGATGGTTCTTTGAATTGACGGGCACATTCCTCTGGCGCTTCACGATTCAGTCAGAGATTTTGTTTTTTCCCTGTATCAATCGACCCGTGAGCAGGGACTCATTGAGCCCCTACAATCGATCATTGGTGGAGGATATGGGGATGCACTGGGCCCCCTCTAAGCAAAAACTGATTGCTGATTTGGACCCTAAGGAGAATATCGTTATTCACCATCTGCTTTTGCACTGGATGGTGAACAATGGTTTCAAGATCACCAAAATACATAGGGTTCTGCAGTTCAATCAGAAACCATATTTAAAGACGTTTATCGACACTTTTGTCGATAAACGCTCTAGGGCAAACTCCAAGGTAGAGAAGGAAATGTACAAGCTCATTCAAAATTCAGCGTTTGGCAAAATGTGTGAAATCGTACGTAACAGATCTCGCTGCGACGTTGTGACTGACCCTCTAGAGTGTGCACGAATTATTGCCGATCCCAATTTTTACATCGTTCACGAGCATAGAGGGCTGGCATGGTTCTTCTACACAGGCGAAAGCGAAATGTGGTACTGAACAAGAATATAGCAGGAGGTAGTTCAGTACTAGAAATTTCAAAAAAGCTCATGTTGTCGTTTTTTTACAATGTGTGCAAGGTGCAATGGCCATGGGGGGGGAGGTTCAAGTTTACTATGGGGATACAGATTCTCTGCTGTTAAAGGTAAATGGGACTGAGGATTTATTGGGTGATCTAGAAAAGGGGGGAACACACATCAGCTCGCGGATGGATTTCACCAACTGGAATCCGTCCCTCTACCCCGAGTTGGTGAAACGTCAAGCCCCCAACCAACTATTAATGTTAAAATCAGAGACGGGGAGTGATTTGATATCCAGGGGGGTGTTCCCGGGTTCTAAAGTTTATTGCGTTGAAACTCATAGTGGGGATGAAAAGAAGGCGTGTAAAGGGGGTGCCTACACATTTTGTAAAGAGCAATTTCAACATGAGCGTGTACAGAGACTGTGTAGAAAGTAGCCTAGTGCCGAGAGCACAAGTGCTTGCAATTCGCTCTCTACAGTATAGAAATTATACTGTAAGAGTGGAAAAAAATGCAATGTCGTGTATATCCGACAAAGTCTATGTGCTCGAGAATGGTGTGAGTGTCCTACCTCATGGCCACTACCGTATTTCAGACCGAGTTGAATGCATAGACTATCGCAATCAACTTGGTCTGGATAAATTAACCTAACCAGACTAATCAACTAACCAACTAACCATCCAACCCTTTCATAAATTAAATGCTCTAACCCTTTCATAAATTAACTAACCCAATCTAACCACCACCTTAACCACCTTAACCCAACCTAACCCAACCTAACCTGCCACAGTGACGACAACTATTGTACTGTTTTTCCACTGCGGCTCCTGGGTGGTGGGGGGCCCTTCCCGCGGCCGCTCCCGGGGGTTGGGGGTCCCACCCGCGGCCGGCCTTCGGCCCTGCGGCCCCCAGGGGGGGTACCCCACTTTTAAATTCATAATGTTCAACTGTGGCTAGTTCAATTTTTCAAGTGTTTTTTTTGTGTTGTTGTTTGTACAGAAAAGTGTGCTACTGTGTGTACTAATGTACATAAAGTGTTGTTCTTGCTCTTGTTCATGTTGATGGACAAAAAGTGTTTAAAGACATAAGTGTAGCTCTTGTTCTTGTTGATGGACAAAAAAGTGTTTAAAGACAATAAGTGTTGTTCTTGCTGTTGATGGACAAAAAGTGTTTTTTATTTATGTTGTACATAAAGTGTCATTTTTATCGTTGTCAGGTTCATGTTGAACAAATAGAGTTTTTCATGTTGCAAATAAATGACCATGAAATATGTGTTGTCAGGTTCTTGTTGAACAAGTTTTATTCTTATGTTGTTGTTCATGTTGAATAAATAGAGTTTTTCATGTTGCCGAAATAAATGATCATGAAATATTTTTTTTTTTGTTGTTGTTCTTGTTAACGTAGATAGATCTATGGGAAAATTATTGCTACTACTACTTATTCATTGGACACGTATGATTTACAGTTAGTTTATAGTCCAACTGTTGTCAACAACAGCAGCAGCAGCATGTATCAATTTAAAACACCCTTCAGATCGTTTTCGTGGTGTGGTCCCTCAATGTCGGGGAAAACAACACTTTTAGCTAAAATAATTAAAATTGTCAGAAAATGTTTTTTGGAAAAGCCGAAAAAAATCTACTATTGCTATAGTATTTGGCAGGAGTCCTATGATCAAATAAAAGCTATTGCCACAACCATACCAATACAATTCATACGGGGGCTTGATGTTTTTCAATAGTATTGAAATCGAACTCGTGGCTGATTATTGATGATTTGGCTGAATCCATTGAACAGTTCTCACAGGAAATGCTACAACTGTTCACTGTTCGCTCCCACCATGAACACATTTCCATAACCCTAGTTCTACACAATCTGTTTCATCAGAGCAAATGTATGCGAACCCTTGCATTTAATTGCACCATCTATATTATCTATCGAGTTGTTCGTGATTCTAGCTCGCTAATAACTCTCAAATAAACAGATATACCCCGGCGCCCCTAAATTTCTGTTGTCAGCGTACACTCAGGCGACTAATAAACCCTACGGTTACATTTTGCTGGATCTTAATCAGAGCACACCCGAGGATCTACGTGTAGTCACCGACATTTTCAACAATGAAATTACAGTATATCTTCGGTGAACAGTAGAAAAGGCTATTAGTTGCCATTATGACACTGAAGAAACTACACGAACAACAGCATTTTATTTTCCGTTTTAAGCACTTCAAAACCTCCCTTTGCTTAGGAAGGCCATACTCAAACATGGTGTTGACAATGATTTCATTAATCTAATATCTGAACTTTGTTTAAATTTAACCGAGGGTAATGTTCAACTGCCAGAAGGTGTTAGACAAAAGACAAAGCAACATCGTTCCACTGTACGCGCCTTGGCTTATAAAAACAAGGGAAAATTTTTAAAAGAAAACGCCTCCTTCAAGCGGGCGGTAGCTTTTTTCACACTTTTTACTGCCAATAATTGCAGGACTTGTAAACAGTGTTTTTCTCTAGAGAATGGCAAAACCCTATAAATTGACACCATTTGAACTTGTCCTCTCGCCCGTCGAACATTTTGAAGACAATCTTAGCAAATTCATTAATGATGAGAATATTGCCGATGACAAAAAACTGCTTTTACTTCAAGATGCATTGCGACGTGTGGACAAACATAAACCTTATCGTGAGAGACCCACCGCTGTCGCCGATCCCTCTAAACAGGAATCATCTCCTCAAGATTCTGCACAGTCAAAGGAGAAGGAATTGAATTCAATTGTATTGAAAATTGGAAACCTATTGCCAGTGACCTATCGAGGACAGAGTAAAAGAGTATTATCATATCTCATGTTGGAAACTGGTGATGATCATCAAATTCAAGTCGACAGCACAGGGAACGAATTACAATTTAGGGAAAAAGTTATAATCTAGTTGATTTAATTTGTGATATGGTGACGAATCGTAAAGGACTTTTATCATTTGACAATAATCTATACACCTTTCTAAGTGTATTCAAACTTTCCCAAAAGTCTTATTGGCAATAAGCAAATTCTTAAGAAACTAAGAGAATACAGTCCACCAACAACGCCAACACCATTTAAAAAAGAAGAAGATTCAATATTTGAAATACTAGCAGCAGCAGCAATGATTTTTACAACACCTGTGGCTGCTAGTCAAAAGCGAAGACGAATTGATTTACCCTCCAGTGTGCAAAAGGGGAGTGGACATTACACTACGTGTTTGCGTTCAAAATGGATGAAGTCTGAAAGGTGTCTATGAAATATTGGTGAAGCGGGAAGTTTTAAGTTCTCCCAAAATGCTTTCTAAAGTTGTCTCCGGAAGCACATTGAAAAAAAGCAAAAGAGTATCTAGAGAATGAACCGGAGTTACCACACTGCATCGGAATCACTAGGCTTCGCGGCAAACAATATCGACAAACATAAAGCCTTTTTGCCTCGTGCATATAATGCACACGGATCTTTTTTAACTTTAGACGCAATTCAACGGCGTCACATTTGCACCCTACAAATATATTCTGGTGGCAATCAGTGTCATTTAGTCGCCTATGCCTATGCCATTCCATTACGGTCAAAGAGAGGTTGAAGTTGCTACGGGCCATTGAAAGTATTCTTGAACAGGATTCGATAGAAAAAAATCATCGGATCGTGTGCAGTGAATTTTGTTAACCCCAATGTGCAAAAGGTTCTATTGAATATAATACAACACTTTATCATAGTCACAGCCCGTAAGGCTGCATTGGCTGACGATTAATAAGAACGATTCGTCTATTAATTTCAAGATATTGTACACTGAAAAATACACCGGCTTATGTATTCATGATTTAGATAAAATCATGCAGATAATACAACCATCGACTCATCGATCTCTGTCCACTCAAGCCCTCGGATGTTTCACTGCAGTGAAAATACTTTTGATGCCTTTCTAAAGCAATATTCCAATGGTGGAAAAACGGAAAAAAAAAAATTGTGAAGAGAAATTCATGTTGGTGATACTGTGATTCGAATTAATAGAACCGCCCAATATTTTTTTGAAAAGGGGAATTATTTATGGAGCACTGAACTTTTTAAAGTAGTTCAAAATCCTGGACACTGAGCCCACGACATATCGACTGCGAGACACCAAACATGATGAGATTCTCGGCATTTTTATGAATATGAACTGCAAAAAAGTTAGAAAAACTAGTGAATTTATCAAATTGAAAAGATATTAAAGAGTCGTACTCGTAGGGCAAGAGACAGTTTGCTTGTTCGCTGGCTAGGATACAACTCAGATTTTGATTCTTGGGTCAGTGCTGAAAGATATTAACAATGCCCAGTGATTTCTATGTGACTTTTATGTCCAATGTTGGATCCTTTGATCCTTTCTACAATGATCTTGTATAGAACAAGTGATTTTTGGACGAAACTCTCCCCCACCATAAAATTCGACGACGGAAAATATGAAGTGGCTCTTGTCGACTGTATTCTCAAAATACCTACGACAATCCTGAGAAAAGATCGTAATATGATATAAAAAATTAGACCCTATGATTGCCGCCACCACCCTCAAGTGATCAAGAACAAATTCAAAAAATCAACTGGATGAAATTATCCATATATGATTACCCTACGAGGAACTCACCTGTATGAATGATTTATGATGTCGTTCTATTAATAAAAAGAATTTCCGCTCGTAAAAAAGGAGCTTTTTCATTTCAACTATTCAAAGGAGGAGGGAAGATCTACATTAGTTCACCTATTTGCCGATGAAAAGGTTATTCTCAATGATAACCTAAAGGGTGTTCTTGGCTTTAAGCTCAATATAATCAACGGTAAAAGTGCCGGAAACACTAATTTCATTTTTGCTGACTACCCACCTGCTTTCTCCACACACACTTGTATATTTCTCTACGCTTCATTTGGTGAAACATCCCGGGTTGGCAATTCAAATGTTCCCCTCCTACGAGTTCTTGAACGAAAAACCAATCAAAAACATATTTCACCACTACAATATAAAGCATCTTCAGTATATTCCTGTAAACACTTCTATTTGGAACTCTGTCAGTTACACTAAGAACTGAATTGGGTGATCCCATAGCAATTTCAAAGGTTTGGCTGTGATTAACATGCTTATTTTCATCCCATCGTTCCACAAACAAGATGTCTAATAAAAAGTGGTATTCAATTTGCCTGATATTGACTGCTATTTTAATACTCTTGGTCCAAGACAACAGGGCAATGAATGGGACTATTACAAAGGTCGCTCCGTCAATGTCTGGCTACGGTCTTGGCAGTTGGTTTGCTAAGCTCTTTCGCTCTGCACTACCACTGGCTAAAAAAATATCTTGTACCGGCTGCGACAGATTTTGCATCCTCTACACTATACGATTGGGGCTCTGGCAAGGATTTTTAAAACAAAGTGATACGGAAAATCTTCGTAGGTCCAGTGCGCGAACCGTTGGCGAGAGATTTAAACAAAATGGAAAAGGTTAAAAAAAGGTCGAGAAACACTGCATCACTCATCATCTCCACTCAGGTCAGAAACGAAAGACATCACCACTCTTGTCAAGAAAAAGAAGGAAAAAGCCGACACGTAGTGTAAACCAGAAGAAGAAGCCCGCAGGAAAGAGAATTTTTAGATTGAAACTAGATTTCTTCTCTTAAGATGTCCTACTACCTACCGATAAGGATTCTCAGCCCTCAATCACTCATCATTCTAATCTATGCAATGCAGAAAATCTTTGATGTGAGTGTCAAGCAATGGACACTATGAACAATTTTATCCACGAACAGACCCCTCTCCGATAATATCTACTTTTCAAATTTTCTCCAATGAAGACTAACTTTATGTGGACATGTCCTTCAACATTTATAGATTTACAAATGAAAGTCCCGGAAATCGGATAACACAATGCCAATTCGGGCCGATGGAATATCCTATGAAAATTGTTATGTTACATAATCTATTTCGTTCAATCAGTGTCTACATCAATGGCACACACAGTGAGCACAAGCAACAATCTCTCAAATTATACTAGCTGATATCCAATTCATGTTGATGACACCCAAGTCCATACAAGGAGATTGAGAGGCACCTCAATGGATATGAATATATTACTATACTGATAGTACAGATGCACTTAAAAATGCTACGAACTAGTGAATTACATCTAGTTGGAAAAATATATCATAAAAGATTTAATATACCCCAATGGATCCGCCCAATGCTAAAGTGGATATAAAACTGACGCTTGCATCCCTCCAATTCATATTGAGAAAAGAAACCTTGCTGCCAATCCTGATGTAAGTCTCTCCCTCACCTCGGCATACTTCATGTACGCAAACAACAGTTCATGATTTTTCTGTTGCTCCTTTGGCAGTGGAAAAACTGAAGCCCAATGTAATAATATTACTAAACTACTTGTTCCTCATACAATGCACCAATCAGCAGCGTCATATTGCCATGGGCTCACGCACCTTCACCGATTCATCCTTTATCAAATGGTGAAATTCCGTCAAAACTCGCTTTGGCATTTGTAAAAAGCGCCAGTGCATAGGATCGTGGACTGGATGTCCACATAAATTCGAGATGTTTTGGACTTTCATCTCTTGTGTGCAAAGTCAACGGTATATCCCACTCTACAATCTATCTTTTGATAAATTCCTATAGAACATTTTTTTGTATGAGTTGACAATGCAACCCCTAGCTCAATGACTCTCAACTATTTGAAAATGGTATAACCGAAGATATGTTTGCTAAAACCACATGGTATCATTGTACTGGGATTTGTCTGGCACACAGGATATGAGTATAGTACGTAACGGGGAGTGTGCGTTTAGAGTGTACAGTTTCCGACCCATTGGCTGAGAGTATTGTCACTAATCGTCACTAAATCAATATGAAACCTATTAGGAATCACTCCCGAAGGCAGTTTTCTACTAGACTTGGCGCTATGAACACCAGTCAATAATCAATATATTTAATATGGACCCCTACATGTCACAGTACAAATCCGATTGCTACCCTCGGAACTTTTCTTGGAAAAATTTAAAGTGTCAACAATACCTTAATTATTGGTTTAATAGCAGTCCATCGACTGTGCTGACGATGATTGGCTGTGCATCTTTCAAACAATGAAGACGATTGAATTTTTTTTGATCCTCTATGTCTACCCTATACATTTACACAACCCACATCAGGCAACTATATTGAGAGGCAGTGGGAAAACTATTATTCAAAATCGGAAGAGGGTGCAGGATCTAACGACTAAAAGCTGTGGCTTCCATGCAACTACTATATTTTGTGTTCCGATACCGCGGCTATACTTACAGCATTTTTTCTCCACAATTTTTATAGTGACAATCACGTCTGAACGACTTTCTAGTGATGAAAATATCCCCTCATACCTAAAACAGTATTGATTTCAGTGCCCTAAGAGTAAAGTACTTAAAAATGTTTGTGAATTTGTTTATTAATAAAATGCATATATATACAACAATGTCTTTAAATCTTCACTTTAGATTTCTTCTTCTTCTTCGATGGTATAGGCAACTGTGCGTGACCACTAATGCCGGTAAATCAATTGGATTCACTGTATATTGATCTTGATTTGACTGCCAAAGTCAGGGTCACATTTTCTACATACAATGTCAACTTCACTCTTGTCATATCTCTTTGTATTATTCAATGATGCTAATTTTCATTCATATTATGAAATTCTACGAGTTTCAATCTTTCTATTTGAAGCAATATCACATACAGTGTTTTCAAATGGTGAATCACATTCGGTAACTGCCAAATAGAAATCACTTGGTTTATAGTCATAGTAGGCAGTTGTAAGTCACAACGATTAGTAGAAACCAAATTGTCTTGTTACCTCCAACAAGTTGAATCGTAGACCTTACCCCTCCTCCCAGAATAATTTAATCCACGACGATACCAATCTCGTAGAAATAAACTAAAATCACGTTTGGGATTCTTTCCAATCATATCGGGGTAAGTGTATTCTCCCACTGATCACATTTATCATAGTGACAATTGGAGGCACAGGTGCCCTCTAGGGTGAGAGTCACACACGGCTCTTCAAGACTTGAACTTACATCCTTTAATTTGTACTGCATAGCCTCTGTGTAAATTTACAAGGATTACATCACATTTTCACTATAGTCATCAATTATCTTACAATTCTCACATTGAGGCCCACATGCCAAGAGTGTACATGCACAACGGACATGTATAGAACATTTTTTTGGTGTCTTCAATTTCACTTGACTCTCTCACAGCTATAAAACGGAAACTGATCGTCCTCGTCTCGATAAATTCAGTGAGGGGATGGGGAGAGGAGTAATAACTCTTGTGATGTCACCTCTTTCGAGTGAGGAGCCATCTACATTGAATCCATTGGAGCAATGTTGTCAAAAGTCATATCCCACGATATTATTTTCTGCTTTGTCCCAATTAATATATCAATAAATTGACTATAAGCATTTGAGTCACATTGTCACTTAGTTTCGATAACAATAGTCCCAATGTGGGAGAATCAGTTTTTCATATATTGTCAAGTGTTCCCTGACGAAGAAACATCCTGCGTTGAAGAGATAACTCGAGAGAATCGTCATCCAAAATCAAATGTTTTAATCCATAAACCCTAGATTTGATCTAATTCTCTCTTTCTCAAATTTATTCCATCTTTCAATCCTTTCACTCTGACTGCTGATTCGCTAGACTTGTGACCCTGACTTCAGTTAGCCCCTAGGAGCCTAACCTAACCAGAAAAGAAAGGGAACATTTTCGATTTCGGAACAATGGTATTACTAATTACAACAACAAGACTACAGCATGTACCAATTAGCGATACAGTTTTTGTTTTCAATATGTTTCACATAATGCACTTAAAGCACTTGAAAGTCTATTCACATGCGCTATATCAACTTTTGCAGCGAAAACAAATTGATCTCCATTTTAAATCTGCTCCAAAGGAATCAAATATCTTGCATATTACTTCATCCCATTACAGACAAAGCGTGATCCTATCGTGATTTCACCGCAAGTCTGGTGATTTTGTATTATTGCCATCAACTCCACTATCAACTTCTAAGAGGGAAACTTCCACTCGTCTCATCAACACACGAAATCTCCAAGTGAGTAAAGTCAATGTTCTTCCTGTCACTCCTTTGAGTCTATTACGATAATAAAAAAAACTTATTGCAATAAGCCATTCTTATATTATAGCAAATCTCCGCGCTAATACGTAACCAGCCCTCTGATTGGCTTAGAAGGAGACACGTGATCACGTTTCCCGTATTGATCAAGAAATCCCGAATCGATTACGCAATACAATTTCTCGGGAAACACTTTTCCCTTTCGATACGCAATCACTTTTCGGAAAAATTCACTTCCCCTCGAGTCATAGGTCATTACATTGCCCCTAGCGAATGAAATCACCCCCCTAGTGTAATAAGCAATAATTCCCGAGCGATTATGTAATCACCACTCATGTCATTCACGTGGCCAAACAACACAGATCGATAATCTTGAATAACTATGTCCGCCAGCATTAAACTAAAGGTAGATGGCAGCACACGTGTTCTCGTGGAGTCAA
>CM051266.1:17419877-17519877 GCA_027921565.1 Artemia sinica
GAGACACGTGATCCTGTTTCCCGTTATCTGATCAATGAAATCCCCAATCGATTACGCAATCAATTTCTCGGAAATCCACTTCCCCTTTCGATTACGCAATCAATTTTTCGGAAATTCACTTCCCCCTCGAGTCCTAGGTCAATACATTGCCCCTAGCGATTATGTAAATCACCCCCCAGTGTCATAAAGCAATAATTCCCCGAGCGATTATGTAAATCACCCCTCATGTCATTACACGTGGCCAAACAACAACAGATCGATAATCCTTGAATAACTTATGTCCCGCCAGCATTAAACTAAATTGTAGATGGCAGCACAGTGTTCTCGTGGGAGTCAATAAGGCCTTTCTACTCCTGCACACAAAGTATCACTTTAAACAAATCATTCACCGGGCCTCCATTGGTACTAGTGGTTAGTACGTCGGTGCAGTTACCATTCCTTTAAAAGCGGATAAGTCTCTTCGAGTCCCAACAAAAACTTTTTTTTTTAGATCAAATAAGTTTTTTAGACAGACAATAAATTAGACAAACAAAGTACGTCTTTTGTTTGATTTTAAAAACCGTGTAGGTCAAAATAGACATTTCGTTGCTACAGCCGTTCGGACCTGTCTTCTCTTCTCACTTTTTTAGTTCTCGAAAGCGTCATTTTTTCTCAGGGCTACTTCTAAATGTCAGAAAACGGCAAGATAGAGGAGCTTTTAAACGATTGTAACCACTTGACCAACACCAGTTGACTGAGTGGTTAAGGAGATCGACGTCTTTTTGTTTAACTTTAAAAACAAGTAGGTCAAAATAGACATTTCGTTGCTACAGCCGTTCGGACCTTGTCGCACCCGTATTTACGTATTTAATATATGATATATTTTACCCCCCCCCCACCCGCCTAATATGCAAAAAATAGCCCAAATTTGTTTCTAAACTATTATATATTCATCCTATTATATTATATTTAATTAGCATTTACCAAACTTGACTTCTTTCGTGTGTACCATACAATGCACAAGTACCATAAAAACAAATGGACTTTTAGCTGGTACTCACTATTCAAATTTTGATGTAAATCACCCCCCAGTGTCATAAATCAATAATTCCCCGAGCGATTATGTAAATCACATAATCAAATGGACTTTTAGCTGGTACTCACTACTCAAATTTTGAAGTCCTTGAAAGTCCATTCTCCTTCTTGTCCCATCCTCATAAAGACTTCTATTATTTTTTTTTTTTTTTAATTGGGCTAGTTTGTCATTTCTATTGCTAGTTTTTAGGCAAAACTCGAAAATATACTGTAAAATGACATTTCTCAGGTTTCAAATAATTCTGTTTTTCAAGTGGTACGAATATTGAACATTTTATATATAATGTGATCGAAACAAAATAAAAGAAGTTTTACTTCCATTTTGCAACCGCTTTCCCCTCCCGCAGGCATCTCGCAAACCTTAAAACACTGTTTTTGTTTTTGTAAATGTGATACTAGAAAGAATAAGAAAAAGACAATAGAAAGACAAAGGGGAACGAGAAAATAAATTTATTTTCATTAAAATACAAATTTAACTCCCTCACTTCCAGTAAATCTTACGCTTGGTACTAGATAAATGTGATAAGCCCCCCTTTTTACATTCCGTTTCCTTAATCTTATAGCTTTTGTCCTTCTCAATTGGTCACATGCTAAAGTTACTCCTATCACATTCAATGTCATTCAAATTAATTTGTAGCCCTTAAAAGGGCTGTTGGTTGATTTGGGCATAGGCCCAAAGTTAGATTAACTTTGGTTAATTTGGGTAGTGTCATTCAATTAATTATATATATATTATATTTCCAATTGGGCCCTAGCCTTAGTCGACCCAGCCCTTGGGGGGCGATCAAATGAAAAGCTGGGGAAAGTTGATTGTGGATGGCAAAGTTAGATTACATTTGGGGAGGAAAAAGGTAAAGTATTCAGATTAACAGAGGAATACAAAAAAGAAAGAGAAAAAAAACATGAGGATTTTCATATATAATAATTATCCAATTGGGCCCACTGTAGATCTAAAAGTAAATATGCTCCTGTGGTTGGCATTATGGCTGGGGGTATTGGGTGATGGCAAATTCATCCAAGGGGAGGGGGTTAGATAAATAACACGAACGTTTCGTTAAATTGAAATCGAGTTGTTGGACTGTGATGAAAAAGTTAGAGCCATGGGTATTTGGAGAAAAGCCAAGACCGATAGTCTGAGTGACAGGCAAATTCAGACGCAGATAGTCTGATTTAGATATCCTGAGTTAGAAGTCCATGGAAATTAGGGGGCCAGGCCGTATCCCAAAATTTGTGTCCGACCTTTAATAACGTGACAAAAAATCATTTAGATTGTAAACTGTATTGAAGAATAGATGGCCTTCAAGTATAATTCCACTTTCATAATAGTAGAATTTGAGCATAAACTTCTCAAAGCATCCGACGCTTTGAACCCTAGAAAAGAAAGTTGATTTTGGTGCGCGCTTGAGGGCCATTTTGATTTCTTTTTAAGCATCAATATCGTTGACACTCTTATCCATCGCAATCACAAATTCAGAAAGCTCGATTGTGCCATTTCCTAAAAATAGTATCTTTTATAGCTTTCCATTTCGTGCAACAAATTCTGTTTGAAAGGGGCTAAAGCAAGTTCAAAGAAACTAAAGGAAGTCGGAAGGATCTAGGATATTTAGTTTCAATATTTCAATATTTTCACGTTTATCCTAAATAATGATTATAGCTTATCATAAAAAGAAATATGACACAATGATATTAATTTTAAATTTGACTTTCTAATTTTCCCTTTCAACTATAATTCAACTGCTGTTTATGCCTAAAACACGTTAGACAATATTTACTTTTGAACTATAGCGTTATTACCGTCTAAAAAACACCATCTTCAGGACTAATTCTGACGGCTGGCTCGTAAGGCTCGAAAGAGAGAAATCAAGCAAACTGGGCAAGCAAACTTTATTTCTTGTTAGAAAAGGACAAGCCTTGAAAGTTTATTTAGATTCTGTTGGGTAAGAGTGTTTCTCTCGGTAAGCTATTTCGGGACTATAAAGCAATCTGGGATCTTTCAGTTAGCAGAAGAAAGGCCAGAATAACAAATAAACAAAAAACATTGTGCCCATTTGCTAAAAGTAGCTTTTTTTATCAATAAAAAATGACTTCTGAGCCCCTTTTGCCAATTTACCAGCCTGGCTGGGCTTGGAAATAAAATATTATTAGACTTTATATAGTCAAACAGTTGGCGGTAATGAACTGTAATTAAGAAGTGACGCGGCTCAATAGTAACGGAAACTCTGAAAAATGGGATTTTGTTATCAACAGAGATAATATATATATTATCGTCGAAGTACGTCGACGAAGGTAAAGAAGGTATTCTTCAACAGGAATGAAAATACAAGAAAACCTACCTGCTTTTCTTTCTGAATTCCAAAATCTAACATTTTATAAAAGGCATCATTTGAAATACTAGTTTTACCACCACTCAAAGAGGAAATGTACCGATTTTCAAAAAAATGAAAATGATTCCTGCACACAAAGTATCACTTTAAACAAATCATTCACCGGGCCTCCATTGGTACTAGTGGTTAGTACGTCGGTGCAGTTACCATTCGTTTAAAAGCGGAAAAGTCTCTTCGAGTCCCAACAAAACTTTTTTTTTTTAGACAAATAAGTTTTTTAGACAGACAATAAATTAGACAAACAAAGTACGTCTTTTGTTTAATTTTAAAACCGTGTAGGTCAAAATAGACATTTCGTTGCTACAGCCGTTCGGACCTGTCTTCTCTTCTCACTTTTTTAGTTCTCGAAAGCGTCATTTTTGCTCAGGGCTACTTCTAAATGTTCAGAAAACGGCAAGATAGAGGAGCTGTTTAAACGATTTTAACCACTTGACCAACCAGTTGACTGAGTGGTTAAGGAGATCGACGTCTTTTGTTTAACTTTAAAAACACGTAGGTCAAAATAGACATTTCGTTGCTACAGCCGTTCGGACCTTGTCGCACCCGTATTTACGTATTTAATATATGATATACTTTACCCCCCCCCCCACCCGCCTAATATGCAAATATATAGCCCAAATTTGTTTCTAAACTATTATATATTCATCCTATTTTATTATATTTCATTAGCATTTACCAAACTTGACTTCTTTCGTGTGTACCATACAATGCACAAGTACCATAAAAACAAATGGACTTTTAGCTGGTACTCACTATTCAAATTTTGAGTCCTTGAGAGTCCATTCTCCTTCTTGTCCCATTCCTCATAAAGACTTTTATTATTATTATTATTATTTTTTAATTAGGCTAGTTTTAATTTCTATTGCTAGTTTTTAGGCAAAACTCGAAAATATACTGTAAAAAGGACATTTCTCAGGTTTCAAATAATTCTGTTTCAAGTGGTACGAATATTGAACATTTTATATATAATGTGATCGAAACAAATAAAAGAAGTTTACTTCCATTTTGCAACCGCTTTCCCCTCCCGCACGTATCTCGCAAACCTTAAAAACACTGTTTTTGTTTTTGTAAATGTAATACTAGAAGGAAAATAAATTTATTTTCATTAAAATACAAATTTAACTCCCTCACTTCCAGTAAATTCTTACGCTTTGTTACTAGATAAATGTGAAAGCCCCCCCTTTTACATTCCGTTTCCTTAATCTTATAGCTTTGTCCTTCTCATGTGGTCACATGCTAAAGTGTCATTCAATTAATTTGTAGCCCTTAAAAGGGCTGTTGGTTGATTTGGGATAGGCCCAAAGTTAGATTAACTTTGGTTAATTTGGGGTAGTGTCATTCAATTAATTATATATATATATAATTCCAATTGGGCCCAGCACTTAGTCTACCCCGCCCTGGGGGCATCTAGGGCTGGGGGTATTGTGATGGCAAAGCCTCATCCAAGGGGAGGGTTAAAAATAACACGAAACGAGCTTTTCGTTAAATTGAAATCAAGTTGTTGGACTGTGATGAAAAAGTTAGAGCCATGGGTATTTGGAGAAAAGCCAAGACCGATAGTCTGAGTGAGAGGCAAATTCAGACGCAGATAGTCTGACTTAGATATTCTGAGTTAGAAGTTTATGGAAATTAGGGGGCCAGGCCGTATCCCAAAATTTGTGTCCGACCTTTAATAACGTGACAAAAAATCATTCAGATTGTAGACTGTATTGAAGAATAGATGGCCTTTAAGTATAATTCCACTTTCATAATAGTAGAATTTGAGCATAAACTTCTCAAAGCATCCGACGCTTTGAACCCTAGAAAAGAAAGTTGATTTTGGTGCGCGCTTGAGGGCCTCTTTGATTTCTTTTTAAGCATCAATATCGTTGACACTCTTATCCATCGCAATCACAAATTCAGAAAGCTCGATTGTGCCATTTCCTAAAAATAGTATCTTTTATAGCTTTCTATTTCGTGCAACAAATTCTGTTTGAAAGGGGCTAAAGCAAGTTCAAAGAAACTAAAGGAAGCCGGAAGGATCTAGGATATTTAGTTTCAATATTTCAATATTTTCACGTTTATCCTAAGTAATGATTATAGCTTATCATAAAAAGAAATATGACACAATGATATTAATTTTAAATTTGACTTTCTAATTTTTCCTTTCAAATATAATTCAAGTGCTGTTTATGCCTAAAACACGTTCGACAATATTTACTTCTGAACTATAGCGTTATTACCGTCTAAAAAACACCATCTTCAGGACTAATTGTGACGGCTGGCTCGTAAGGCTCGTAAGAGAGAAATCAAGCACACTGGGAAAGCAGACTTTATTTCTTGTTAGAAAAGGACAAGCCTCGAAAATTTATTTAGATTCTGTTGGGTAAGAGTGTTTCTCTCGGTAAGCTATTTCGGGACTATAAAGCAATCTGGGCTCTTTCAGTTAGCAGAAGAAAGGCCAGAATAACAAAATAAACAAAAACATTGTGCCCATTTGCTAAAAGTAGCTTTTTATCAATAAAAAATGACTTCGGAGCCCCTTTTGCCAATTTACCAGCCTGGCTGGGCTTGGAAAAAAAAATATTATTAGACTTTATATAATCAAACAGTTGGCGGTAATGAACTGTAATTAAGAAGTGACGCGGCTCAATAGTAACGGAAACTCTGAAAAATGGGATTTTGTTATCAACAGAGATAATATATAGTTAGGTCACGTTAAGTTAGGTTAGGTTAGCCTACGTACGCGCGCGTACGTAGGCTAACCTAACCTAACCTAACTTAACCTGACCTAACTTAATCTAACCTAACCTAACCTAATTTAATCTTTTTACCATGTTTAAGTTAGGTTAGGTTAGCTTATCATGAGCGCTCATGATAAGTTAACCTAACCTAGCCTAACTTAAACATGGAGAAATGTTCATAATTATTTATTAATATTTATTTATACCTAACCTAACCTATTGTTTTTGGTGGTTAGATGAATGAACTGAATTTAAGAAAAATTAGAAATAGAGTGAAACTTTTTATCTTCATGGTAAATAATCACAATCATAGTATAGCCATTCCTATCTTCTATGGAAAAATTTAGAATTGAACTTTTTATGTCTTTTTTATGTCTTTGAGAAATTATGAACTGAAATGGAAGCTTTTTCATTTTCATTGGTAAATTTCAGAATTGAGCTAACTTTTTTTTCTCCTCTCTAAGAAAATTCAGAAGAGAACTTGTACATTTTGCACTTTTTCGAGAAAACTTAGAATTAAAGTGGAGCCCCATATCTTCATGAAGAATAATCATAATCAAAGTATAACTTTTTCTATCTATCTATGAAAAATTTGGAACAATATTTTAAATTTTGTCATCTCTTTGAGAAAAATCTGAATTGAAGTGGAAAATTTTATATTATTTTATGAAAATAGAATTGATCAATAACTTATTTCATTTTCATTGAGAAAATTCAGAATCGAAGTTGAACTTTTCTTTTCCGGGAAAATATTTGGAACAGAACTTTAAATTTTTTCATCTCTTTGAGAAAAGTCGGAATTGAATTTAAGAAAATTTAGAATTAAAATGAAACTTTTTATCTTCATGGAAAATAATCACAATCATAGTATAACTTTTCCTATCTTCTATGGAAAAATTTAGAACTGAACTTTAAATTTTTTATGTCTTGGTGAACTTAAAACTGATGTGGAAGCTTTTTATTTTCTCTGGAGAAATTAGAATTGAATTATGTTCTTTGGTAAATTTCAGAAGAGACTTGAACTTTTCTATCTTCTATGGAAAATTTGGAACATTATTTTAAATTTTTTCATCTGTTTGAGAAAAATCTGAACTGAAGTGGAAAATTTTTATATTATTTTGGGAAAATAGAAATGATCAATAACTTATTTTCATTTTCATTGAGGAAATTCAGAATCGAAGTTCAACTTTTCTTCACTTCTTTGAGAAAAATTAAAAATTGAAGTGAAACTTTTAATCTTCATAGGAAATAATCAAAATCATAGTATAAGTTTTCCCATCTTCTATGTAAAAATATAGAACTGAACTTTAAATTTTTTATGTCATGGTGAACTTAAAACTTAAGTGGAAGCTTTTTATTTTCTCTGGAGAAATTAGAATTGAATTGTGTTCTTTGGTAAAATTCAGAAGAGAACTTGAATATTCACGATCAAAGTATAACTTTTCCAATCTTCTATGAAAAATTTGGAACAGAACTTTAAATTTTTTTCATCTCTATGTGGAAAGTCGGAACTGAATTTAAGAAAATTTGAATTAAAGTGAAACTTTTTATCTTCGTGGAAAATAACCACAATCATAGTATAACTTTTCCTATCTTCTACGGAAAAATTTTAGAACAGAACTTTAAATTTTTTTTATGTCTTGGTGAACTTAAAACTGAAGCGAAAGCTTTTTATTTTCTCTGGAGAAATTAGAATTGAATTCTGTTCGTTGGTAAAATTCAGAAGAGAACTTGAACTTTTCTATCTTCTATGAAAAATTTGGAAGTATTTTAAATTTTTCATCTCTTTGAGAAAAATCTGAACTGAAGTGGAAAATTTTTATATTATTTTGGGAAAATAGAATTGATCAATAACTTATTTCATTTTCATTAAGAAAATTCAGAATTGAAGTTGAACTTTTCTTCTTCCGGGAAAATATTTGGAACAGAACTTTAAATTTTTTCATCTCTTTGAGAAAGGTCGGAACTGAATTTAAGAAAATTTAGAATTAAGGTGAAACTTTTTTATCTTCATAGAAAATAATCACAATCATGGTATAACTTTTCCTATCTTCTACGGTCAAATTTAGAACTGAACTTTAAATTTTTATGTCTTGGTGAACTTAAAAACCTAAGTGGAAGCTTTTTATTTTCTCTGGTGAAATTAGAATTGAATTGTGTTCTTTGGTAAAATTCAGAAGAGAACTTGAACTTTTCTATCTTCTACGAAAAATTTGGTACAGAATTTTAAATTTTTTCATCTCTTTTTGAGAAAAATCTGAACTGAAGTGGAAACTTTTTATATTATTTGGAAAAATAGAAATGATCAATAACTTATTTCATTTTCATTAAGAAAATTCAGAATCGAAGTTGAACTTTTCTTCTTCCTGGAAAATATTTGGAAAAGAACTTTAAATTTTTTCATCTCTTTGAGAAAACCCGGAATTGAATTTAAGAAAATTTAGAATTAAAGTGAAACTTTTTATCTTCTTAGAAAATAATCACAATCATGGTCTAACTTTTCCTATCTTCTACGGAAAAATTTAGAACTGAACTTTAAATTTTTTATGTCTTGGTGAACTTAAAGCTGAAGTGGAAGCTTCTTATTTTCTCTGGTGAAATTAGAATTGAATTGTGTTCTTTGGTAAAATTCAGAAGAGAACTTGAACTTTTCTATCTTCTAAGAAAAATTTGGAACAGAGCTTTAAACTTTTTCATCTCTATGTGAAAAGTCAGAACTGAATTTAAGAAAATTTAGAATTAAAGGAAACTTTTTATTTTCATGGAAAATAATCATAATCATAGTATAACTTTTCCTATCTTCTATGTAAAAATTTAGAACTGAACTTTAAATTTTTTATGTCTTAGTGAACTTAAGACTGAAGTGGAAGCTTTTATTTCTCTGGAGAAATTGGAATTGAATTATGTTCTTTGGTAAAATTCAGATTAGAACTTGAAATTTTTTATCTTCTAAGAAAAATTTGGAACAATATTTAAAATTTTTTCATCTCTTTGAGAAGAATCTGAATTGAAGCGGAAAATTTTATAATATTTTGAGAAAATGGAATTGATCAATAACTTATTTCATTTTCATTGAGAAAATTCAGAATCGAAGTAGAACTTTTCTTTCTTCCGGGGAAATATTTGGAACAAAACTTTAAATTTTTTCATCTCTTTGAGAAAGGTTGGAACTGAATTTAAGAAAATTTAGAATTAAAGTGAAACTTTTTATCTTCATAGAAAATAATCACAATCATGGTATAAACTTTTCCTATCTTCTACGGAAAAATTTAGAAGTGAACTTTAAATTTTTTATGTCTTGGGCCTTTTCTTCTTCCGGGAAAAGTATTTCTTGGTGTTGAGGTAACCAAAAAGCTGTAAAGTATAGTTGTGGGTGAAAAAGATAAGTACTTCAAGTTGGAAAATGGGTTTAGGAGGGAAATTAAGAAAGTAACTTGCTCTGAAATGGTCTTTGAAAAGTATTTCTTGGTGTTGAGATATCCAAAAAGCTGTAAAGTATAGTTGTGGGTGAAAAAGATAAGTACTTCAAACTTGTAAAATGGGTTTAGGAGGGACATTACAGAAAGTAACTTGCTCTGAAATGGTCTTTGAAAAGTATTTCTTGGTATTGAGGTATCCAAAAAGCTGTAAAGTATAGTTGTGGGTGAAAAAGATAAATACTTCAAGTTGGAAAATGGGTTTAGAAGGGACATTAAGAAAGTAACTTGCTCTGAAATGGTCTTTGAAAAGTATTTCTTGGTGTTGAGGTATCCAAAAAGCTGTAAAGTATAGTTGTGGATGAAAAAGATAAGTACTTCAAGTTGGAAAATGGGTTTAGAAGGGACACTAAGAAAGTAACTTGCTCTTAAATGGTCTTTGAAAAGTATTTCTTGGTGTTGAGGTATCCAAAAAGCTGTAAAGTATAGTTTGTGGATGAAAAAGATAAGTACTTCAAGTTGGAACATGGGTTTAGGAGAACATTAAGAAAGTAACTTGCTCTGAAATGGTCTTTGAAAAGTATTTCTTGGTGTTGAGGTAACCAAAAAGCTGTAAAGTATAGTTGTGGGTGAAAAAGATAAGTACTTCAAGTTGGAAAATGGGTTTAGGAGGGACATTAAGAAAGTAACTTGCTCTGAAATGTCTTTTGAAATGTATTTCTTGGTGTTGAGGTATCCAAAAAGCTGTAAAGTATAGTTGTGGGTGAAAAAGATAAGTACTTCAAGTTGGAAAATAGGTTTAGAAGGGACATTAAGAAAGTAACTTGCTCTGAAATGGTCTTTGAAGAGTATTTCTTGGTGTTGAGGTATCCAAAAAGCTGTAAAGTATAGTTGTGGGTGAAAAAGATAAGTACTTTAAGTTGAAAAAAGGGTTTAGGAGGGACATTAAGAAAGTAACTTGCTCTGAAATGGTCTTTGAAAAGTATTTCTTGGTGTTGAGGTATCCAAATAGCTGTAAAGTATAGCTGTGGGTGAAAAAGATAAGTACTTCAAGTCGAAAAAAAAAGGGTTTAGGAGGGACATTAGGAAAGTAACTTGCTCTGAAATGGTCTTTGAATAGTATTTCTTGGTATTGAGGTATCCAAAAAGCTGTAAAGTATAGTTGTGGGTGAAAAAGATAAGTACTTCAAGTTGGAAAATGGGTTTAGGAGGGACATTAAGAAAGTAACTTGCTCTGGAATGGTCTTTGAAAAGTATTTCTTGGTGTTGAGGTATCCAAAAAGCTGTAAAGTATAGTTGTGGGTGTAAAAGATAAGTACTTCAAGTTGAAAAATGGGTTTAGAAGGGACATTAAGAAAGTAACTTGCTCTGAAATGGTCTTTGAAAAGTATTTCTTGGTGTTGAGGTATCCAAAAAGCTGTAAAGTATAGTTGTGGGTGAAAAAGATAAGTACTTCAAGTTGGAAAATGGGTTTAGGAGGGACATTAAGAAAGTAACTTGCTCTGAAATGGTCTTTGAAAAGTATTTCTTGGTGTTGAGGTATCCAAAAAGCTGTAAAGTATAGCTGTGGGTGAAAAAGATAAGTACTTCAAGTTGGAAAATGGGTTTAGGAGGGACATTAAGAACGTTTCTTGCTCTGGAATAATCTTTGAAAAGTATTTCTTGGTGTTGAGGTATCCAAGCTGTAAAGTACAGTTGTGGGTGTAAAAGATAAGTACTTCAAGTTGAAAAATGGGTTTAGAAGGGACATTAAGAAAGTAACTTGCTCTGAAATGGTCTTTGAAAAGTATTTCTTGGTGTTGAGGTATCCAAAAAGCTGTAAAGTATAGTTGTGGGTGAAAAAGATAAGTACTTCAAGTTGGAAAATGGGTTTAGGAGGGACATTAAGAAAGTAACTTGCTCTGAAATGGTCTTTGAAAACTATTTCTTGGTGTTGAGGTATCCAAAAAAAAAGCTGTAAAGTATAGTTGTGGGTGAAAAAAAAGTACTTCAACTTGTAAGATAGGTTTAGAAGGGACATTAAGAGAGTAACTTGCTCTGAAATGGTCTTTGAAAAGTATTTCTTGGTTTTGAGTTAACCAAAAAGCTGTAAAGTATAGTTGTGGGTGAAAAAGATAAGTACTTCAAGTTGGAAAATGGGTTTAGAAGGGACATTAAGAAAGTAACTTGCTCTGAAATGGTCTTTTGAAAAGTATTTCTTGGTGTTGAGGTATCCAAAAAGCTGTAAAGTATAGTTGTGAATGAAAAAGATAAGTACTTCATGTTGGAAAAATGGGTTTAGGAGGGACATTAAGAAAGTAGCTTGCTCTGAAATGGTCTTTGAAAAGTATTTCTTGGTGTTGAGGTAACCAAAAAGCTGTAAAGTATAGTTGTGGGTGAAAAAGATAAGTACTTCAAGTTTGGAAAATGGGTTTAGGAGGGACATTAAGAAATTAACTTGCTCTGAAATGGTCTTTGAAAAGTATTTCTTGGTGTTGAGGTATCCAAAGAGCTGTAAAGTATAGTTGTGGGTGAAAAAGATAAGCACTTCAACTTGTAAGATAGGTTTAGAAGGGACATTAAGAAAGTAACTTTCTCTGAAATGGTCTTTGAAAAGTATTTTCTTGGTTTTGAGGTAACCAAAAAGCTGTAAAGTATAGTTGTGGGTGAAAAAGATAAGCACTTCATGTTGAAAAAGGGGTTTAGGAGGGACATTAAGAAAGTAACTTGCTCTGAAATGGTCTTTGAAAAGTATTTCTTGGTGTTGAGGTATCCAAAAAGCTGTAATGTATAGTTGTGGGTGAAAAATATAAGTACTTCAAGTTGGAAAATGGGTTTAGGAGGGACATTAAGAAAGTAACTTGCTCTGAAATGGTCTTTGAAAAGTATTTCTTGGTGTTGAGGAAACCAAAAAGCTGTAAAGTATAGTTGTGGGTGAAAAAGATAAGTACTTCAAGTTGGAAAATGGGTTTAGGAGGGACATTAAGAAAGTAACTTGCTCTGAAATGGTCTTTGAAAAGTATTTCTTGGTGTCGAGGTATCCAAAAAGCTGTAAAGTTTAGTTGTGGGTGAAAAAGATAAGTACTTCAACTTGTAAAATAGGTTTAGAAGGGACATTAAGAAAGTAACTTGCTCTGAAATGGTCTTTGAAAAGTATTTCTTGGTGTTGAGGTAACCAAAAAGCTTAAAGTATAGTTGTGGGTGAAAAAGATAAGTACTTCAAGTTGGAAAATGGGTTTAGAAGGGACATTAAGAAAGTAACTTGCTCTGAAATGGTCTTTGAAAAGTATTTCTTGGTGTTGAGGTATCCAAAAATCTGTAAAGTATAGTTGTGGATGAAAAAGATGGGTACTTCAATTGGAAAATGGGTTTAGGACGGTCACTAAGAAAAGAACTTGTTCTGAAATGCCTTTTGAAAAGTATTGCTTGGACTCCAGTCATGACCTTCTGATAGGGTTCTACCGATTATGTAATCAATTTCTCAGAAATCCATTTGTCCTAGTCGATTACGTCATTCTATATCCATATATGGACTCCGTCACGACCTCCTGATAGGGTTCTACTGATTATGTAATCAATTTCTCAGAAATCCATTTGTCCTAGTCGATTACGTCATTCTATGTCCATATATGGACCCCAGTCATGACCTTCTGATAGTGTTCTACCGATTATGTAATCAATTTCTCAGAAATCCATTTGTCCTAGTCGATTACATCATTCTATGTCCATATATGGACCCCCGTCACGATCTCCTGATAGGGTTCTACTGATTATGTAATCAATTTCTCAGAAATCCATTTGTCCTAGTCGATTACGTCATTCTATGTCCATATATGGACCCCCGTCACGACCTCCTGATAGGGTTCTACCGATTATGTAATCAATTTCTCAGAAAATCCATTTGTTCTAGTTGATTACGTCATTCTTATGTCATATGTCATGTGTCATGTGTCATTCGTCATGTGTCATGTGTCATGTTTGGTGTCATGTGTCATGTGTCATGTGTCATGTCTCATGTGTTGTGTCATGTGTCACGTGTCATGTGTCATGTATCACGTGTCACGTGTAACCTGTCTCTAACTGTTTCGCCGAAATAATTCCATAAAATGTCTAAAACGGTTTCGCGCCCAATAGTCCCTAAACAGAATTTCAGCGAGTTTCTTTTTGTTTTTGGCATCCCTGTGCTTTCACATTTGAAATTACTACGAAACCCTTTCGTGCGCTAATCACTTCATCGCTAAGATCAAAACATTCACCCGGAAACAATTCTCTTGGTAGAACTCCAAAGACATTAATAGACATTCGCTCGGAAACAATTCTCTTTGGAAACAACAAATTAATTCCCCTTTCGTGAATCAATAATTCTCCATAGAAACAACAAATTAATTCCCCTTTCGTGACAAATCAATCAATACTGACATCATCTGTCAGGTATTAATAAACATTCGCCCGGAAACAATTCTCTTTGGAAATACATCAAAGACATTAATTAACTTGACGTCATCTGTCAGACATTAAGTAACTTCCCCGGAAACAATTTGATTAATGACTGACAGCACAGGTGTTCCATCTCCCTAGGGACTCTATGCCCATATATGGTGTAGGGTCACGAGTCAATAAGGCCTTTCTACTTAGGACTCCCCGTAATATTGTGGCAGTAGGAAATTTTGTATTGATGGGAAGGATGTCAAATGAAGTGTAATTTTTCTTTAGTATTTGTCTTTTTGTATATGGCTTTAATTGGCTTTTAAATACAGATTATTATTATTATTATATCCTTAAACTCCCTCTAGAAAAGCCTAAAATATTTTGGCTGACATACCACTTTGTATGTCTATATATATATATATATATATATATATATATATATATATATATATATATATATATATATATATATATATATATATATATATATATATATATATATATATATATATATATATATATATATATATATATATCAAGGCCGTATCCAGGATTTTCCAGAGGGAAGGGGGGGGGGGGCTGTACAGAAAAAAAACTTTTGAAACCGCATTAAAAATTTGTTAATATGCATTTTTGTTACGTTTTTACGATCCAGACATAAATTTCGGATGGGGAGTTCAAGCCCCCCCCCCCCCCCCCCTTGTGCCCCTCCTAAACGATGGTATGTAAAACCGTGTGTCTCCTGGATACATGGTTACACTGTTCATCCAATCACCAAAAAACTTTAAGTAAGTTATTGAGTACACTCTTGCGAAGGCTTTATGCATAAAATCTCACCCCCCTCCCAATAAGGACATTTTAGTAATTTGTACAGTGACTGAAATTAAGACCCCTCAACGCAAAACAATTAACAGTCCCTTTTGGTCATATTATTCACACTTTCTGGATATTCAATTAATAGGTTAGTTGATTATGAATTATGACGTCTAACACACCTCCAAAGTTACAAAATTGTTTTTTAAATAAACTCTCTAACACTTTCGTTATTTGGTATTCAACTTAAATTTTGAAATACTTTTCTCATTTAAAAATATTATTGTTAACTTACAAGTGGGGAAAATTCGCCAAGGGAGAATTTTGCGCGGGCAGGAATTCTGGGGATGGAGAATTTTTCATATCAAAACAAGTTTGATTTGCATACCCTTTTCCCGACTCTTTTCATGTGCAATTAAAGTAGAGAGAGGAGGTGCTACTCGTGTCACCCACCCTGCTGCCACCTACAACTTTTTTACATAGTTTAATGGGGACAGTCTCAATGACCTCTTTCTCCAAATTAACGTCACCGGTCCCTCCACCCTCCAACACACGTTACCTGGACCTTTGGGCACCCAAGTGCAGCCAGGATTTGCAAATGTAAGCTTTTTTCCCTCAAACTATCTTATAGAAATACATATCTATTTCTTCCAATGTTTTTTTAGTCCTTTCTTTCCACTATTTTTCAACACTGTGTAAAAGTGTATCTCTGAGATATTAACCCCCCCCCCCGATTATTACATATCTAAATGTAATTTTTTGCAAAATTACATATCTAAATGTAATTTTTTTTGCAAAGAAACCGCTCTTTTTTATTATCTTTGCTATTTTCTATGCATTCCCCCTATCTCTTCACTATCACATATAGTTTTAGGTACCTTTGAAACTCTGTGAATGCTATTTTCACATAGTTTTAAGAGAGAGTTTATTCCATTTATCTATTGCACATAACGACGTTCTAATTTGCACTGAATATTTTTAAATAGCTTTCAATCGTGCCAAGATTTTAGCGAGGGGAAACCAAGTTAACGGTTCCCGGCATTTTCCTCGTCTGAAGTTCAATCTTGGAAATCGGAACACTCGCGCGCGACGGGTTACAATAATTAAACTCATGAGTTCACTGAACCAGTATGGAATTAGAAAGAAATAGCGAATATTTCAACTTTTGACGAGCATTATGTAAAGGGGGCTGGGAGCCATGGGGTGGGGGGGCAGAGAGAAGAAGCACCACGGGACGCGCCACGGGATGCGCCGCGGGGATGCGCCGCAGGCCCGAGAAGCGCTGCAGGATGCGCTGCGGGCCCGAAAAGCGCCGCGAAAAAAAAAAAAAAAAAAAAAAGCAGTGCTGATTTGATCACCTTGAAATAAACTATTTTTGATAATATTGCCACCTTCTATGTAAAGCGATGTTTTAGATTGTAAATATATTAAGTTGGAAATTGACTGCCTTCAGTTGAATTAACCAAATGCTACTACTAAGCGTTGACTTTAAATAATAATCCAAATTTTAACAGTAGGGATGATTTGAACACTTTGAAAATAAGCTATTTTTCATTTATAGGTTGGACGACCATTGGTCCCATATTCGCCATCGTCATCGAGTGAAGGAGAGGAAGAACTCATTGAAGGGGCAATGGAGTTTCATGACATTCAGGACAATGAAACATCAACTATCAATGACTGGCATGGTATCATTAACTCTGATGAAATACCTTTTAATATTGATGCTTTTCTAAGTAATTATTTCAATGTAGAACCTAGCACAGTTGAGCAAGGTAATGTTCCTAGTTCAGAGGCGGAGTTGCCAGTGCTAAGTCCAAATACCCTACAAATTTTGGAGGATTTTGCAGGGAACCCTCCTCCCACTGATTACCTACTTCCACTTCAAACAACTGAAGTGGAGCATAGCCCAAATATTGTTGAACAACTTGGGGGAGGGGGTAATATACAAGAGGGGGATACGAATTTTCCAGACTTTCAATTATCCAAGACAATTTTAAATAATATAGTTGTTTTCACTGCGACTTTTGGGGATCCCTTTAGTTCACTTATGGGGGGAAATTTTGTGTTTGATCCTGTAGAAATTGTGCATGCCTATGTAGATAAAATTCGTGCACTACTGGAGAACCAAGTTCAGTTGTGGGGAGGTAGGGATTCAATTAAGGTTTCTATTGTTTTTAAAGGTTTTTTATTTAAATGAGGGGAAAAGTGAAGTTTATTATCATTATATACATTCCGAGATGCGCGTAATTTATCCAAATTTAGAAAATTTTGAGGGTGTTTTTTCCGAGTGGGTAGGGCAAATTATTGCGCATCTCGAGAACTATAACGAAAATGGGAGCGGGTCTGTAGTTTTATTTTTTGAAAATTTAAGCTTAAATATATGTAAATTTAAGAAAGATTTTATTTTAAGGGGGGCTAGGTCTGAGAGGGATACTGTTTTAAATTATAATCCAGATCTAGAAGGTTGTAAAGGTGTCCAGAAGATTTCTTTTGAAACAGATCAAAAATGTTTAATGTATGCTTTCCTCATATCAGCATACGAGCCTCTAGCACATGACACTACCAAGACGAATTTAGATCATTGGGCTGTACATGGGAAGGAAGGGTCCAATTTCCCAATTGTAGATTTCTCTTGTTTAGAAGGAAAATACCCAGTAACGCTACGATCTATTGATATTTTTGAAAGGGCTAATGCCCATTTAAATATCGGCGTTACTGTGGTTCAGTATGAAACTGAAATTGAAGATGGGGTTCGTTCTAAAAAGAAGGGGGTGGTTTTTCCCTGTAAGGGGTCCGTCAATTGATTGGGTCAGACACTGGGTTTGGTTGTTATATACACCACCTAGTGAACCGAATGCAATTGGCCATTTTAACCCGATTACCGACATTAGTAGAGTTCTGGGGGGTGGTAAGCATAGGGGGGAGCGTTTCTACTGCCCGACATGCCTGTCACAATTCCGTAGTGATATAAAACTACGGGATCACATGAAGCATTGTAGACGGCATGGATATCAGACAGTGGAAACGGTTTCAGGGGATAGGGCCATTCTACGCTTTAAAAATTTCCAAAACACACTCCTCCAATGCAACAAAATATCTTTGGACTGTGAAGCTAAGCTGGTGGAGGTGAATGATCCCCAATATCCAAACTGAATCAAATAACACCAGGCCATTGCAGTGTCCTATGCTCATGCGCAAAGAGACAGTTCTAACACTATGCGGTTGTTAGAAATAGTTGAGACATTGGATGAGAACGAGTGTGTGATCAAGGCACTGACTAAACTAATTGGCACGGCTAATGGCGCTATTTCTCGTTTGAGAAATACCCATTATCCAATGGTGCTGTCTGCAGAGGATCGTCTCGCGATTAAAAATCAAAAAATATGTGGGGTTTGTAAGGGGGAGTTTGGAGAGGGGATAAGAGGACTAAAGGAAAAAGAGGGGGGAGGGGGAAAGTCAGAGACCATGATCACTTGTGGCAGGAAATATCATCTGGGGGTAGTAATTTTAGGGGGGTAGCGCATCAATCGTGTAATTTAAATGTTAGCCAACAGTTTTTTATCCCTGTTTTTATTCACAATTCAAATTATGACTTAAAATTTATTTTACCGGCACTGGCACGTATGCACAGAGAGGGAGGGGGAGTAGACAGTCCATTGGTAAATAATTCATTTACCTATAACATTATATTCCCAAATCGGCCGAGAAGTTGCTGCTTCTCGAACTGAAATGGCAGGTAGTGGATAATGGACATACGTGCTGGAATAAAATCAGGTTTTTAGATTCTTTTAGTTTTTTTTTTTTCCCAAGGCATTGAGTCAATTGATTCAAGTGCAGAAAAGCGACAATTTTGATAGCTTTCCCTTGCTTAAACAGCACTTTCCAGACAGTGAAATGTATGACTTATTGACCTGCAAAGGTGTATACGCATATGATTATTACTGTTCTGGCGCTCGCTTAAGCGAGGTGAAACTACCTCCAATTGAAGCTTTTTACAATTCACTGACCAACAGTGAATGCACAGCCGAGGAGTATGAGTTTGCCAAGAAGGTGTGGGCTAAGGGGAATTGTAAAAATGGGTGGGATTATTGTAGACTGTACTTGGCCAGTGACGTTTTAACTCTGTTGGATATAGTCTGTAAGAACACAGACCAAATCTATTCAGAGTTCGGGTTAGATATAGGATATTATTTTTCCACACCCCATTTAGTGATGGATTTGATTTTAAAAAATTAGTAGGGAGGAAATAGGCCTAATCACAGATGTAGATCAACACCTTTTTGTAGAGCGTTCAATGAGGGGAGGGTATGTTTTTCACGGGGACCGCGTCCTGTCAACCGATCCGAGCGGACAAAGCACCGGTGTAAAGTCAAATGCAGTGTTCTTGGATATGAACTCGTTATACCTCTCGGCAATGTCCCACTACTCTTTGCCGTGTGGGAAACTATCAATGGCTTGAGAATCCTTGTGAGTTCCCCGACATTACCACCGTCGAGGACAACGGGCCACAAGGATGGTTCTTTGAAATTGACGGTCACATTCCGCTGGCGCTTCACGACTCAGTCAAAGATTTTGTTTTTCCCTGTATCAATCGACCAGTGACTAGGGACTCGCTGAGCTCCTGCAATCGATCATTGGTTGAGGATATGGGGATGTATTGGACCCCCTCTAAGCAAAAAAACTGATTGCTGATTTGGACCCTAAGGAGAATATCGTTGTTCACCATGTGCTTTTGTACTGGATGGTGAACAATGGTTTCAAGATCACCAAAATACATAGGGTCCTGCCGTTCAATCAGCGACCTTATTTGAAAACGTTTATCGATACTTTTGTCGATAAACGCTCTAGGGCAAACTCCAAGGTAGAGAAGGAATTGTACAAGCTCATTCTAAATTCAGCGTTTGGCAAAATGTGTGAAAGCGTACGTAACAGATCTCGCTGCGACGTCGTGACTGACCCTCTAGAGTGTGCACGAATTATTGCCCGATCCCAATTTTACATCATTCACGAGCATAGAGGCTGGCATGGTTCTTCTACACAGGCGAAAGCGAAATGTGGTACTGAACAAGAATATAGCAGGCGGCAGTTCATTACTAGAAATTTCAAAAAAGCTCATGTTTTCGTTCTTTTACAATGTGTGCAAGGTGCAATGGCCACGGGAGGGGGAGGTTCAAGTTTACTATGGGGATACAGATTCTCTGCTGTTAAAGGTAAATGGGACTGAAGATTTATTGGGTGATTTAGAAAAGGGGGAACACATCAGCTCGCAGATGGATTTCACCAACTGGAATCCATCCCTCTACCCCGAGTTGGTGAAACGTCAAGCCCCCAACCAACTATTAATGTTAAAATCAGAGACGGGGAGTGATTTGATATCCAGGGGGTGTTCCCGGGTCCCAAAGTTTATTGTGTTAAAACACACAGTGGGGATGAAAAGAAGACATGTAAAGGGGTGCCTACACATTTTGTAAAGAGCAATTTCAACATGAGCGTGTACAGAGACTGTGTAGAAAGTAGCCTAGTGCCGAGAGCACAAGTGCTTGCAATTCGCTCTCTACAGTATAGAAATTATACTGTGAGAGTGGAAAAAAATGCAATGTCATGTATATCTGACAAAGTCTATGTGCTCGAGAATGGTGTGAGTGTCCTGCGTCATGGCCACTATCGTATTTCAGACCGAGTTGAATGCATAGACTATCGTAATCAACTTGGTCTGGATAAACTAACCTAATCTGACTAACCAACTAACCACCACCGCCAGCACTGACCCAACTAAACCAACCACTAACCTGTAGCAGTGACGACAACTATTGTTTTCCCATCGCGGCTCCCGGGGGGTGGGGGAACCTTCCCGCGGCCAGCTCCCGGGGGGGGTGGGGGGTCCCGCCCGCGGCCGGCTCCCAGGGGGGGGGGACCCCACCTTTAAATTCATAATGTTCAACTGTGCTAGTTCATGTTCCAAGTGTTTTTTTTGTTGTATAGAAAAGTGTTTAAAGACAATAAGTGCTGTTGATGGACAAAAGTGTTGTACAGAAAAGTGTTTTAAAGACAATAAGTGTTTTTATTTATAAAGTGTTATCAATGTTCATGTTGAACAAATAGAGTTTTCATGTTGACCATGAAATTTTGTCAGGTTCTTGTTGAACAAGTGTTATTTTTATCATTGTTCATGTTGAACAAATATTTGTTTTCATATTGCCGTAATAAATGCTGCCATGAAATATTGTTTTTGTTGTTCTTGAATAGATAGATCTATGGGAAAATTACTACTTATTCATTGGACACATATGATTTACAGTTAGTCATAGTCCGACTGTTGTCAACAGCATGTATCAATTTAAAAACACCCTTCAGATCGTTTGTGTGTGGGCCCTCAATGTCGGGGAAAACAACACTTTTAGCTAAAATAATTCAAAATTGCGATAAAATGTTTTTGGAAAAAAATCTACTATTGCTATAGTATTTGGCAGGAGTCCTATGATAAAATAAAAGCTATTGCCACAGCCATACCAATACAATTCATACGAGGACTTAATGTTTTCAATAGTATTGAACCGAACTCATGGCTGATTATTGATGATTTGGCTGAATCCATTGAACAGTTCTCACAGGAAATGCTACAACTGTTCACTGTCCGATCTCATCATGAACACATTTCCATAACCCTAGTTCTACACAATCTGTTTCATCAGAGCAAATGTATGCGAACCCTTGCTTTGAATTGCACTATCTATATTATCTATCGAGTCGTTCGTGATTCTAGCTCACTCATAACTCTCAATAAACAGATATACCCTGGTGCCCCCAAAATTTCTGTTGTCAGCGTACAATCAGGCGACTAGCAAGCCCTACGGTTACATTTTGCTGGATCTTAATCAGAGCACGCCCGAGGATCTACGTGTAGTCACCGACATTTTCGACAATGAAATTACAGCATATCTTCCGGTGAACAGTAGAAAAGGCTATTAGTTGCCATTATGACACTGAAGAAAACTACACGAACAACGGCATTTATTTTCCGTTTTAAGCACTTCAAAACCCTTGCTTAGAAAAGCCATACTCAAACATGGTGTTGACAATGATTTCATTAATATAATATCTGAACTTTGTTTAAATTTAACTGAGGGCAATGTTCAACTGCCAGAAGGTGTTAGACAACAGACAAAGCAACATCGTTCCACTGTACGTGCCTTGGCTTGTGAAAACAAGGGAAACAAATTTAAAAGAAAACGGCTCCTTCAGGCAGGCGGTAGCTTTTTCACATGATGAGAATATTGCCGATGACAAAAAACTACTTTTACTTCAAGATGCATTGCGACGTATGGACAAACATAAACCTTATCGTGAGAGAGACCCGCCGCCGATCCCTCTAAACAGGAAACATCTCTTCAAGATTCTGCACAATCAAAGGAGAAGGAATTGAATTCGATTGTATTGAAAATTGGAAACCTATTGCCACTGACCTATCGAGAACAGAGTAAAAGAGTATTATCTTATCTCGTGTTGGAAACTGGTGATCAAGTTCAAGTCGACAGCACAGGGAAACGAATTATAATTCAGGGAAAAAGTTATAATCCAGTTGATTTAATTTGTGATATGGTGACGAATCGTAAAGGACTCTTATCCTTTGACGATAATCTATACACCTTTCTAAGTGTATCAAACTTTCCCAAAAGTCTTATTGGCAATAAGCAAATTCTTAAGAAACTAAGAGAATACAGTCCACCAACAACGCAAACACCATTTAAAAAAGAAGAAGATTCAATATTTGAAAATACTAGCACTACTGATTTTACAACACCTGTGGCTGCTAGTCAAAAGCGAAGACGAATTGATTCACCCTCCAGTGTGCAAAAGGGGAGTGGACATTACACTACGTGTTTGCGTTCAAAATGGATGAAGTTCTGAAAGGTGTCTATAAAATATTGGTGAAGCGGGAAGTTTAAGTTCTCCAAAACGCTTTCTAAAGTTGTCTCCAGCACCACATTGAAAAATGCAAAAGAGTATCTAGAAAATGAACCGAGTTACACACTACATCGGAATCATAGGCTTCGTGTCAAACAATATCGACAAACTAAAGCCTTTTTCTCTCTGCATATAATGCCAATGGATCTTTTTACTTTAGACGCAGTTCAACGGCGTCACAATGCACACTACAAATATATTCTGGTGGCAATCAGTATCTTTAGTCGCTATGCCTATGCCATTCCATTACGGTTAAAGAGAGGTGTTGAAGTTGCTCGGCCATTGAAAGTATTCTTGAACAGGATTCGTATAGAAAAATTCAATCGGATCGTGGTAGTGAATTTGTTAATCCCCATGTGCAAAAGGTTCTATTGAAATATAATACATCACTTTATCATAGTCACAGCCCGATAAAGGCTGCATTGGCTGAACGATTAATAAGAACGATTCGTCTATTAATTTCAAGATATTGTACATTGAAAAATACACCGGCTTTTATTCATGATTTAGATAAAATCATGCAGATATACAAACATCGACCACATCGATCTCTGTCCAACTCTAGCCCTCGGGATGTTCATTTCAGTGAAAATACATTTGATGCTTTTCTAAAGCAATACTCCAATGGCAATGAGAAGAAAAAGAAGAAGAAATTCAATGTTGGTGATACTGTTCGAATTAATAGAACCACCAATATTTTTGAAAAGGGGAATTATTTATGGAGCACCGAACTTTTTAAAGTGTCCAAAATCCTAGACACCGAGCCCACAACGTATCGACTACGAGACGCCAAAGATGATGAGATTCTCGGTGGTTTTTATGAATATGAACTGCAAAAAGTTAGAAACACTAGTGAAATTTTTCAAATTGAAAAGATATTAAAGAGTCGTACTCGTAGGGGCAAGAAACAGCTGCTTGTTCGCTGGCTAGGATACAACTCGGATTTTGATTCTTGGGTCAGTGCTGAAGACATTGACAATGCCCAATGATTTCTATGTGACTTTCATGTCCAATGTTTCTGATCCTCTCTACAATGACTTGAATAGAACAAGTGATTTTTGGACGAAACTCTCCCCCACCATCAAATTCGACGGAAAGTATGAAGTGGCTCTTGTCGATTGTATTCTCAAAAATACCTATGACATCCTGAGAAAGGATCGTAAATGATATAAAAATTAGACCCTATGATTGGCCGCCACCACCAGGTGAACAAGAACAAATTCAAAAAATCAATTGGATGGATTATCCATATATTGAATTACCCTACGAGGAACTCACCTGTATGAATGATTTATGTCGTTCTATTAATAAAAGAATTTCCGCTCGTAAAAAAGGAGCTTTTCATTTCAACTATTCAAAGGAGGAGGGCAAGATCTACATTAGTTCACCTATTGCCAGCGAAAAGGTTATTCTCAATGATAACCTAAAGGATGTTCTTGGCTTTAAGCTCAATATAATCAATGGTAAAAGTGCCGGAAACACTAATTTCATTTTTGCTGACTACCCCCCTGCCTTCTCCACAGACACTTGTATATTTCTCTACGCCTCATTTGTGGAAACATCTCGGGTTGGGAATTCAAATGTCCCCCTCCTACGAGTTCTTGAACGAAAAACCAATCAAGAGCATATTCACCACTATAATATAAAGCATCTTCAGTATATTCCCGTAAACACTTCCTATTTGGAACTCTGTCAGTTAACACTAAGAACTGAATTAGGTGATCCCATAGCAATTTCAAAAGGTTTGGCTGTGATTACATGTCATTTTCGGCCCATCGTTCAACAGCAAGATGTCTAATAGAAAAGTGGTATTCACTTGTCCTGATATTGACTGCTATGTTAATACTCTTGGCCAAAGACAACAGGGCAATGGAATCGACTATTACAAAGGTCGCTCGTCAATGTCTGGCTACGGTCTTGGCAGTTGGTTTGCTAAGCTGTTTCGCTCTTCACTACCACTGGCTAGAAAATATCTTGTACCGGCTGCGACAGATTTTGCATCCTCTACACTATACGATTGGGGCTCTGGCAAGGATTTTAAAAAAAAGTGCTACGGAAAATCTTAGGTCCAGTGCGCGAACCCTTGGCGAGAAATTAAAACAAAATGGTAAAGGTTTAAAAAGGTCAAGAAACAATGCATCACTCATCAGTCTCTACTCAGGTCGGAAACGAAAGACATCATCCCTTTTGTCAAAGAAAAGAAGGAAAAAGCCGACACGTAGTGTAAACAGAAGCCCCAGGAAGAAAATTGTTAGATCGAAACTAGATTTCTTCTCTTAAGATGTCCTACCTGCCGCATAAGGATTCTCAACCTTCAATCACCGCCTCATTGAATCTATTCAATGCTGAAAATGTTGATGTGAGTGTCAAGCATGGATACTATGAACAATTTTATCCACAACAACCCCTCTCTGATAATATCCACTTTCAGATTTATTCCATTGAAGACTACTTTATGGACATGTCTTCAACATTTATAGATTTACAAATGAAAGTCCGGAAATCCGATAATACAATGCCAGTTCGAGCCGATGGGATATCCTATGAAAATTGTATACTACATAATTTATTTCGTCAAATTAGTGTCTACATCAATGGCCCGCTGGTGAGCACAAGCAACAATCTCTCAAACTATGCAAGCTATATACAATTCATTTGATGACACCCAAGTCATACAAGGAATTGAGAGGCGCCTCCAATGGATATGAATATATTACTAATACTGATAGTACAGATGCACTTAAAAATGCTACAACTAGTGAATTACATCTAGTTGGAAACATATATCATAAAATATTTAATATACCCCAATGGCTTCCGCCCAATGTTAAAGTAGATATAAAATTGACGCTTGCACCATCCAATTTCATATTGAGAAAAGAACTTGCTGCCAATCCCGATGTAAGTCTCTCCCTCACCTCAGCAATACTTTCTGTACGCAAACAACAGGTTATGAGTTCTGTTGCTTTGGCCGTGGAAAAACTGAGAGCCAATGGAAATAATATTAAACTACTTGTTCCTCATACAATCACCAATCAACGTCATATTGCCATGGGGTCACGCACCTTCACCGATTAATCCTTTATCAATTGCGAAATCCCCTCGAAACTTGCATTGGCATTTGTAAAAAGCGCCAGTGCAATAGGATCGTGGACTGAATGCCCACATAAATTCGAGATGTTTGGACTTTCATCTCTTGTGTGCAAAGTAAATGGTATCCCACTCTACAATCTATCCTTTGATAAATCCTATAGAACATTGTATGAGTTGACCATGCAAACCCTAGATCATGATTCGCAACTATTTGAAAATGGTATAACCGAAGATATGTTTGCTAAAACACATGGTATCATTGTATTGGATTTGTCTGGCACACAGGATATGAGTATAGTACGTACGGGGACTGTGCGTTTAGAGTGTACATTTGCCGACCCATTGGCTGAGAGTATTGCACTAATCTCACTAAATCAATATGAAACCTATTGGGAAATCACTCCCGAAGGCAGTGTTCTACTAGACTTGGCGCCATGAACACCAGTCAAATAATCAATGTATTTAATATGGACCCCTACATGTCCCAGTACAAATCCTATTGTCTACCCTCAGACTATCTTGGAAAAATTCAAAGTGCGAACAATACCTTGATTATTGTTAATAGCAGTCCGTCGACTGTGCTGACGGGTCATTGGCTGTGCATCTTTCAAACAATGAAAACGATTGAATTTTTTGATCCCTCTTGGTCTACCCTATACATTCTACACACCCCACATCAGCAACTATATTGAGAGCAGTGGGAAAACTATTATTCAAAATCGAAAGAGGGTGCAGGATCTAACGACTAAAAGCTGTGGCTTCCATGCACTACTATATTTTGTGTTCCGATGTCGTGGCTATACTTACAAGCAGTTTCTCCACATTTATGGTGACAATCCACGTCTGAACGACTTTCTAGTGGAAAATATCCTCTTGGACCTATACAGTATTGATTTCAGTGCCCTAAGAGTAAAGTGCTTTAGAAATGTTTGTGAATTTGTTTATTAATAAAATGTATATATACAACAATGTCTTTAAATCTTCACTTTTAGATTTCTTCATCGGTGTATAGGCAACTGTCGTGAACCACTAATGCTGGTAAATCATTTGGATTCACTGTATATTGATCTTGATTGACTGCAAAGTCAGGGTCACATTTTCTGCAGTACAATGTAACTTCACTCTTGTCATATCTCTTTGTATAGTCAATGATACTATTTGCATTCATATTATGAAATTCACGAGTTTCAATCTGTCTATTTGAAGCAATATCACATACAGTGTTTTCAAGTGGTGAATCACATTTGGTAACTGCCAAATAAAAATCACTTGATTTATAGTCATAGTAGGCAGTGTCGTCACAGCGATGACGTAGAAACCAGATTGTCTTGTTACCCCAAACAGTTGAATCGTAGACCAGATTCCTCTTCCCAGAATAATTTAAATCCACGACGATACCAATCTCGTAGAAATAAACTAAAATCACGTTTAGGATTCTTTCCAATCATAGCGGGGTAAGTATTCTCCCACTGATCACATTTATCATGGTGACAATTAGAGCACAGGTGCCCTCTAGGGTGAGAGTCACACACCTCTTCAAGACATGAATTACATCCTTTAATTTGTACTGCATAGCCTCTATGTAATTTGCAAGGATTACATAATTACACTTTTCACTATAGTCATCAATAATTGTACAATTCTCACATTGAGTCCAACTGCCAAGAGTGTACATGCACAATGGACATATATAGAACATTTTTTGGTTTCCGATGTCAACTCTCTCACAGCTAAAACGAAACTGATCGTCTTCGCTCGATAAATTCAAAGTGGAGGAAAGGGGAGAGGAGTAACTCTGTGACGTTACCTCTTTCGAAGGAGGAGCCATCTACATTTAATCCATTGGCAATGATTTCAAAAGTATATCCACAATATGATTCTGCTTTGTTCCAATTAAATATATCAATAAATTGAGTATAAGCATTTGAATCACATTTTAAAAGTTTCATACAATAGTTCAATGGGGGAGAATCAGTTTTCATTATATTGTCAAGTGTTCCCTGAGAGAATATCCTGCGTTGAAGAGATAACTCGAGAAAATCATCATCCAAAATCAAATGTTTTTCCATAAACACACTAGATTTGATCTAATTCTCTCTTTCTCAAATTTATTCATTTTTCAGTCCTTTCACTCTGACTGCTGACTCTAGACTGACCCTGATTCGTCAGCCCTAACCAGAAAAGAAAGCGAACATTTTCGATTTCGAAACAATTTTATTGAATAATTATAACATCAATAATACTATGCATGTAGAATTAGCGATAGAGTTTATTGTCTTCGATATGTTTCACTAATGCACTTAAAGCACATTGAAGTCTATTCACATGTGCTATATCAACTTTTGCGGCGAAACATAATTGATCTTCCATTTTAAATTTGCTCAAGGATATCACATATCTTGCATATACTGCATCCCATTCCAGACAAAGCCGCGATCCTTTCGTGATTTCCACCGCAATGTTTGGTGCTCTTGTATTATTAGCATCAACTCCACTATCAACTTCTAATAGTTTAAACATTCCACTCATTATTACAAATATATATCCAAATGAGTAAGGTCAAAAACTGTTCTTCTCACTCCTTTGAATTCTATTCACAGACTAATAAAACTATAGCAAAAATCCTTTCCTTATATTCCCTCCGCCGCTAATATGTAAACAAGCCCTCTGATTGGCTGAGAAGGAAACACGTGATCTAACGGTTTCCTGGAAACTCATAACATTTGCCTCGAGCAACAACAACAAATACTATTTCTGGATCATAACATTCTTCCCTAGCGTGCCAAAAACAACAAACTCTTTCCTGACATCATAACATTTGCATCGAGCAACAACAACAAATACTATTTCTGGATCATAACATCCTTCCCAGGCACTTGGCCAAAAACAACAAATACTCTTTCCTAGATCATAACATTCTCCCATAGCGGACACTTGGCCAAAAAACACACCTGGAGAAAGAGACCTTGGAGAAAGAGGTCATTGACACTGTCCCCATTAAACTATGTAAAAAAGTTGTAGGTGGCAGCAGGGGTGGGTGACACGAGTAGCACCTCCCTCTCTACTAATTAAAACAAATTAATTAGGTAATTTTCATAAATGTAGGGTAAAGGACAATTTTATTTATTCCGACATTAAACTCTATTGTAGAAACCATGACGTTGAAAAAAAAATCAATGTTCGTGTTAATCGATATAATACATAATCATGTTGTTCAATTTCTGGAGTCGATTCCCTAATGAAGGTGGATTGTCGAAGGGGTGGGATTTTCTACGAAGAAAGCGAATATTCTGCAGAGGGGGGGGGGGAGGGAAGTTTTACGAAGGGAGAACTCTCCGCGGGGAATCTGCAGCAAAATACATTTCGTTCGTTTAGTAGATTTGTTTCGTGTTTTAAATGATTTCCCCTTGCTGTAAATGACAACTATACCTCTAAATATTTCTTTAGAAAACATTAAGATGATTGTTACGAGATAACAGAGAATTTTAAATGTTATCATTTTCCGAGTTTAATTGAGAAAAGGAAAAGACATTGGTTATGCAACTTTATTCCAGTTCTGATTTTTTTATCAACACTTTTATGGTATAATGAAGAGCTAAGTTTTACCTGTCTGAAAATTTCAAATGATTTTGCTATTTTTTATTTTTCAAGCCAATATTTTAGCGAGTTTTGAAAGCCGCAGATTAATAAAAATATTCAGCTCGAGGTAGTGGACCAAACCCTAGTTCCTATATCTGGTTTCCACTCCATGCTGCACGGTGGAAACACAGCCATTTCTTCATCTTTTAGCATACGGGTCTTGAGGGCTTCTTCTCGCCACTGTTGATATTTATACCAATATTTTGTTGGAGATCCATCATTGTTGTAAAATCTACCCGCATCTTTACCTGTAAGATTTATTGCGCTATAAAAAGATGTATATACTTAGTAAATCAGATGTGTGTCAAAAAAGCCTCCCGAACACCAGGCAAAGAAACAAAAAGAGAGCAGTATCTGTAAATTTTTTTAGATGCATCATGCCTAATTTTGAATCAGCGCAGTTGACCAGCTCAATATTACCATCGAGCTGCCAACTGAAGACGAAATTCTGAAGGCAGCCAAAAAGCTGAAGAATTTTCGGTTCATCAGGCGGTGATCTCATCAAAAATAAAGTTCTAAAATACTCACTGGCTACGTAAATTGTCTATTCAAAGAAATCTTCCGAGCCATCTGAACTGCAGCCAAGTTATCTGCGTGTCAGATTGACACCACGGTACGCTCGTAAAGATGTTTAATAGGGGCGACGCAACGATATACAGCTGGGTCAGGTATATGTGGAAACAGTCGCTGATTAACAGTGAAGTGGTAGTTCATTGTCATCTTATGGAACGCAAAAGACACCTGCTTATTTTTTATGGGGTTTTGCCTAACTTCTTCTGTGTAGGGGATCAAGTATTTAAATATTATTTTTCAATCACTAGTTAAATACCTATTTACGGGCATGGTGTTCATTTCATATACGAAATGCTGCGGCTATTGGTTGTCTAAACTAGAAGTAAATGTGGTCGCAGCATGATTTTTTTTACAAGCGAGATCTTGTTAATATAATGTATGAGCCTGCTACGTCAGGATGGAATATAAAACTTTATTATTTATTACAGGAAATACTTATTACGTCTTGTCCACTTCATACTTTCACTTTTAGTCTTCAAAAACATAATTTTTTTAGTTAACAGGTAAGAAAACATTTTTACCTTATGGGGCCACAATTGGACACACAATCGTTATGTTGAAAAATTTGGTTTTAATTTACTTTTTTAATTTAAATTGCTATAGGGTTGTAGATAAAAGAATAGAACTGATTTCCTAAAGCATTGTGCTTTGGATTAGGTCATTTGCACATTTTTGATGGATAAATAGATTACGCTGTATACTTGTAGAACGGGTTTCATTTCCAGTTTTGGGGGTGCTAGAACCTTTGGATTTGGATCTGTACTGCCAGGTATTAAGACAAATTTGCCCTGAATTTATGCAGCTTGAACTTGATTTCACCGAACTTTTCACTTGAATTGGAGATGCTGCTATGGATGGAAAGGCTAAAATATGAGTCTTTTTTTGGCTTTAGACTTTAGCTAGCCGTTGCATTTCGCAAACGTCAGATTAGTTACGTACACTTCCGGATTGTGTTGTAAGAAGGGCAGACTCAGACAAGAAAAAATCAACGAAATCAACAAAGACAAATGGATAAGAATCAATAAGAGCAAGACCCTAATATTGTTAATTCCAAGTTCAAGAGATTTTGATTAAATTCAGATTTGCTTCGAGCTAGAAACCCCCATGCTTCCCTCAGATTACACAAAATTACCAAAGTACGGTGAAATAAAAAAAAAAAAAAAAATTCAGAAAGTTTTTGACAATTTTCTGTAGAAAATCTTTTTAGGCCTTAGCTCCTCCCCTGGGAAATTGTTAGTAAACTTGCTCCCTCCTCTTAGAAAAAGAGAGAAATTAACTTATGCAACTGATCCCTCTGTACGTGTCTAAATCATTTCATTTGCCCCGATAAAATAAAAATGAGAACTTTATTATTTTGGAACACGAACTGTAGCTTTGTTTATTTATTTTTCCTTGTAAAGGCAGAGGCGTCAATTGAGGTAGGGCGGTACTCCGCCCTACATTTCCAAGAATTAACGCCACTGTGTACGGGAATTTATTAGGCGACGGTGACTTTGAGGAAAGGATCCTTCTTTAGAGGATAATAGTCGTCTAAATATTAAAAACCTGTTGCTTACCCAGGGTGGAAGAAATTCTTATAGAAACCATGCCACATTTTTACTTTTTATTTCCAGTTTCTGTCTGACAAGCTTTTAAAAGAGAGAACAACTCATTCTCGATTTCACAAGCTGATTGCGATGAAAGTTGAAAAACTAAACCTTGACCCACGGCAAAAAATCATAGTCGCAAAAGAAAAAAAATCAATAAGGTTGCATTTCCCAATTCAGTCCAAGATTGAGACCTCCTCAATCTTCATGACCTCCTCCAACAAGGGGTGTCGCGTCTTACCCGAAGCTGATCCAACAAAGTGGGCATTGCCAAAAATAAAAAATTCCAGATATAGATTGGTTAAACTTTTTCTGCAAATAGGCATTTTCAATATCCAATTTAGAAAAAAATGGTTGAGAGCTTATAAAATAGGACTTTTTTTTATTCGATACTGTTTGACCGAGACAATTCTGAAAACCAGAAAAATTTGATTTTGCTGAGCAAATGCGTCACTCAGAGCGTATATACGGCAAACATTATTGGCTGTTTTCCATGCTCCTCCCATCTCTGTTCTTCAGGAGAGCATCTCCATTGTCTGGGAAGACAGTGGAAAATGGTAACAAAATATCCTTCTACCATCTTCAAATATCCTAGAGACTCAGGACTCTCCGACAATATGATTAAGGCTAGTATTCCTTGGAGGATGAAAAGACCAATCTTTAAGTGATTCAATTAAAAAAAAACAGGTTTTCTCGACTGAAAGTGAGGAGCCATATTAGAACTTAAAACGAACAGAAATCATCCCATATGAGGGGGGGGGGGATTGCCCCCTCCTCAATATCTTGCTCTTCCCGCTAAAGTATTTTAGAACTATTAAAAAAGCTTCTTATTGTAATTGAACAGCCTTAGTTTTTCAAGAGGCATTCTTGAAGAATTGGAACAAAAAGTCAAACTTTAGCATAAAGAATGAGGAATTGAGGAGAGGACAGCCCCCCTCATATACGGAATAAAAGTACCAATGACGCAGTAGGCTTTTGGTTTTTATTTACAGTTAAGGAAGGAGGCAGTTTCCAAACACTTGTTTGTGGTGAAACTATATTCGTCTTGAACAACTTTAAAAAGAGCTAATAAATTAAACTGAATATTTGATGTATAATGGTATTAATTGCTGAAAGCTCATCAGTTCAAAATGTTACTATAATTTTGATGTTTATTTTCAATATTAAGTACAAAAGAAAATATTTGTCAGAAAATGGTTTTCAGTAAAGCGCCAATGACGCAGTAGGTTTTAGACTTTTACAGTGAGAGAAGGAGGTCATACCCAAACTCTTGTTTGTTGTGATTTTTGTTCGTTTCAAGCTTGATTTGCATATTCAATTTAAGTTTCACTCGTTTTAAGATTTATTTATTAATTTACATTATATCTATTGTATGTTTGTTTGCATTGATTGTTTATTTAATTTCTGTTCGTTTTAAGTTTCATTTATACTTCAATAGGAAAATATTTTTTTCGTTTTAAGCTTGATTTTCATATTCAATCTAAGCATTACTCGCTTTAAGATTTTTTTATTCATTTATATTATTACTTGTTGTATGTTTTTGCTATGATTGTTTATTTGATTTCTGTTCGTTTTGGATTTCATTTATTCTTTAATAGTAATTTCTGGTCGTTTTGATTTTGAATTTTAAAAGGTATTTGTATCTGCTGAGCTTAAGTTTAAAATGGCCTATACTTTTTTTTGAAAAAACTTATTTTTCGGAAAGTTTTTTTTTTTAATGAATAAATTAAAGTGACTAGTGCTATGTATGACAACAATATTGCTACGATTAAGGTTGGAAATGAGGCTAGTAGCTGGTTTCGTATTGAATCAGGAATTAAGCTTGGTCAATTTTTTTGGGTCCTTAACAAGTTCTCTTCTAGGATCTTTATTGTTATTGATGTTTTTGTTATGTTTTTATTCGAATAATAAATTGAATAAACTGAGTAAGCAGAGTTGCGTTATGTTCCCATTTATATGGATCATTTTAATGAACTTTGTCTTAAGTAACAAGGCATAGAATCCAGCGGGAAAATAAAACCATCCTAGACTTAAATTATGCTGATGATTTGGGTGTCCTAGATGAAAATGTTGGCAATTTGTTTTTGAGGTTTGGAGAGTTAGGGTGCAAGAAAAGGTTCGAAAATTAATGTTTGGAAGTCCAAGTCGCTTAAACTGAGAATAAATGAAGGTGGAGAGGTGATGCTGGTTAACGAGAAGATCGATCAAGGGGATATCTTCACTTACTTGGGTGGTATTATTAGTAAAGATGCTGGATGCAACAGAGATATTAAAATTGGAATAGCCATGGCGCAATTTTTTTCACAAGTTAAAAGTTTGGAAAAATGGGAAGATAGGTCTGCAAACCAAGATTAGAACATTGGAAACAGCGATGACAGAGGTCAAATGTGGTTCTTAAACAAGGGTGATTCGAAAGCCGGAGGAGGATTTGTTACATGTTTTCCAAAGGAATTGCTACGAATTATTTTAGGTACCCGTCAGACTGACCGTATTTCAAACAGTAGGCTATACGAAAAAATGTTGTTTTGTCCGCTTTTTAGGGTTATAATGAGAGAAAGGTTGAGATGGTTAGGATGAGTTATGCGCATGAAGGATAACAGATTGCCAAACTTGTCCCTTTCGTCAATTCCACTAGGGCAAAACAGAAAACATGTCGTCCGCGAACGGGGTGAGAAGGGGTCATAAAATGGGATTAAAAAGAAATTGAGACTTTTTGAGAGGGTGTTAAGAGGAAAGCTTGGAATGGATTGGGATGAAGGAGGAGCGTGCACAGCAATGTTGGCCTTAGGTAGCTTGGTACAACAGTGAGTCATTAGTAGCACTAGTAGTAATTGAGCATTCATGCACTTTATTGAAGTACCAAGGACATTAAAATGAAAACAGACTTTGACTCGTGGATCTATCTTAGGTCTGTTTGTTTAGAACTGCACTTGTCCAATGACAGAAAAAAAAAAAACGATGGAATTTTCCAAACCAACAAAGAAAACATGAAATTTCGTCCAACGACTGAAAAAAACTGAAGGTTTTCATAATGACAGTTTCAGCAATGACTAAAAGAACGATGACACAAAAAGCGATGTCAAAATTTTTTGTGGGGAAATTTTTATATAAGTCCATAAGTTTGGCTTTGCACTAAATACCTATCTATCTTAATTTGCCAAAAATTCGAGAAGGATGTAAACTATTATCTTCTAGGATTGGAAATTTCAATAAATACCATAATTCAATGTCATTATTCAAATTGCCTTGGGAAAGCTTTTATTGCAAAACAAACAAGCCAAAAGGGTTAAAAAAAACGACCAAAATGTTTTTGCTGATGCAATTTTCAAAACCGGTTGTTTCGTTTTTAATTCCCTGACATAGCTGAATTTTCTCAAATTACTAATGATATGAATTTAATAATATATTTTACCGTTACGTGAGTTCAAGTTCAGTATATTCTAAAACCGTAGTAGTTGCAAATTGGTTAGGTACTGTAGAACTATGTTTATGCGTTTGAGGATAAAATTTATATACATTATTGTTTTAAATGTTTATTTGGGATAGGATTCTTGATCTCTTATAATTTTGGACAAAGGGGTTCCACTGGTGATTTATGTCCAACGATTGACGGTATGATATCGGCTAAAGTGAATATGGAAAATGCATGTCTATTGAAATACATTAGAACGCACAGAACTTCAAAGCCGTCTACTGATCCATTTTATTTGGCGATGTTCCAAAAGAGATGCTGTTTGAAGTTGAAGACCCGTTGAAGAGTTATAAGAATGAATTTACATCCCCCTGGCTTGAAGCTCTTCTCGCAGTTGAGACACTTGTTCCAAAGGTAAGTTCTTTTTTTTACTTATTTAGATTATTTCTAAAGCTCGGACAAGATCCCTAAGTACGCAAAAGCTATTGTGAATGCAAAGTTCAAACATCCAGTTCAAACAAGTCACAAGTCGCTGCTTCAAGCAATCATTTTAAAACAATATTCGCAATGTCAAGAGTCATGGACAATAGTAGAGGGGGGGGGATAGGAGACAGCTTCACCATGCCTTGGAAAACAAGAAGACATTCAAAAAACAGATAAAGACGAAAAATGAGAACTATTCCAAGTAAACTCTTGGTAAAAATAAAGTTCCTGGCAGCAATTGCCTTGCAGCAAGCAGCAATTAAAACGAACATGGCTTTACAATGAACAATCAGTGACAGATCCAGGGCGGAGCGCCCCCCCCCATAACGTAGTCTAAAGTAGTGTAATTTACTTAATTAACCTTAATTAACATAACTTAATTAAAATTATGAATCAGCTATCAGCCAAGTAACATCGTTTGGCTAGTGCTTTTAACATAGGTTGATGTGAGATAAAATGAATTGAAATAGCAAAGTGGGCGGAATTTTGTTCTGTGAATGCGAACAAGTTCTCTTTGTGTAAGGAGACTGCTAATTAATGCTTACGCATAAACAGAAGTCAATTTATTAGCTGAGGGTTCCAATGCGAAGATTTGAGGAGTTCCTGTTGGCAATTTATGTGTTAGCCGTGCATTAACGGCTTAGCGAACTGCAAGACGGTACTTACGTGGATTATTTGAAAAAAACTACGTTTTCTAAAGAGTTAAAGAGGCTGAGTTACAAGGTCGAACCTTAAAACGTACAGGGATTAGGAGGCACAGTTGGGGGGCTGCCGCCCCCCAAACCCCCCGCTTTCGCAGCCTTTAAATAAAAAAAAAGTTTTTTAAACTGAAAGTAAGGAGCGACATTAAATCTTAAAACGAACAGAAATTATTCCGTATATGAAAGAGGCTGTGTCCTCCTCAACGCCTCGCTCTTTACGCTAAAGTTTTTATTGTTTAAAAAAAAGTTGTGAGAAAGTCAAACTTTAGCGTAAAGAGCGAGGCGTTGAGGAGGGCACAGCCTCTTTCATATACGGAATAATTTCTGTTCGTTTTAAGATTTAATGTCGCTCCTTACTTTCAGTTTAAAAAACTTTTTTTTTTATTTAAAGGCTGCGAAAGCGGGGGGTTTGGGGGGCGGCAGCCCCCCAACTGTGCCTCCTAATCCCTGTACGTTTTAAGGTTCGACCTTGTAACTCAGCCTCTTTAACTCTTTAGAAAACGTAGTTTTTTTCAAATAATTTCTGCACGTTTTTTGTACAGTTTATTACTTATTATTGCTCCTTGTAACTCAGCCTCTTTAACTCTTTAGAAAACGTAATTTTTTTCAAATAATTTAAAAAAGAAACTGGGTTTCTTTTTAAAGTTTGAATTCAGTATTAAAAAAATTGCTCTGATGGTGAATCGAACCCGGGTTTTTCCGCCTGAAAGTCTGGAGTGTAACCGCTAGACTATACAGACATAACAGTAATTGTTTTTTAGTATATGGAAGCTATTTTCGACGCAAGCAAATTCCCAAAAAACTTGATATTTGGTTTTTGGAAAACAGGGAAGGAGTGATCAGATTGAGCTGAAATTTCGAGGATAAGCTTCCAGGCCCTAGGAAAGATTATCCTCCAAATTTCAGCCCGATCAGACAACGTTAAAGGGGGGTTGTGGTCGGAAAAATTAACATGGGCTAATATAGGAAAACAAGGTTTTTCGTAAATGTAAATTCGGGGGATAATTTTTTCGGTCTGAAAATATCAAAAAGGCCCTAACAGGTCGAATTCTGCTTCGAATGAGTCCTCATTCAACCGGATCCGTTGCCAACTGTGGCCTCTAGGCGTGGCTAAGAAAAAAAAAAGAAATGAATTTTAAGTGGCTATATTTGGTTTTTTTGAAAACAGGGAAGGAGTGATCGGATTGAGCTGAAATTTCGAGGATAAGCTCCCGGGCCCTAGGAAAGCTTAACTTCTAAATTTCAGCCCAATCGGACAACGTTAAAGGGGGGCTGTGGTGGGAATGTCCAAACTTCCGGCCCAGTTTACCCCATGAAGATAAAGTCGGAGGAGGATGAAATTTTGCAAGTTTCTTAGTTTGAGCTTGGGCTACAAAATGCGATTACCGCCGTCTCTCTGCGACCTCTAGGACCTGAAATCGCTTAACATTGTGGTGGGTCGCCTCTTTATAGAGGCACAACTGTGCCTCCTTGATAAATAAGAAGTACTTTTTCCGGTAAGAATATTCTAATTTTTTATTTACTGGTTTGTGATGACGAGGAATAAGCGTAAACGTAAAACAGAGGACCAATTTGGATTGGTTTCGCATGACGAATCTGGGCATTCATCTTCAATGCATAAGTCAATAAATCGTGCTTCGATCCAGTCATTAGCGGACGATTTCTCGAAAATTCTTGAAATCGTAACGGAGTCTCAAAGTACATTAAAATCAATTGACACGAGATTGACTAATCTAGAAAATCGAGTAATTTCTGTGGAAAATGCTCAAGCCATCTTACAATCCAATGTTGTTCAAGTTGGAAAAAATTGCGATGCAGTAAATGAAGAAGTAATTTCACTAAAAACGCAAATGCATATTGTATCCACTGAGGCAAAATATCACCGTGAAATGACGTCTTCGTTGTCGGCAAGATTGATGTCAGTGGAATATTTATCTACAGAAAATAATATTATTGTGTGGAATACGGTTTCTGATGATGTAGCTACTGCTAAAAGTTTATTTCAAGAAATATGTACCAATGGTTTAGAATTAACAAAGGTTCCAGAATTTACAATTGTTACGTATAAAAAAGAGCAAAAGTTTTTCAAAGTGAATGTTAAATCAGGCGAGGCGAAGTTTATGATCTTACGTAATGGGAAAAAACTTAAGAATAAGACTTTCGGTTCAAAATACAGCTATGAAAAATGTTTACGTTACCGATGACGCTCCATTGTGTGTTCGTGAAGCGCGGAAGAGACTTTACGAGACTAAATCTAAACTGAGTAGAAAGAGTATTCCATCTTGGGAGTAGAGATGCCATAATAACTCGTGACAGCACACCATATATGGGCATAGAGTCATTAGGGAGAATGATTGCGTAATCGGTCAATGACCTCTTTCTCCAGGTGTGTTTTTGGCACGCTCTTAGCGAATGTCAATGTTGTTATTGTTTCCGAGGCCAAATGTCAAGGTCAATGTTGTTGTTGTTTTGAACAGAGTAATTAGAGAGAACACGTGGTTAATGGGATCAATGTTGTTGTCGTTTCCGAGCCAACTTTCTTTTCTGGTCAGTCTAGAGTTGGCAGTCATTAATCAAATTGTTTCCAGGGAGTGTCTGACAGATGACGTCAAGTTAATTAATGTCTCTGGAGTTCGACCAGAATTGTTTCCGAGAAACAGTTAGATCACACATGATGTCATGATTGATTGATTCACACGAAAGGGAATTAATTTGTTGTTCTAAAGAGAATTGATTCACGAAAGGGAAATTAATTTGTTGTTTCTAACAAGAGAATCGTTTCCGAGCAGACGTTTTGATCTTAGCGCGCGAAAAGGTTTCTTATTAATTTGAAATGCATTAGCGCAGAGATGTCAATAACAAAGGAACACGCTGAATTTACGTTTAGGGATTATTTGGGCGAAACTGTTTTAGACAGGTTATGGAACTATTTCGGCGGCGAACAGCTAGAGACATTTTAAAAGGTGATTTTTGAAGAGATTTTGGAAGAGAATTTAATGGTGAAACTCTGTGGTCGTTATAATACACAAGTTTCATTTGAACAGTGCTGTGAGGTCCTCTAACCCAACCCCAAAGGGTTCCAATCCTCCTACCCAACCCCGAAGGAAGCCCCCGGTCCTCAAAGGCCCCCCAAGCTCCCAAAGGATCACCGGCGCCCCCAAAGGCCCACCCAGACCCCCAAAGGCCATCCCCGGGCCCTCAAAGGCCCCCCAAGCTCCCAAAGGGCCCCCCGGATTCCAGAGGCCATCACCCGGTCCCCAAAGGTCCACTGGGCTCCCAAAGGACCCATCGGCCCTCAAGTGCCCCACCAGACCCCCAAAGGCCCTCCCTGTGCCCCAAAGGCCCTCGCCTGGTCCTCAAAGGGCCCCCGGACTCCCAAAGGGCCCCCCGGATCCCAGAGGCCATCACCCGGTCCCCAAAGGTCCACCGGGCTGGCCTCCCAAAGGACCCATCGGCCCCATCAAGTGCCCCACCAGACCCCCAAAGGCCCTCCCTGTGTCCCAAAGGCCCTCCCCTGGTCCTCAAAGGGCCCCCGGACTCCCAAAGGGCCCCCCGGACCTCAGAGGCTCTCACCCGGTCCCCAAAGGTCCACCGGGCTTCCAAAGGACCCATCGGCCCTCAAGTGCCCTACCAGACCCCCAAAGGCCCTCCCTGTGACCCAAAGGCCCTCCCTTGGTCCTCAAAGGGCCCCCGGACTCCCAAAGGGCCCCCCGGACCCCAGAGGCCCTCACCCGGTCCCCAAAGGTCCACCGGGCTTCCAAAGGACCCATCGGCCCTCAAGTGCTCCCCCCCCCTCCAGACCCCCAAAGACCCTCCCCAGCCCCCAAAGGCCCACCCCCGGTCCCCAAAGGTCTCCCGGGCTCCCATAAGACCACCCCAGCCCTCAAGAGCCCCTGGATCCCCAAACGCCCTCCCCGGGCCCCTCCAAAGAGCCCCCTCTCCATTTTTAACACTTTTTATGGCTTTATTATATCTTTTCAGAGCAAGTTCCTTTCTTAATGTCCCTCCTAAACCCATTTTCCCACTTGAAGTACCAATCCCTTTACTCACAACTATACTTTACAGCTTTTTGGATACCTCAACACCAAGAAATACTTTTCAAAAGTCATTTCAGAGCAACTTCATTTCTTAATGTTCATTCTAAACCCATTTTCCAACTTTAAGTACTTATCTTTTTTACTCACAACTATACTTTACAGCTTTTTGGATATCTCAACACCAAGAAATACTTTTCAAAGACCATTTCAGAGCAAGTTAATTTCTTAATGTCCCTTCTAACCCATTTTCCCACTTGAAGTACTTATCTTTTTCACCCACAACTATACTTTACAGCTTTTTGGATATCTCAACATCAAGAAATACTTTTCAAGGACCATTTCAGAGCAAGTTAATTTCTTAATGTCACTCCTAAACCCATTTTCCAACTTGAAGTACTTATCTTTTTCATCACAACTATACTTTACAGCTTTTTGGATATCTCAACATCAAGAAATACTTTTCAAAGACCATTTCAGAGCAAGTTAATTTCTTAATGTCCCTCCTAAACCCATTTTCCAACTTGAAGTACTTATCTTTTTCACCAGAACTATACTTTACAGCTTTTTGGATACGTCAACACTAAGAAATACTTTTCAAAGACCATTTCAGAGCAAGTTACTTTCTTAATGTCCCTCCTAAACCCATTTTCCAACTTGAAGTACTTATCTTTTTCATCACAACTATACTTTACAGCTTTTTGGATATCTCAACACCAAGAAATACTTTTCAAAGACCATTTCAGAGCAAGTTACTTTCTTAATGTCCTTCCTAAACCCATTTTCCAACTTGAAGTACTTATCTTTTTCACCCACAGCTATACTTTACAGCTTTTTGGATATCTCAACACCAAGAATACTTTTCAAAGACCATTTCAGAGCAAGTTACTTTCTTAATGTCCTTCCTAAACCCATTCTCTCCAACTTGAAGTACTTATCTTTTTCACCCACAACTATACTTTACAGCTTTTTGGATATCTCAACACCAAGAAATACTTTTCAAAGACCATTTCAGAGCAAGTTAATTTCTTAATGTCCCTTCTAAACCCATTTTCCAACTTGAAGTACTTATCTTTTTCATCACAACTATACTTTACAGCTTTTTGGATACCTCAACACCAAGAAATACTTTTCAAAGACCATTTCAGAGCAAGTTACTTTCTTAATGTCCCTTCTAAACCCATTCTCCGACTTGAAGTACTTATCTTTTTCACCCACAACTATACTTTACAGATTTTTGGATACCTCAACATCAAGAAATACTTTTCAAAGACCATTTCAGAGCAAATTACTTTCTTAATGTCCCTTCTAAACCTATTCTCCCACTTGAAGTACTTATCTTTTTCACCCACAGCTATACTTTACAGCTTTTTGGATACCTCAACACCAAGAAATACTTTTCAAAGACCATTTCAGAGCAAATTACTTTCTTAATGTCCCTCCTAAACCCATTTTCCGACTTGAAGTACTTATCTTTTTCACCCACAACTATACTTTACAGATTTTTGGATACCTCAACACCAAGAAATACTTTTCAAAGGCCATTTCAGAGCAAGTTACTTTCTTAATGTCCCTCCTAAACCCATTCTCCGACTTGAAGTACTTATCTTTTTCATCACAACTATACTTTACAGCTTTTTGGATATCTCAACACCAAGAAATACTTTTCAAAGACCATTTCAGAGCAAATTACTTTCTTAATGTCCCTCCTAAACCCATTTTCCGACTTGAAGTACTTATCTTTTTCACCCACAACTATACTTTACAGATTTTTGGATACCTCAACATCAAGAAATACTTTTCAAAGACCATTCCTCCTAAACCCATTCTCCGACTTGAAGTACTTATCTCTTTCATCACAACTATACTTTACAGCTTTTTGGATACCTCAACACCAAGAAATACTTTTCAAAGACCATTTCAGAGCAAGTTACTTTCTTAATGTCATTCCTAAACCCATTTTCCCACTTGAAGTACTTATCTTTTTCACCCACAACTATACTTTACAGCTTTTTGGATACCTCAACACCAAGAAATACTTTTCAAAAGTCATTTCAGAGCAACTTCCTTTCTTAATGTCCTCCTAAACCTATTCTCCGACTTGAAGTACTTATCTTTTTCACCCACAACTATACTTTACGGATTTTTGGGATATCTCAACACCAAGAAATACTTTTCAAAGACCATTTCAGAGCAAGTTACTTTCTTAATGTCCCTCCTAAACCCATTTTTCGACTTGAAGTGCATATCTTTTTCACCCACGACTATACTTTACAGCTTTTTGGATACCTCAACACCAAGAATACTTTTCAAAGACCATTTCAGAGCAACTTCCTTTCTTAATGTCACTCCTAAACCCATTTTCCGACTTGAAGTACTTATCTTTTTCACCCACAACTATAATCTACAGATTTTTGGATACCTCAACATCAAGAAATACTTTTCAAAAGTCATTTCAGAGCAAATTAATTTCTTAATGTCACTCCTAAACCCATTCTCCGACTTGAAGTACTTATCTTTTTCACCCACAACTATACTCTACAGCTTTTTGGATACCTCAACACCAAGAAATACTTTTCAAAGACCATTTCAGAGCAAGTTAATTTCTTAATGTCCCTCCTAAACCCATTTTCCGACTTGAAGTACTTATCTTTTTCACCCACAACTTTACTTTACAGCTTTTTGGATATCTCAACACCAAGAAATACTTTTCAAAGACCATTTCAGAGCAAGTTAATTTCTTAATGTCCCTTCTAAACCCATTTTCCCACTTGAAGTACTTATCTTTTCATCACAACTATACTTTACAGCTTTTTTGGATATCTCAACATCAAGAAATACTTTTCAAAGACCATTTCAGAGCAAGTTAATTTCTTAATGTCACTCCTAAACCCATTTTCCCACTTGAAGTACTTATCTTTTTCATCACAACTATACTTTACAGCTTTTTGGATATCTCAACATCAAGAAATACTTTTCAAAGACCATTTCAGAGCAAGTTAATTTCTTAATGTCCCTCCTAAACCCATTTTCCAACTTGAAGTACTTATCTTTTTCACCAGAACTATACTTTACAGCTTTTTGGATACGTCAACACTAAGAAATACTTTTCAAAGACCATTTCAGAGCAAGTTACTTTCTTAATGTCCCTCCTAAACCCATTTTCCAACTTGAAGTACTTATCTTTTTCATCCACTTTCTCAATGAAAAAAGAAATTAGTTTTTAATCAATTCTAATTTTCCAAATAATATAAAAATTTTCCACTTCGGTTCAGATTTTCTCAAAGGGGTGAAAAAATTTAAAATAATGTTCCAAATTTTTCATAGAAGATAGAAAAGTTCAAGTTCTCTTCTGAATTTTACCAAAGAACACGCTTCAATTCTAATTTCTCCAGAGAAAATAAAAATCTTCCACTTCAGTTCTTTATTTCACAAATACATAAAGAAATTTAAAGTTCAATTCTAAATTTTTGGTAGAAGATAGAAAAAGTAATACCATACTTGTGAATATTTTCATGGAAGATAAAAAGTTCTAGTTCAATTTACAATTTCCTCAACGAAGTGAAGAAAAGTTCAAGTTCTCTTCTGAATTTTACTAAAGAACACAATTCAATTCTAATTTCACCAGAGAAAATAAAAATCTTCCACTTCAAGTTCTCTATTTCACAATGACATAAAGAAATTTAAAGTTCAATTCTAAATTTTCGGAGGAAGATAGAAAAAAGCAATACCATACTTGTGAATATTTTCCCGGAAAATAAAAATTTCTAGTTCAATTTAAAATTTTCTCAACGAAGTCAAGAAAGTTCAAGTTCTCTTCTGAATTTTCTCAATGAAAAAGAATTAGTCATTGATCATTTCTATTTTTCCAAATAATATAAAAATTTTCCACTTTAGTTCAGATCTGTCTCGAAGAGATGAAAAATTTAAAATACTGTTCCAAATTTTTCACAGAAGATAAAAAAGTTCAAGTTCTCTTCGGAATTTTACCAAAGAATACAATTCAATTCTAATTTCTCCAGAGAAAACAAAATCTTCCACTTCAGTTCTTTATTTCACAAAGCCATAAAGAAATTTAAAGTTCAATCTAAATTTTTCCGTGAAAGATAGAAAAAGTAATACCATGCTTGTGAATATTTTCACGGAAGATAAAAAGTTCCAGTTCAATTGAAAATTTTCTCAACGAAGTGAAGAAAAGTTCAAGTTCTCTACTGAATTTTACCAAAGAACACAATTCAATTCTAATTTACCTAGAGTAAAATAAAAATCTTCCACATAAGTTCTTATTTCACAAAGACATAAAGAAATTTAAAGTTCAATTCTAAATTTTTCGGTGGAAGATAGAAAAAGTAATAGCACACTTGTGAATATTTTCCCAGAAGATAAAAAGTTCTAGTTCAATTTAAAATTTCTCAACGAAGTGAAGAAAAATTCAAGTTCTCTTCTGAATTTTACCAAAGAACACAATTCAATTCTAATTTCACCAGAGAAAATAAAAATCTTCCACTTCAGTTCTCTATTTCACAAAGACATAAAGAAATTTAAAGTTCAATTCTAAATTTTTCGGCGGAAGATAGAAAAAGTAATACCATACTTGTGAATATTTTCCCGGAAGATAAAAAGTTCTAGTTCAACTTTAAATTTTCTTGAACTTTTCCAGAGGATTTCAAAATGGCGCGCCACTTAAGCTGATGTAAGTTAACCTAGAAATGTTAGGTGAGCTAACCTAATCTAACCTAACCTGACCTTGGTGGCGATCTAATCTAACCTAAGTGATGCGTACGTAGGTAAATATTTAAATATTATGAAAATACGTTCCTAGAAATTTTTGAGTTTGGAGGGGGTGGGGGGGGGGGTGGGGATTTTGAAATCCTCTGGAAAAGTTCAAGAAAATTTAAAGTTGAACTAGAACTTTTATCTTCCGGGAAAATATTCACAAGTATGGTATTACTTTTTCTATCTTCCGCCGAAAAATTTAGAATTGAACTTTAAATTTCTTTATGTCTTTGTGAAATAGAGAACTGAAGTGGAAGATTTTATTTTCTCTGGTGAAATTAGAATTGAATTGTGTTCTTTGGTAAAATTCAGAAGAGAACTTGAATTTTTCTTCACTTCGTTGAGAAAATTTTAAATTGAACTAGAACTTTTTATCTTCTGGGAAAATATTCACAAGTGTGCTATTACTTTTTCTATCTTCCACCGAAAAATTTAGAATTGAACTTTAAATTTCTTTATGTCTTTGTGAAATAAGAACTTATGTGGAAGATTTTTATTTTACTCTAGGTAAATTAGAATTGAATTGTGTTCTTTGGTAAAATTCAGTAGAGAACTTGAACTTTTCTTCACTTCGTTGAGAAAATTTTCAATTGAACTGGAACTTTTTATCTTCCGTGAAAATATTCACAAGCATGGTATTACTTTTTCTATCTTTCACGGAAAAATTTAGAATTGAACTTTAAATTTCTTTATGGCTTTGTGAAATAAAGAACTGAAGTGGAAGATTTTTGTTTTCTCTGGAGAAATTAGAATTGAATTGTATTCTTTGTAAAAATTCCGAAGAGAACTTGAACTTTTTTATCTTCTGTGAAAATTTGGAACAGTATTTTAAATTTTTCATCTCTTCGAGACAGATCTGAACTAAAGTGAAAAATTTTTATATTATTTGGAAAAATAGAAATGATCAATGACTAATTTCTTTTTCATTGAGAAAATTCAGAAGAGAACTTGAACTTTCTTGACTTCGTTGAGAAAATTTTAAATTGAACTAGAAATTGTTATTTTCCGGGAAAATATTCACAAGTATGGTATTGCTTTTTCTATCTTCCTCCGAAAAATTTAGAATTGAACTTTAAATTTCTTTATGTCATTGTGAAATAGAGAACTTGAAGTGGAAGATTTTTATTTTCTCTCTGGTGAAATTAGAATTGAATTGTGTTCTTTAGTAAAATTCAGAAGAGAACTTGAACTTTTCTTCACTTCGTTGAGGAAATTGTAAATTGAACTAGAACTTTTTATCTTCCATGAAAATATTCACAAGTATGGTATTACTTTTTCTATCTTCTACCAAAAATTTAGAATTGAACTTTAAATTTTTTTATGTATTTGTGAAATAAAGAACTGAAGTGGAAGATTTTTATTTTCTCTGGAGAAATTAGAATTGAAGCGTGTTCTTTGGTAAAATTCAGAAGAGAACTTGAACTTTTCTATCTTCTATGAAAAATTTGGAACATTATTTTAAATTTTTTCACCCCTTTGAGAAAATCTGAACCGAAGTGGAAAATTTTTATATTATTTGGAAAATTAGAATTGATTAAAAACTAATTTCTCTTTTTCATTGAGAAAGTGGATGAAAAAGATAAGTACTTCAAGTTGGAAAATGGGTTTAGGAGGGACATTAAGAAAGTAACTTGCTCTGAAATGGTCTTTGAAAAGTATTTCTTAGTGTTGACGTATCCAAAAAGCTGTAAAGTATAGTTCTGGTGAAAAAGATAAGTACTTCAAGTTGGAAAATGGGTTTAGGAGGGACATTAAGAAATTAACTTGCTCTGAAATGGTCTTTGAAAAGTATTTCTTGATGTTGAGATATCCAAAAAGCTGTAAAGTATAGTTGTGATGAAAAAGATAAGTACTTCAAGTGGGAAAATGGGTTTAGGAGTGACATTAAGAAATTAACTTGCTCTGAAATGGTCTTTGAAAAGTATTTCTTGATGTTGAGATATCCAAAAAGCTGTAAAGTATAGCTGTGATGAAAAAGATAAGTACTTCAAGTGGGAAAATGGGTTTAGAAGGGACATTAAGAAATTAACTTGCTCTGAAATGGTCTTTGAAAAGTATTTCTTGGTGTTGAGATATCCAAAAAGCTGTAAAGTAAAGTTGTGGGTGAAAAAGATAAGTACTTCAAGTCGGAAAATGGGTTTAGGAGGGACATTAAGAAATTAACTTGCTCTGAAATGGTCTTTGAAAAGTATTTCTTGGTGTTGAGGTATCCAAAAAGCTGTAGAGTATAGTTGTGGGTGAAAAAGATAAGTACTTCAAGTCGGAGAATGGGTTTAGGAGTGACATTAAGAAATTAATTTGCTCTGAAATGACTTTTGAAAAGTATTTCTTGATGTTGAGGTATCCAAAAATCTGTAGAGTATAGTTGTGTGGGTGAAAAAGATAAGTACTTCAAGTCGGAAAATGGGTTTAGGAGTGACATTAAGAAAGGAAGTTGCTCTGAAATGGTCTTTGAAAAGTATTTCTTGGTGTTGAGGTATCCAAAAAGCTGTAAAGTATAGTCGTGGGTGAAAAAGATATGCACTTCAAGTCGAAAAATGGGTTTAGGAGGGACATTAAGAAAGTAACTTGCTCTGAAATGGTCTTTGAAAAGTATTTCTTGGTGTTGAGATATCCAAAAATCCGTAAAGTATAGTTGTGGGTGAAAAAGATAAGTACTTCAAGTCGGAGAATAGGTTTAGGAGGGACATTAAGAAAGGAAGTTGCTCTGAAATGACTTTTGAAAAGTATTTCTTGGTGTTGAGGTATCCAAAAAGCTGTAAAGTATAGTTGTGGGTGAAAAAGATAAGTACTTCAAGTGGGAAAATGGGTTTAGGAATGACATTAAGAAAGTAACTTGCTCTGAAATGGTCTTTGAAAAGTATTTCTTGGTGTTGAGGTATCCAAAAAGCTGTAAAGTATAGTTGTGATGAAAGAGATAAGTACTTCAAGTCGGAGAATGGGTTTAGGAGGGACATTAAGAAAGTAATTTGCTCTGAAATGGTCTTTGAAAAGTATTTCTTGATGTTGAGGTATCCAAAAATCTGTAAAGTATAGTTGTGGGTGAAAAAGATAAGTACTTCAAGTCGGAAAATGGGTTTAGGAGGGACATTAAGAAAGTAATTTGCTCTGAAATGGTCTTTGAAAAGTATTTCTTGGTGTTGAGATATCCAAAAAGCTGTAAAAGTATAGTTGTGATGAAAAAGATAAGTACTTCAAGTCGGAGAATGGGTTTAGGAGGGACATTAAGAAAGTAACTTGCTCTGAAATGGTCTTTGAAAAGTATTTCTTGGTGTTGAGGTATCCAAAAATCTGTAAAGTATAGTTGTGGGTGAAAAAGATAAGTACTTCAAGTCGGAAAATGGGTTTAGGAGGGACATTAAGAAAGTAATTTGCTCTGAAATGGTCTTTGAAAAGTATTGTTGAGGTATCCAAAAAGCTGTAGAGTATAGCTGTGGGTGTAAAAGATAAGTACTTCAAGTGGGAGAATAGGTTTAGAAGGGACATTAAGAAAGTAATTTGCTCTGAAATGGTCTTTGAAAAGTATTTCTTGATGTTGAGGTATCCAAAAATCTGTAAAGTATAGTTGTGGGTGAAAAAGATAAGTACTTCAAGTCGGAGAATGGGTTTAGAAGGGACATTAAGAAAGTAACTTGCTCTGAAATGGTCTTTGAAAAGTATTTCTTGGTGTTGAGGTATCCAAAAAGCTGTAAAGTATAGTTGTGATGAAAAAGATAAGTACTTCAAGTTGGAAAATGGGTTTAGAAGGGACATTAAGAAATTAACTTGCTCTGAAATGGTCTTTGAAAAGTATTTCTTGGTGTTGAGATATCCAAAAGCTGTAAAGTATAGTTGTGGGTGAAAAAGATAAGTACTTCAAGTTGGAGAATGGGTTTAGGAAGGACATTAAGAAAGTAACTTGCTCTGAAATGGTCTTTGAAAAGTATTTCTTGGTGTTGAGATATCCAAAAAGCTGTAAAGTATAGCTGTGGGTGAAAAAGATAAGTACTTCAAGTTGGAAAATGGGTTTAGGAAGGACATTAAGAAAGTAACTTGCTCTGAAATGGTCTTTGAAAAGTATTTCTTGGTGTTGAGATATCCAAAAAGCTGTAAAGTATAGTTGTGATGAAAAAGATAAGTACTTCAAGTTGGAAAATGGGTTTAGGAGGGACATTAAGAAAGTAACTTGCTCTGAAATAGTCTTTGAAAAGTATTTCTTAGTATTGACGTATCCAAAAAGCTGTAAAGTATAGTTCTGGTGAAAAAGATAAGTACTTCAAGTTGGAAAATGGGTTTAGGAGGGACATTAAGAAATTAACTTGCTCTGAAATGGTCTTTGAAAAGTATTTCTTGATGTTGAGATATCCAAAAAGCTGTAAAGTATAGTTGTGATGAAAAAGATAAGTACTTCAAGTTGGAAAATGGGTTTAGGAGTGACATTAAGAAATTAACTTGCTCTGAAATGGTCTTTGAAAAGTATTTCTTGATGTTGAGATATCCAAAAAAGCTGTAAAGTATAGTTGTGGGTGAAAAAGATAAGTACTTCAAGTGGGAAATGGGTTTAGAAGGGACATTAAGAAATTAACTTGCTCTGAAATGGTCTTTGAAAAGTATTTCTTGGTGTTGAGATATCCAAAAAGCTGTAAAGTATAGTTGTGAGTAAAAAAGATAAGTACTTCAAGTTGGAAAATGGGTTTAGAATGAACATTAAGAAATGAAGTTGCTCTGAAATGACTTTTGAAAAGTATTTCTTGGTGTTGAGGTATCCAAAAAGCTGTAAAGTATAGTTGTGAGTAAAGGGATTGGTACTTCAAGTGGGAAAATGGGTTTAGGAGGGACATTAAGAAAGGAACTTGCTCTGAAAAGATATAATAAAGCCATAAAAAGTGTTAAAAATGGAGAGGGGGCTCTTTGGAGGGGCCCGGGGAGGGCGTTTGGGGATCCAGGGGGCTCTTGAGGGCTGGGGTGGTCTTATGGGAGCCCGGGGGACCTTTGGGGACCGGGAGGGCCTTTGGGGGCTGGGGAGGGTCTTTGGGGGTCTGGGGGGGGGGGCACTTGAGGGCCGATGGGTCCTTTGGAAGCCCGGTGGACCTTTGGGGACCGGGTGAGGGCCTCTGGGGTCCGGGGGGCCCTTGGGGAGTCCGGGGGCCCTTTGAGGACCAAGGGAGGGCCTTTGGGTCACAGGGAGGGCCTTTGGGGGTCTGGTGGGGCACTTGAGGGCCGATGGGTCCTTTGGAAGCCCGGTGGACCTTTGGGGACCGGGTGAGAGCCTCTGAGGTCCGGGGGGCCCTTTGGGAGTCCGGGGGCCCTTTGAGGACCAGGGGAGGGCCTTTGGGACACAGGGAGGGCCTTTGGGGGTCTGGTGGGGCACTTGAGGGCCGATGGGTCCTTTGGGAGCCCCGGTGGACCTTTGGGGACCGGGTGATGGCCTCTGGGATCCGGGGGGCCCTTTGGGAGTCCGGGGGCCCTATGAGGACCAGGGGAGGGCCTTTGGGGCACAGGGAGGGCCTTTGGGGGTCTGGTGGGGCACTTGAGGGCCGATGGGTCCTTTGGGAGCCCAGTGGACCTTTGGGGACCGGGTGATGGCCTCTGGGATCCGGGGGGCCCTTTGGGAGCTTGGGGGGCCTTTGAGGGCCCGGGGATGGCCTTTGGGGTCTGGGTGGGCCTTTGGGGGCGCCGGTGATTCTTTGGGAGCTTGGGGGGCCTTTGAGGACCGGGGGCTTCCTTCGGGGTTGGGTAGGAGGATTGGAACCCTTTGGGGTTGGGTTAGAGGACCTCACAACACTGTTCAAATGAAACTTGTGTATTATAACGACCACAGAGTTTCACCATTAAATTCTCTTCCAAAATCTCTTCAAAAATCACCTTTTAAAATGTCTCTAGCTGTTTCGCCGAAATAGTTCCATAACCTGTCTAAAACAGTTTCGCCCAAATAATCCCTAAACGTAAATTCAGCGTGTTCCTTTGTTATTGACATCTTTGCGCTAATGCATTTCAAATTAATAAGAAACCTTTTCGCGCGCTAAGATCAAAACGTCTGCTCGGAAACGATTCTCTTGTTAGAAACAACAAATTAATTTCCCTTTCGTGAATCAATTCTCTTTAGAACAACAAATTAATTCCCCTTTCGTGTGAATCAATCAATCATGACATCATGTGTGATCTAACTGTTTCTCGGAAACAATTCTGGTCGAACTCCAGAGACATTAATTAACTTGACGTCATCTGTCAGACACTCCCTGGAAACAATTTGATTAATGACTGCCAACTCTAGACTGACCAGAAAAAAAGTTGGCTCGGAAACGACAACAACATTGATCCCATTAACCACGTGTTCTCTCTAATTACTCTGTTCAAAACAACAACAACATTGACCTTGACATTTGGCCTCGGAAACAATAACAACATTGACATTCGCTAAGAGCGTGCCAAAAACACACCTGGAGAAAGAGGTCATTGACCGATTACGCAATCATTCTCCCTAATGACTCTATGCCCATATATGGTGTGCTGTCACGAGTTATTATGGCATCTCTACTCTTGGGTATCTAATACTGTTCCTCCCTTCATTCAGATTGAGAGAGAAGGTGTTGGAAAAGTGAAATATATGTATAATGAGCCAATACCAGAGCTACTTGATTGTTGATTCTAGCATTTCGTTTGTTTTGTTTTGAAGTTAAGAGTCATTTTTTGCTATTATTAGATGAATTTTGTGTTCGTGGTTAGCGGCACTAGCATGTGCCTGATGAAGAAAACCAATTATATTTTTCTTCGATTGCATTATCCTGTCTTTTTGAATTTGAGTGAGACTTTTCCCTTTTTATTTTCCATGAGTTTTTTTTTTGTTACGTTGTATAAGCAGTGAGTGGAGCGGCGGGAAGGTTTTTTTTGTACGAGACGGTGGAACGTGTTCTACTGTCTTGTATGGAGGGTTCCATGTTGTTATACTTATTGTTTATGATGAAATGGCAGTGTGGTCTTCGTCGCTATTTATGTTATGTTGTATCTTTTTATTTTGTATTTTATTTATGATAAATTTTATTTTTAATTTATTTTCTCTTTTTTTTTTCAGTTTTTTTTTCTTTTGTTATTGATTGCGGCCCTCCTGGATACTGGAGATCACTTGTGGTTGTTGTAAGTAGAGTTAATTTTTCTATGAGTTTCCTCGTTTGCCTCCTAAGCTTGTGTCTTGAAAAAATGAGTTGGATTATGACAATAATAGATTGAAAAAACTTGAGAGAAATTCGTTGAGTTGGGATGTTCTGGGAATGGGGTTAAATCCGGATTATGATGAAGGAACGATGGAGGATTTTCCACTGGTTAAATATAAATTTCCAGTTGATATTGGAAATAAATTTACTATGGGTCAGCAAAGTTTGAGCATTTTCCATTTGAATTGTCAAGGTCTTTCTAGTTCATTTATTTTTTTAACCGAACTATGTAAGTTTTCTGAGTTGGACGTGCTTGCATTGAATGAAACGTGGCTTCGCAATCATACAATGAGTCTACTTGAAATTGATAGTTATGACTGTGTGACGCAGAATAGGGAATCACGATTACATGGTGAATTGGCTTTATATTGTAGGAAGAATATTACAATGAAAATACGGAATGGTCTAGGTGAATGAACTTTGTAAGTCCGGAAAATTTTTCTTTGTGGTGGTTGTTTGTCGACTTCCATCTGGAAATGTGCAGGAATTTAATGATTTGCTGGAGCGGCAAACGGATAAGTTGTCAGGTTCAAATCGCCCATGCTTTGTTTGTGGAGACTTTAATCTTGATCTATTTTCAGTAAATGTAAACCCGAGAGGTCGTGATTTTTTAAATGTTATGTTGTGTTTACTGTTTAAGACCGACAGTTAATATATGTAGTCGAGTGACTTTGCGCTCGGAATCACTTTTGGATAATATATTTGTTAATGTGAAGTATGATTTTGCTGATGTTATTTTGAATGATGTTTCTGATCATTTTGGTGTTCTTGTTGTTATTAGAGAGTTTGGTGTCCCTACAGCTATGAATATACCACCACAAATTTCTGCATTGAAAATGGATGCTGAGGCTCTTAAAATATTCAGAAGAAAATTAAAGAACACTCAATTTGACTTTTTAGAAAGTATAGATCTGCAAGTGAATGAAAAGTTTTCATTGTTGTATTCAGAAATAACTAAATTACTAAAAGAAAGTTATACAGTTATTAAAAAGCCGGCGTTTCATGTTACCCCTAGAAAACCTGGGTTACTAGAGGACTGATGAAGGCCATATCAAATCGAAGACTGCTATATAAATATTCTGTAGTGTCTCCTGAGGCGAAAGTGAGACACAAGAAATATAATTGTGAACTCAATAACCTATTACGAGAAGCGAGAATTAATTATTATCGAAATGAGTTTAAAAAAAGTGCAGGTAATCCCAAGCAAACGTGGAGAGTAATTCAGTCTGTTCTGAGTCCTTCCAAAAGTTCATTTTACCTGAAAATTTCAACACTGATGCTTCGATTGTAGATAATATGTGTGACCATTTTTCTATTGTTGGTAAACGGATAGCGAACTCCACAACAAAATTTTCTGAGGATGGAATATACCACCAATTTTTACCCGAGGAAAGTGATGTATCTGCATATCTGAAACCAGTAACTTCTAGTGAATTACGTACCACATTGTGGAACATGAGAGATAATGCTTCGAGTGCTGACTTCCTTTCATTGCGTGTACTTAAGTATGTTTTCTCGGAAATATGCGACCAGGTTTCTGTTTTATTTAATATTAGCCTAAAATTTGGTGTTTTTCCCGATTTATGAAAATTGCTAGAGTGGTTCCGCTTTTTAAGGGCAGAGAAAACAAATTTGCCGAATGATTATAGGACTATTTCATTGCTGCCAGTTTTACCGAGAGTTTTTGAAAAATTGACTAGTGGCAGGATGGTTGATTTTCTTGAGAATAAAAAGTATTTTAGTAAAACTCAGTTTGGATTCCGTAAAGCAATGTCGACAGATCAAGCTCTTCTTTTTCTCACGACTTTTGTGAACGATGCTCTGGACCAAGGATGGAAAGTTGCATCTGTTTTTTGGACATTGTGAAAGCCTTTGATGCAGTGGACCATGGAATTCTTCTGGTGAAGCTGGGGAATTGTGGTTTTCGAGGTATGTTTTATCGTCTATTGGAATCTTTTCTCCAAGATCGAAAGCAGTTTGTCAGTGCTGGTGAAATCAAATCGCAAGTTAAAAGTGTTGAATTCGGTGTCCCTCAAGGGTCTGTTTTGGGACCACTACTGTTTCTTATATATATTGATGACCAGCGAAATGCTATCAATGAACTGTCTTTTGATTTAAAATGTAGTGATACTGGAGCATCAAAATCTATTTTGCCATATTTTGCTGATGACACGCATCTAACTGTTGCTGCGAAAACCGGGGAAATGCTTATACAGAATCTTCAGACTGGCATGTTAAACATTGAAAAATGGATGAGGGTTAACAGACTTCAGCTAAACCATGCAAAATCCCATTTTGTAATGTATGGGAGAAGTAGCAATTACTACCCTTGGATTGACAAAATACAGTTCGGTGAAAATATTCTGCCTCGGGAAGTTTCGACAAAGTATCTAGGGGTGATTGTTGATGAGTGCCTTAACTTCAAAGAGCACATTTCATGTATTAGTGGCAAGGTTGCAAAAAATGTCGGGATGATGAGGAAACTGAAGCACTTTTTTCCCAAAGACATCATGAGATTGCTTTATTTTTTCTTTTGTTCACCCATACCTTTTATATGGTTGTCTTGTGTGGTCAAGTACGTTTTTTTAATTCGCGTTCGTCCCTTTAGAAGTTTACAAAATAATGCCCTACGTGTTTTAACTGGAGATAATCATAATATGTCTGTTAGACATAGATATAATCAAGTAAATATATTACCGATGGCTGGATTATTCCGTTTTTATAATGCTCTTTTTATGTTTAAATATACACACGCGTTATTACCTGAGTGTTTTAGGGAAATGTTTACAAGTGCTGTTAATTTTCATAATTACTCGACTAGAACATCAACACTAGTTCGGCGACCTCAGGTTATTACAAAGCGATCCGTTTTTTCCATAAGACATGTTGGCCCTAGGGTGTGGGAACCATTAACGCAGGCAATTTCAACAATTGATGAGCTAAATGAATTTCGCAGTAAATTAAAAGGACAGTGTTTGTCTACACATGAGTTTTAATCCTTGCTGGGCGAATTGTCTCTCAAGTGATTGTGACACTTTTTTTTTGGGAGGGCAACGAGGAGGTAGAATAGAAGAATGATTTTTAGTTTTGTGTCTTCGGTATCCAATTAGGTCATGAAATTTTTAGAAATCAATTTATTTCGTTTATTCTTATTTATTTATTTTCTTATTATTTTTTTTGCTCTTTTTTTTGGGGGGGGGGGCTACTGGTAGTAATTATGTATGTAGGGTTTTGTAAAGGGTGATGTCTGCCCATACAAGTTTAATAAACTTCGGGTTTTGCTGTTGATGTGTTTTATTTTTTTTTTTTAATAAAACCTTTTCTCTCTCAAACCCAATTTTGCGTTAATTACACTTGCTCCTAACGCAAGTTTGTCGGATCAACCTATTTCGCCCCCCCCCCATAAAAAAATTCCTGGATCTGCCCTTGTGAACAATGAAGCCAACTTGCCTAAAATAAGGGTAGTCTTGCCTTTCAAACCCTCCAAAAGTCTAGAGTGTCATGTTTATTTACAGAAAACAAAACAGATTGAAAAGATGATTACTCAGATTGACAAGATTTCGAGCAAATTGCAACAAGTAAGTGTGGTGTTACCACCTCTATGATCACCTGAAATGCTACAACACCACTTTCGCTTTACAGAAAAACTAAATAAATTACGAAAATGGAAGAATTAATTTACGCAACGGAATTTCTATATATTCGGTTTCGGCTTTTATTTATTTATTAAAGTGAGCAACACAGCTTTTAGTTATTCAAATTTGAAGTTTAGCTTCATTGTTTATTAGCATTTATGTGCGTTTAATTTCAATTCTTCATTAAAGTCAGATGTCGCTCACTTCAAGGTTTAAATTAACTATTAGTTAAGGTTTAAATTTACTGAAGATTTTTTTTGCTGTTAGTGTCAGCGCAAGGTTAAACATTGGAAGCTACAATGATGACAGAGGGTCAAGGATGGTTCTGAAACGTAGGTGTTCTGAAAAACGGATTAGAAATTAATAGGAGTTTACCAGAGGAATTGTCTATGGATTGTTTTGGGTAGCCGTCTGACTGACCATATTTCAAACAGTAAGCTGTAGGAAAAATATGGATCTTTCCCCACTTTCGAGGGCTATAATGAGAGAAAGATTGAGATAGCTAGAAAAACTTGGCAAACAAGGATAACAGATTGCCAAAGATCGTCCTTTCCAACCAACCATGTCGGGCCAAGCGAAAAACAGGTCGTCATCGAATTGGATGGGATGAGGTTGTAAGGAAGGATTTAAAGGAAATTGGAACTTCTGGAAAGTGCTTAAAGACGGAGGCTTTAAATGGATTGGGATGAAGGAGGAGTATGCGTAGCTGTGTTGGCCTCAGGCGGCTTGTTGCTGCGGTAAGTTATATGCAGCAGTAGTAGTAGCAGTTTTGTGGATAAGCTTTGATGTTCTTTGTTTAGTTTCTGTTGGGTTTTCAATTGACATAATTTTTGTATACATTAACTGGTACTGTTCTATTTCCATTAGCTGTAAAACACGCGAAAAGTGAAGTTTTGTTTAATGCTAATGAAAAAAACAAAATAGGAGAAAAATATATTAGTTTAGAAACAAATTTCGGCTATATATTTGCACATTAGGGGGTGGGGTTAAAGCATAGCATATATTAAATATGTAACCTAGTCTAACCTAGGTATCTCCCCCCCCTAAACCCCAAAGAAAAAACTAAAGTTTAAATATAGTTCCCAGAGTGAGAAATCCCTTGTTTATGCAGCGTCAGATAGGAATACTTGTTTACACAACATCAAATAGCAGTGGTTAGTAACCTACCATGAGAGTAGTAATGCATCTTTACATTTGATTGGTACACCATATTTGGGAGGCAATTGGACACCTTCCAGAACACCAAAAGAAGGAATTTGTCCTACTTTAAAAAGAGAGGCATTACAATTCAAATGACAGATTACAGATTATTGATAGATTGAGTCTTCAGGAATTTGTCACATGATTCTTGGACATGTCACACAGTTTTTACGTGCACATAGAATGAGAATAATTTTTTCAGTTTCCGAAAAAAAGAACGGCTTGAAATATTAATTGCTTATCAACTAAGGGTAAATCTGAGGGAATAGTGACTCCATTAAGAAATATATATTGTTTCTATTTTGGAGGGATGTCTTGAAAGTAACCATAACTCTAAAAAACAGAATTTTAGTAATTATAGATACATGAAAATGATTGACTTTATACGCTGATTCCAAATACATAAATTTCCTTAGGTTTAATGTTATCCGTCAAAAGCTAAAACCTTGAGAATGTTAGCCTCGACATGTGATTGGTTGCAATTCCATTGTTTTAGCCAAGCCTTGACATTCCTAATTAAAGGATATGAATTAGAACCATGGGGACGTAATTTCATCGTATTTTGCTTATTTTCGTTGGAAAAAAAACATTGAAAAGCCATATTAAGAGCTATATTTGTGAGTTTTTCACTGAAAATTCTTTTTTCTGCCAAGCCTTGACATTCCTAATTAAAGGATACGAATTAGTTTCATGGAAACGTAATTTCATCGTATTTTGCGCATATCCGTTAAAAAAAACACTGAAAAGCCATATTAAGAGCTATATTTGTGAGTTTTTCACTGAAAATTCTTTTTTCTGCCAAGCCTTGACATTCCTAATTAAAGATACGAATTAGATTCATGGGGACGTAATTTCATCGTATTTTGCGCATATCCGTTTAAAAAAAAAACACTGAAAAGCCATATTAAGAGCTGTATTTGTGAGTTTTTCACTGAAAATTCCTTTTTTGCCAAGTCCTGACATTCCTAATTAAAGGATATGAATTTAGAACCAAGGAAACGTAGAACCTTGGCAAAAAAAAGAATTTTCAGTGAAAAACTCACAAATATAGCCCTTAATATGGCTTTTCAGTGTTTTTTTTCCAACGAAAAGACGCAAATATATGATGAAATTACGTTTCCATGGTTCTAAATTCATATCCTTTAATTAGGAATGTCAGGGCTTGGCAAAAAAAAGGAATTTTCAGTGAAAAACTCACAAATATAGCTCTTAATATGGCTTTTCAGTGTTTTTTTTTTCCAACGGAAATACGCAAAATACGATGAAATTACGTTCCCTTGGTTCTAATTTATATCCTTTAATTATGGAGGTCAAGGCTTGGCAAAAAAGGAATTTACAGTGAAAAACTCACAAATATAGCCCTTAATATGGCTTTTCAGTGTTTTTTTTCCCAACGAAAATACGCAAATATGATGAAATTACGTTTCCTTGGTTCTAAGTTCATATCCTTTAATTAGGAATGTCAGGGCTTGGCAAAAAAAAAAGGACTTTTCAGTGAAAAACTCACAAATATAGCTCTTAATATGGCTTTTCAGTGTTTTTTCCAACGAAAATACGCAAAATATGATGGAATTACGTTTCCTTGGTTCTAAATTCATATCCTTTAATTAGGAATGTCAAGGCTTGGCGAAAAAAAGGAATTTTCAGTGAAAAACTCACAAATATAGCCCTTAATATGGCTTTTCAGTGTTTTTTCCAACGAAAATACGCAAAATATGATGAAATTACGTTTCCTTGGTTCTAAATTCATATCCTTTAATTAGGACTGTCAGGGCTTGGCAAAAAAAAGGAATTTTCAGTGAAAAACTCACAAATATAGCTCTAATATGGCTTTCCAGTGTTTTTTCCAACGAAAATACGCAAAATATGATGAAATTACGTTTCCTTGGTTCTAATTTATATCCTTTAATTAGGAATGTCAAGGCTTGGCAAAAAAAGGAATTTTCAGTGAAAAACTCACAAATATAGCTCTTAATATGGCTTTTCAATGTTTTTTTCCAACGAAAATGCGCAAAATACGATGAAATTACGTTTCCTTGGTTCTAATTCATATCCTTTAATTAAGAATGTCAGGGCTTGGCAAAAAAAAAAAAAAAAAAAAAAAAAGGAATTTTCAGTGAAAAAACTCTCACAAATATAGCCCTTAATATGGGTTTTCAGTGTTTTTTTTTTAACGGATATGCGCAAAATACGATGAAATTACGTTCCCTTGGTTCTAATTCGTATCCTTTAATTAGGAATGTCAGGGCTTGGCGAAAAAAGGAATTTTCAGTGAAAAACTCACAAATATAGCTCTTAATATGGTTTTTCAGTGTTTTTTTTTTTAAACGGATATGCGCAAAATATGATGAAATTACGTTTCCTTGGTTCTAATTCATATCCTTTAATTAGGAATGTCAATGCTTGGCAAAAAAAAAAGGAATTTTCAGTGAAAAACTCACAAATATAGGTCTTAATATGGCTTTTCAGTGTTTTTTTCCAACGGAAATACGCAAAATACGATGAAATTACGTCCCCATGGTTCTAATTCATATCCTTTAATTAGGAATGTCAGGGCTTGGCAAAAAAAGGAATTTTCAGTGAAAAACTCACAAATATAGGTCTTAATATGGCTTTTCAGTGTTTTTTTTCCAACGGAAATACGCAAAATATGATGAAATTACGTTTCCTTGGTTCTAAATTCATATCCTTTAATTAGGAATGTCAGGACTTGGCAAAAAAGGAATTTTCAGTGAAAAACTCACAAATATAGCTCTTAATATGGCTTTTCAGTGTTTTTTTTTAACGGATATGCGCAAAATACGATGAAATTACGTCCCCATGAATCTAATTCGTATCCTTTAATTAGGAATGTCAAGGCTTGGCAGAAAAAAGAATTTTCAGTGAAAAACTCACAAATATAGCTCTTAATATGGCTTTTCAGTGTTTTTTTTTTAACGGATATGCGCAAAATACGATGAAATTACGTTTCCATGAATCTAATTCATATCCTTTAATTAGGAATGTCAAGGCTTGGCAGAAAAAAGAATTTTCAGTGAAAAACTCACAAATATAGCTCTTAATATGGCTTTTCAATGTTTTTTTTCCAACGAAAATAAGCAAAATACGATGAAATTACGTCCCCATGGTTCTAATTCATATCCTTTAATTAGGAATGTCAAGGCTTGGCTAAAAAAATGGAATTGCAACCAATCACATGTCGAGGCTAACATTCTCAAGGTTTTAGCTTTTGACGGATAACTTTAAACCTAAGGAAATTTATGTATTTGGAATCAGCGTATAAAGTCAATCATTTTCATGTATCTATAATTACTAAAATTCTGTTTTTTAGAGTTATGGTTACTTTCGGACCAATTGCACTTTACTTTCACCTTGTTTCCCAAAAACTGTTTAAAATTAGGGTTTTTAGGTGTTTTCGTTTTTGCTTTATTGTTTGACTTGATAGGAATTCTGCAACAGGATGGTCGTTGAAATTTCTTAATGACTAAAGATTTTTTTAACAAGAAATGACTGTAAAGTGTTTTTTTGGGGGGGGAGTAATAAAAAAATACTAATTTTTAGATATGATACCTTCTTTCTAGATGTTCTAACACACTTGTCAAAGCTAGACTTACTACTCTATTAAATATATCATTAGGCATAAGTTTACGTTTGAACAATTATTCGACATTATTTCTGTTCATCTTTGATTTAGTGTAGCAGCTCTTTACTTTTAATTGAAAAATAACCTCTTGTGGAAAAAGTTTCTGTCACTCTATTAAATATATCATTGGATATAGGTTTACGTTTGACAAATTATTCGACATTATTTCTGTTCATCGTTGATTTAGTGTAGCAGCTCTTTACTTTTTACTTGAAAAATATCCTCTTGTGGGTTGTGGAAAAAAAGTTTCTGTCACTCTAATAAGTCTATCGCTAGACATAACTTTACAGAAAATTTAGTTTCTTCTAGTTTCACGGTCTAAGTATAGATTCTAAGTAGGTTTTAACTGCACTGCTTGTTTGGTGGGGGGATGAATAACCAAAAATAACGGATGGACCTTTATTTGACTCAGTTAGATTTTGATTCTGAAGCTATTTGTCATAGTTCCGTTGTTCTATTCAATTTCATGAGCCAAACTCTGTACTTTTTAAAATGTTGTAGTTTTTTATATTCTTTTTTCGTTTGCCATTTATTGTTGTGGTATCAAAAAATTTGGATTGTTGGTTCAATTAATTATAAGTTCATTAAAAATTAAGTAATTAGTTACTACTTATAATAATTTGCAAGTTCCAAATGATGTCAGAAAAGAGATATTAAAAAAAAAAAAAAAAAAAAAAAAAAAAAAAAAAAAAAAAAAAAAAAAAAAAAAAAAAAAAAAAAAAAAAAAAAAAAAAAAAACAAAAAAATCAAAAAAAATTTGTTGAACTATAAGTTATATTTTTGTTTTCAGATCGTAGTTAGGTTGGGCTCTGAAGAATATTCGGGTAAAAAGAATTTTTCACATTTTCTAGCTTCCTTCAATTTTAGTATATGAAAAAACTTGAAACAGTGATTTTGCGATAAGCCTTCAGCTGCAATTTACACCAAAAGGACAAGATACTTATCAAAAGCATGAAAATTAAAAATGTAAAATGTATATTTCAAAGAAATAATAGCCTTCTTAATAATTTAAAATCGATAAACCATGGAAAGTGGTTTTCTTTAGTATTGTTTGTGAATGATTAAAAGATGATGAGTGACAGAAAACATTTTGAAACTATACAAAACTTTAAATTTGGTAAATTGTCAAATGTTGTCAAAATTTAATTTTTCCTGAAATTGAAACCTCTTAGTTTAACTCAGGTATTGAACCTTTGGTAGATATATTGGTTCGAAAATAAACTATTCCCGTAAAATCTGAACTAATATAGGTTTTCCGCAGGAAACTCTAGTTTTTGATCATAGCGCTATCAATCTTTTAGGATGTATGGCTTGGTTGGGATCTCTCACTTGATGAGGAGGTCCTTCTTTGTACTAGTACAGCCTTCGAAGGTACTGATGATGTGCTAGAAGTACATTATACTGAAGATGGTCTTTCATATACGTCAGAAGATCTGGTACGGCGGGGGCCTTCAGGTCGTCTTTGCATAGAGGATGACGAGCGGTTGGCTCCTAGTTTGCCTACAATAGGAGTACGCGGCGATTTATTTGAAAACAGGTGCCCTAAGAATAAAGTGCTTAAAAAATGTTTGTGAATTTGTTTATTAATAAAATGTATATATACAACAATGTCTTTAAATCTTCACTTTTAGATTTCTTCATCGGTGTATAGGTAACTGTAGTGAACCACTAATGCTGGTAAATCATTTGGATTCACTGTATATTGATCTTGATTGACTGCAAAGTCGGGGTCACATTTTCTGCAGTACAATGTAACTTCACTCTTGTCATATCTCTTTGTATAGTCAATGATACTATTTGCATTCATATTATGAAATTCACGAGTTTCAATCTGTCTATTTGAAGCAATATCACATACTGTGTTTTCAAGTGGTGAATCACATTCGGTAACTGCCAAATAAAAATCACTTGGTTTATAGTCATAGTAGGCAGTGTCGTCACAGCGATGACGTAGAAACCAGACTGTCTTGTTACCCCAACAGTTGAATCGTAGACCAGATTCCTCTTCCCAGAATAATTTAAATCCACGACGATACCAATCTCATAGAAATAAACTGAAATCACGTTTAGGATTCTTTCCAATCCTAGCGGGGTAAGTATTCTCCCACTGATTACATTTATCATGGTGACAATTGGAGCAGAGGTGCCCGCTAGGGTGAGAGTCACACACCTCCTCAAGACATGAATTACATCCTTTAATTTGTACTGCATAGCCTCTATGTAATTTGCAAGGATTACATAATTTTACACTTTTCATTATAGTCATCAATAATTGTACAATTCTCACATTGAGTCCAACTTCCAAGAGTGTACATGCACAATGGGCATATATAGAACATTTTGGTTTCCGATGTCAACTCTCTCACAGCTAAAACGAAACTGATCGTCCTCGCACCATAAATTCAAAGTGTAGGAAAGGGGAGAGGAGTAACTCTGTGACGTTGCCTCTTTCGAAGGAGGAGCCATCTACATTGGCAATGAAAGTATATCCACAATATGATTTTGCCGTGTCGTGATCAATATATCAATAAATTGAGTATATGCATTTGAATCACATTTTAAAAGTTTCATACAATAGTCCAATGGGGATTATTCCAAATTGCAAGAAAATCATCATCCAAAATCAAATGTTTTTCCATATACACTAGATTTGATCTAATTCTCTCTTTCTCAAATGTATTCATTTTTCGGTCCTTTCACTCTGACTGCTGACTCTAGACTGACCAGAAAAGACAGTTGGCTCGGAAACAACAACAACATTGACCTTGGCATTCGCTGAGAGCGTGCCCGAAACAACAACAATAACATTGACCCCATTAACCACGTGTTCTCCCTAATGACTCTATAGTCCATGAAAGTGACAAAGTTCCTGTTTTTCCATTCTCACTGACAAAATCCATAAAAACATCAAATAAATTGACCAACACACATAACCATCCATAAAAACATCAAATAAATTGACCAACACACATAACCATCCATGAAAAACATCAAATAAATTGACCAACACACATAACCATCCATGAAAACAGACATAAATGTGACAAAATTCCTGTTTTTTTTTTCATTCTCACTGACAAAATCCATAAAACATCAAATAAATCGACCAAAACACATAACCATCCATAAACTATGTAAAAAAAAGTTATAGGTGGCAGCAGGGGTGTCGTCCCGGAGCTTTAGGGTCACCTCTACTTATAAGTTATGCCCTGGGGCATAAAAGGTTTTTATAGAACGCCGAAATAGTCGAAAATGATATGAGGGAAACTAACCCCCCTCTCACGCCCACCTTTTCCCCAAACAAATGGCCAAACACGCCATTTTTAATACTTGAAAGTGATTGGAGAGCGACTACCGCCACTCTCTCACGCCCACCATTTCCCCAAACACATCCAATCAAAAATTTGAGATAGCCGTTTTGTTTAACGTAGTTGAAAGTTCTGGAAACTAGGTCTTAGAGGATGACAAACTACCATAACAGCCCTTAGAGTAAGGGTTGTAATTTATGCCTTAAGGGTATATAAGGTGCTCTCATAGAAAGCGTTGTCGTTTCAAAAAGGGCTTATTCGACTGGAAATCGAAAGGCCTAGTGCCATTTTTAATAGTCGAAAGTGATTGGAAGGCTTAACATTTTATAGTAAAGATCGATTTGGATATAAGGTTTTATTTTTAGTTGTTGTTGTTTTTTTAGACCAGGGCACTTCGTATCGAAGGAGTTGTCGTGGGAACTTCGAAAAGGGCTCATTCGATTGAAATTAGAAAGGGCTGATTCCCTTTTTAATAGTCGAAAATGATTGGAGGGCAAATAACCCCCCTACCACGCCTACCCTCCCATTTGCCCATTGTGTTTAAAAACTAAATGTTGCCTTAAGATTAAATTAAAATGCACTGTGTTAATGCTAATTCCCAATAAGGCATCTCAGCAGTATCCCAAGAACGACTGAGGGTATTATGTTCAAACTTTAGGGGCTACTTCTGCTCTTAAAATTTAACCAAACCAAAATAGCGTAAGTGTATCCAGGCTATCAAAGAAAGTAAAAAGATTTTTTTGCGAATGGTATCAAGTTTTCCATTTCAGGTCAACTAGAGAGGCATGAAACTAAATTAAACACTACTATTTGTGTCAAGATTTTTCAAAGGGTGTATGTTGTTAAAATTGCTGAAAATTTTTCTCCAGCACACATATAGCAGGCCAAACTATAAATTCTTAAGAAACGAAAAGATTTAAAGTATTACTTTCTTTTTCCCAGAAAACACTATGTCAATATACAACGAACAGAAATTAATTATAAAAAATTTTTTCCACATTATAAGTTTTTCAAAGAAAAGTAAAGAACTCCATTAAACAAAAAATGAGCAAACATAAAATCAAATAATCTACCAAGCGTGAAACTACCACAAATCAGCATCGATAAATAAATGAAACCCAAAACAAAAGAAATTACAATAAATAACCGAGTCAAGCTCAAAACAAGCTGAAACTAACGTAAGTTGTGCTCAAAACCCCTATGCCTTCCCAAGGCCAGAACATAATTTGCACTTTCCTTAAAACAATACAAATGAATGTTCATTGTCAGTTTAATATACATATACTGATATTTAGTAATCAGAATGTTAATATTGTTTGATTTATTAAAGTTATAAAAGTAAAAACATTTATATTTTTTTCAGTAAAGTGCAAATTATGGTCTGGCCTTGGGAAGGCATAGGGGTTTGAGCACAACTTATGTTAATTTCTGCTCGTTTTCAGTTTGACTAGGTTATTTATTGTAATTTCTGTTTGTTTTGGGTTTCATTTATTTATCAATGCTGATTTGTGGTAGTTTCACGCTTGGTAGATTATTTGATTTTATTTTTGCTCATTTTTTTAATGGAGTATTTTACATTTCTTTGAAAAACTTATTTTGTGGGAAAGGTTTTTTATATAGTTTTAATATAAAAAGTGCTTTTCTTATTAATATTTGATGCTCAGTCAGCAACCAAAAGACTTGGAATTTACCAAGTAGTTGAATTTGTCCTATGTAAAAAAGTTTGTTATTAAATTTTGATAGCTGAGTTCGTTCTATGCAAAAGTGTTTTATTAATTTTTGATTGTCAGTCATAAATTAAATGACTTGGAATTTTTCAAGTAGCCGGGTTTGTTTTATGCAAAAAGTTCTTTTTTATTTATTTTTGATACTCAGTCTTCAATTAAAAGATTTGGAATTTACTAAGTAGCTGAGTTTTTTCTATGCAACAGTGCTTTTATTAATTTCTTATACCCAGTCATCAATTAAAAGACTTGGAATTTTACCAAGTAGTTGAATTTGTTCTATGAAAAAGTGCCTTTTTTACTATATTTTTATATTCAGTCATCAATTAAAAGACTTGGAATTTACATAGTAGTTGAGTTTGTTCTATGCAAAAAGTTTTTTCTTATCAATTTTTCATGCTCAGTCATCAATTAAAAGACTTGGAATTTACCATGTAACTGAATTTGCTCTATTCAAAAGTGTTTTCTTGTTAATTTTTGATACTCAATCATTAATTAAAAGACTTGAAATTTGTCAATAACTTAATTTTTTTATGCAAAAGTACTTTTTTATTAATTTTTAATACTCAGTCGCCCATTAAAAGACTAAAAATTTACCAAGTAGCTGAGTTTGTTCTATGCAAAAATACTTTTATTAATTTTTTATATTCACTCGTTAATTAAAAGACAAAGAATTTACCAAGTACGTTTAATTTTTTCTATGTAAAAATTCTTTTTTATTAATGTTTATACTTAGTCAACAGTTAAAAGATGTGGAATTTACAAAGTAGTTAAATTTATTCTAAACTAAAGTACTTTTTTATTAATTTTTGATACTCATTTACCAATTCAGTGACTTAGAAATTACCAAGTAGGTGAATTTGTTCTATGTAAAAGTACGTTTTTTATTTTTTTTTATACTCAGTTGTCAACTAGAAGACTTGGAATTTACCCAGTACTTGAATTTGTTTTATGTAAAAGTTTTCTTTTATTAATTTTTGATGTTCAGTCATCAATTAAAACACTTGGAATTTACCAAGTAGCTGAGTTTGTCCTATGTCAAAAGTTTTTCTTATTAAATTTTGATACTTAGTCACCAATTAAATGACTTGGAATTTACCAAGTAGCCGAGTTTGTTCTATGAAAAAGTTCTTTTTTTAATTTTGATACTCAGTCATCAATTAAAATATTTGGAATCTACCAAGTAGCTGAGTTTGTTCTATGCAAAAGTGCTTTTTATTAATTTTCTTATACCCAGTCATTAATTAAAAGACTTGGAATTTACAAAGTAGTTGAATTTGTTCTATGAAAAAGTACCTTTTTTATTAATTTTTTATATTCAGTCATCAATTAAAAGACTTTGAATTTACCAAGTAGTTGAGTTTGTTCTATGCAAAAAGTTTTTTATTATCAATTTCTCCTGCTTAGTCATCAATTAAAAGACTTGGAGTTCACCATGTAACTGAATTTGTTCTATTCAAAAGTGTTTTCTTGTTAATTTTTGATACTCAGTCATTAATTAAAAGACTTGAAATGTATCAAGTAACTGAGTTTGTTCGATGTGAAAGTGTTTTCTTATTATTTGTTTATGCTCAGTCATCAATTAATGACTTGGAATTTACCAAGTAGCTGAATTTTTTTATGCAAAAGTACTTTTTTATTGATTTTTAGTACTCAGTAACCCATTAAAAGACTTGAAATTTACCAAGTAGCTGAGTATGTTCCATGCAAAAATACTTTTTATTATTTTTTATATTCACTCGTTAATTAAAAGACAAAGAATTTACCAAGTGCGTTTAATTTTTTCTATGGAAAAATTCTTTTTTAAAAAGACGTGGAATTTACCCAGAACTTGAATTTGTTCTATGCAAAAGTTTTCTTTTATTAATTTTGATGTTCAGTCATCAATTAAAAGACTTGGAATTTACCAAGTAGCTGAGTTTGTCCTATGTAAAAAGGTTTTCTTATTAAATTTTGATACTTAGTCATCAATTAAAAGATTTGGAATTTACCAAGTAGCTGAGTTTTTTCTATGCAAAAGTGCTTTTTATTAAATTTTTATACCCAGTCATCAATTAAAAAACTTGGAATTTACCAAGTAGTTGAATTTTCTCTATGTAAAAGTGCTTTTTCTTAAACTTTGTATACTCATTCACCAATTAAAAGACTTGGAATTTACCAAGTAGTTAAATTTGTTCTATACTAAGGTATTTTTTTTTTTATTAATTTTTGATACTTAGTCACCAATTAAATTACTTAGAATTTACCAAATGACTGAATTAATTAATTAATTAATTTATTGTAAACCCGTCAAGTTTAGACAAGAAGCACAGACGGAACAAGAATAAAAGAAAATATGAAAATGAAAAACGAACAGACGTTTCAACAGAAACAATAACGAAAAAGAAAGAAAAAACAAACAAGACACTTACACTTAACCTAACAAAAAGAAAAGAAAATTCACATTACTGATGAAAACTACTGGGTTATTACGGGCCACCACTGATGAGTTTGACGATTATTACTGAATTTAACAATCTGTTCTTCTGACGCTTTTAGTGGATCTGTGATATTATAAATCCTGATTATTTTGGTATTCCTGGTCCAAGGTGGGAGTCTGAGTAAATATTTTGCAAACCAGAAAAAAGTGCTGCGGATTTCATTTTTATCTGTTTGAGTAAATATTTTCCAGAAAGTGTAGAGTATAGAATGTGAGGAGTTGTAATCGCGTTATACAGTGTGGAAAGGATGGATCTATTGAAACAAAGTTTGGCCTTGATAAATGTCGAATAAGCAGTGTAAATGCGGCATTGTATATGCGAAAGCTGAAGCTGATATGTGTGTTTAATAGAAGTGCCAATTGGGATTCCAAGGTAGGTTATGTGGTTAGACGGTTTGACTTGCGTGCTGTCAAGAGAGACGCTAAGATTTTGGTTTCTTCTTTCCAATGAAACAATACAAGCTCCGATTTTTCAGGATTAAATTCAAATCCAATCCTAGCATACCCTTTGGCCAGCACTCCAAAAATATCCAAATCCGTTGCAGCATACGACTCATGTTCAGGATGTCGTCTGCGTAGCAGACTAACGAAAAGTTTATAGGCTGCAAAATACATGATGATGGGCATTGTGCTTGAGCATCCAGGACGTAATTGTTGAATAATGTGGGGAATGTTACGGCTCCTTGCCTGACTCTTTTTCTTATCGGGATCAGTCCTTCACTTGGTGTAGGGGATAAAAAATTTATCTGGAAGCAATTTCAGCCAAACTTAAGACCCGAATACATATCACGCAGTGGCATGATAATAGCGCGGTTCACCCCTCTTTTTGCTGCAAAAAGAATCATTGCAGCGTTTATTAAAGAATCGGAAGCTCTGTGTATGTCATATCCAGCAAGTATTAGGCTGTCTCCACTTCTATCCGCATCAATAAGGGTATTAGTCACAGCTGCAAGAGCATCCGTACATCCCACACCAGGCTGGAAGCCAAACTGATTAGGAGTCGGATAACATTTTGGTTAATTCATCAATAAAAATCAACTCAAATCGCTTGTAGAGAGTAGTGGAGACAGTAAAAGGACAAAAGGACGAGCATTGTATAAACAGCTTGCCTTTCTTCGGTATTGCTAATAGATCTCCAACTCGGAAAGTAGACGGTACCACTCCCGAAGTAAAAATCATCAGCATTGGCAATTGTATATGATTTTGAAGCTGAGTTCCCTCATGCTTGAGATGCATTGCACTTATACGATCAATCCCAAAGACGGGTTTTCGCTTCATGTGTTTGATAACACGTTCAGCAGCCGAAAGAAGGACGACAAAATAATTAGGAGGCATCCCAGCAAGAAATGTATCTAATTACTGCTCAAAATTCCACTCCAAACCCGCAATCGGAGGCGAGAACTCCAACTCAAAGTGGGCATACCACTCCAACGCCGGTGTATCACCCGCGGACACCGGTGAGGCGGAGGAGGCTTCCAATTGGTGTAACAACTTCCATAGCTCGTTCGGGTTCTGACTTACCTTTGCAGAAGTCTCCAGAACCATCTTTTTACGATGTTTAGCTAAAGTATCAGCGAACACTTTCTTTGTTGATTTGCGAATCTTGTTTACGACACCCTGCTTTGGCTGGCCACAATCCTTCCAAATATGAAACCAGAATTTAGTTTGCAAGCATGACTAGACAAGAGCAGTATTTTTAGACCATTTTCGGACAATGCCAGTTCTAATACGAGTAAGAGGTACTGCAGTTTTCTCAGCAGTTAGAAGTGCGTGGAAAATTTCAGCGCTGTAAATTTTCAGTGACGTTCTCACTTCCTTGCGTTGTAGTGAATTAAGGCAGAGTAGGTGAAATGGGGGATTGGTTTTAAGAAGAATAGCGTCTGCTGCTTTAATAAATTTAATTATATCTATTATACTCCCCTCCCTACGTGAAGTTTGTTTGTGTGATTGTGTTGGGGCATAAATTCGCTGGTTTTGGCGGGGGGAGATAAGAATTTATAAACTAACAATGATAGGTAGGTGATCTGATAGTTGGTATCTGGTTAGTACTGATGCAATGGGGATAGATTGATTATGGGAAGCAACTACGTAATCAAAATTAGACGTGCTTGAAGATGCGTGGATATAAGTGAAAGGGCAGTCTTTCATAATAATCTCAAAATAATCATCAGACGAACCGTGAAGGAGGGACGCACGAGATGACCGGTTATCAGAAGCTAAATCACAGTTAAAATTACCTAGTATACCACTTGGAATATGAAACAGCTTAAGTTTGCCCAGACACGACGACAGCTTACTGCAAGCAAGGGCAAAATTCTGCTCAGATTGATCATCACGATAATCTAGCGGCATATACACGTTAATGATAACAAAAATCTCTACACGAACCGAAATAAACTGATCACATTCGTCAAAAATACTTACTTTCAAACCACTTCTAAAAAAGGTAGTGAGGCCTCCGGAAGGCCTTCCTTGACAATTTAGTCTCTTTGCAAATACAGAAAAACACTTGACACCAGGGTTGATATCGAGCATTACCGAGCTATTAGAGGTAAGAAAGTGCTCCTGAACACACACAACATCGGAAGTCTTAATAGCATCACTAATCACAGGGATTTTACTTGCAAAATTTTTCATTTATATTCCACGAGAAAACTTAGAGCTTATTGGCCATTTCAAGGGAAGAGCTACGCTTTAACAGTCTCTGGTTTTCTGGACACGAAATGTGATAGCATGTATAATTGTCGGATTTGCAGTTCAGGCAGCGGACTGGCCTCTGACATGGTGTAGCAGTGCTAATAGAATGCTCTTTGCAACAGCACTTGCAGCACACCTCAGGCTTTGAGCATTGGCTAGCCAAATGCCCTGCACCGTGACACCTGTAGCAGTGCCGCGGCAGAAAATTGAATTCTTCAATACGATAAAGATCACGACCAATTTTGATTGGGTTAAAAATAGCATTTTTGAGAGCTACTTTGGTCGAGTAGTAAAGTTTGTAAGCGTTAATGCTGCCACATCGGACTACTTTAACACAGTCCTGAGACAATGACGCCAGGATGTCTGGAGACGTTTGTTCTATACAAAAATACTTTTTTATTAATTTTTATACTCAGTCATCAATTAAAAACTTAGAATTTACCAAGTACTTGAGTTTGTTCTATGCAAAAGTTTTTCTGTTATTAATTTCTTATGTTCAGTCATCAATTAAAAGACTTGGAATTTACCAAGTAGTTGAATTTTTTCTATGTAAAAGTGTTTTTTTTTTTAATTTCTTATACTCATTCACCAATTAAAAGACTTAGAATTTATAAAATAGTTGAATTAGTTCTATACTTAGGTACTTTTTATTAATTTTTGATACTCAGTCATCAATTAAAAGGCTTGGAATTTACCAAGTAGTTAAATTATTCTATTTAAAAGTTTTTTATTATTAATTTTTCATACTCAGTCGCCAATTAAAAGACTTGGAATTTAAAAACTAGTTGAATTTGCTTTATACTAAAGTACTTTTTCTATTAATTATTGATACTCAGTCACCAATTCAAAGACTTAGAATTCACTAAGTAGTTGAGTTTTTTTCCATCCAAAATTGTTTCCTTATTAATTATTGATACTCAGTCACCAATTAAAGGATTTGAAATTTACCAAGTAGTTGAATTTATTCTATGCAAAAGTACTTTTTATTAATTTTTTATATTCAGTCACCAATTAAAAGACTTGGAATTTACCAAGTAGTTGAATTTGTTCTATGCAAAAGTTCTTTTTTATTAATTTTTTACACTCAGTCACCAATTAAAAGACTTGGAACTTACCAAGTAGTTGAATTTTTTATATGCAAAAGTACTTTCTTATTAATTTTTTATGCTCAGTCATCAATTAAAAAACTTATCAGTAGCTGAATTAATCAATTAGATGAGTTTGTTCTATGCAAAAATATTTTCTTAATAATTATTGATACTCAGTCATCAATTAAAAGACTTAGAATCTATCAAGTAACTGAGTTTGTTCTATGCAAAAATGTTTTTTTTTATTATTTTTTATACTCAGTCATCAATTAAAAGACTTGGAATCTACCAGGTAACTGAGTTTTTTATATTAAAAAGTGTTTTCTTTATTAATTTGTTATACTCAGTCATTAACTAAAAGACTTTGAATTTATCAAGTAGCTCAGTTTTTTCTATGCAAAATGTTTTTTATTAATTTTTTCAATGCTCAGTTACCAATTAAAATACTTAGAATTTACCAAGTAGCTGAGTCTGTCTTATGCAAAAGTGATTTTTATTAATTTTGATATTCACTCAGCAATTAAAAGACTTGGAATTTACCAAATAAATGAGTTTGTTCTATGTAAAAAGTTCTTTTCTTATTAACTTTTGAAACCCAGTCATCAATGAAAAGACTTGGAATTTACCACCTAGTTGAGTTTTTTTTATGCAAAAATACTTTTTTTTATTAATTATTGATACTCAGTCACCAATTAAAGAATACTTGTAATTTACCAAGTAGTTGAATTTATTCTATGCAAAAGCAATTTTTTATTGATTTTTATACTCCGTCATCAATTAAAAGACTTTGAATTTACCAATTAGTTGAATTTGTTCTATGCAAAGGTGTTTTCCAATTAATTTATGATGATGCTCAGTCATCATTTAAAAAACTTGGAATTTACCAAGTAGCTGAGTTTATTCTATGCGAAAGGTTTTTTTTATTTTTGATACTCAGTCATCAATTCAATGATTTGGAATTTACCAAGTGGCTGAGTTTTTTTCTTTCCAAAACCAATGTTTTATTAATTTTTGATACTCAATCACCAATTGAAAGACTTTGAATTTACCAAATAATTGAATTTGTTCTATGAAAAAGTACTTTTTCTTATTAATTTTTGATATTTAGTCATCAATTGAAAGACTTGGAATTTACCAAGTAGTTGAGTTTATTCTATGCAAAAGTGTTTTCTTATTAATTGTAGATACTCAGTCATCAATTAAAAGACTTTGAATTTATCAAGTAGCTGAGTTTGTTCTATGAAAAAATGTTTTCCTATTAATTTTTGATACTCAACCATCAATTAAAAGACTTCGAATTTATCAAGTAGCTGAGATTAGTTCTATGCAAAACTGTTTGTTTTTTTAACTTTTGATACTCTCAGTAATCAATTAAAAGACTTGGAATCTACCAAGTAACTGAGTTTTTTATATTCAAAAGTGTTTTCTTATTACCAAGTAGTTGAGTTTGTTCTATGTAAAAAGTGCTCGTTCTTATTAATTTTTGATACCCAGTCAACAATTTAAAGACTTCGAATTGACAAAGTAGTTGAGTTTTTTCTATGCAAAAGAACTTTTTTTTATTAATTATTGATGCTCAGCGACCAATTAAAAAAGACTTGGAGTTTACCAAGTAGTGTAATTTATTCTTTGCCAAAGAACTTTTTTTTATTGATTTTTATACTCCGTCATCAATTAAAAGACTTTGAATTTACCAGGCAGCTGTGAAAATTCAATGCATAAAGTTTTTTATTAATTTTTCATACTTTTTCATCAATTTAATGACTTATACTTTACCAAGTAGCAGAGTTCTATGCAAAAGCACTGTTTTATTATTTTTTAATACTCAGTTATCAATTAAAGAGACTTGGAATTTACGAAGTAGTTGAATTTTTTCATGAAAAAGTTCTTTTTTATTAATATTTAATGTTCAGTCATCAAGTAAAAGACTTGAAATTTACCAAAGAGTTGAGTTTGCTCTATGCAAAAAGTTTTTTTTATTAATTTTTCATGCTCAATCATCAATTAAAAGACTTGAAATTTACCAAGTGACTGAATTTCTTCTATTCAAAAGTTTATCAAGGAACTGAGTTTGTTCTATGCAAGGTGTTTTCTTACTATTTTTTATGCTCAGTCATTAATTTAATGACTTGGAATTTACCCTGTAGCTGAGTGTGTTCTATTCAAAAGTGCTTTTTATTAACTTTTATATTCACTCATCAATTACAAGAATTTACCAAGTAATTTAATTTTTTCTATGTAAATGTGTTTTTCTATTAATTTTGATACTTAGTCAACAATTAAAAGAAGTGGAATTTACAAAGTAGTTAAATCTGTTCTATACTAAAGTACTTTTGTTAATTAATTTTTGATACTCAGTCACCAATTCAATGACTTGGAATTTACCAAGTAGTTGAAGTTGTTTAATGCAAAAGTACTTTTTTTTATATTAATTTTCGATACTCAGTCATCAATTAAAAGACTTAACCAAGTAGCTGAGTTTGTTCTATATAAAAAGATTTTCTTATTAAATTTCATAATCAGTCACCAATTAAAAGACTTGGAATTTATCAAGTAGCTCCTTATGTTCTATGCAAAAGTGTTTTATTAATTTTTGATCGTCAGTCATCAATTAAATGACTAAGAATTTACCAAGTAGCCAAGCTTATTCTATGCAAAAACTTCTTTTTTATTAATTTTTCATACTCAGTCATCAATTAAAAGATTTGGAATTTACCAAATAGCTGAGTTTGTTCTATGCAAAAGTGTTTTTTATTAATTTTTGATATTCAGACATCAACTAAAAGACTTAGAATTTACCAAGGAGTTGAATTTGTTCTTTGTAAAAGTGTTTTTTTAATTGTGAATACTCATCCACCAATTAAAGACTTAGAATTTACATAGTAGTTGAATTTGTTCTATACTAAGGTACGTTTTTTTTTTTTTGATACTCAGTCACCGATTAAATGACTTGGAGTTTACCAAGTGGTTGAATTTTTGTCTATGCAAAAGCACTTTGTTCACGACTGTGTTCACTTTTTTGGAGGATTTCGCTTCCTATCTGTGATTAACGCATATTGTTTGCTTACTATCTCTTGTTTTCGTTTTGGCAGGTAGTAACCCTAGCGCTTACCTGATCAATAACCTTGAACCAATTTTGGATTCTCGACTATGTCTTGTAATGCTGAAATCCATAAGTCTGTTTACGGGACACCTGTATTGAACTTTTTTTCAAGATCGAATTCAGGTGCAAGATTATCGAGTTAACGGTGAAAGTTACTTCAAAGTTTTTAAGCAAAGAAGTTGTTAAAGCTGTGATTGACATTTATAAAGACCTGATTAGACAAATGTTCCTGAAAAGTGCAAAGGCATGATTCCGGCAGCTATATATTATATATATATATATATATATATATATATATATATATATATATATATATATATATATATATATATATATATATATATATATATATATATATATATATAATATATATATATATATATATATATATATATATATATATATATATATATATATATTTATATTTATATATATATATATATATATATATATATATATATATATATAACTTAAAATGAAAAGTTTTGCTCAGTGAGTCACATACCATTTTTATGAAAGCTAGAGTAGAGGTTTCAAACTCCTATTTACAAAATATATGCCATTAGGGTCAAACTCATACGGATACTTATGGAGCTGAGGTCTTCCCACCACTTCTTCTGAGACTCTCGTTTTATCAAATCATTTCGCAAACTGTTAATTTGGATGTTTTCAATTATTCACTAATCACGACCCGTTTTCACAACTGGGCCTCTGCCAACTGATGTATCTGGACAGTGTAGAACGCCAAATATGCTGAATTTTATGAATTACCTAATTTATATATTTTGTCGATTTTGAACATGAGTATAACTTTATATATTACTTTTAGCGAGAAAGGCGAACTTTCTTTGAATGTGGAGCACTTGATGGAATCACTTTTTCAACGACATTCCATTTAGAAAACTTCCTAAATTGGACAGGTATTTTAATAGAAGCTGATCCATACTATTATGAAAAGCTTAGAAAAAGGAATAGAAAGGCTTTTGCTGTACACGCCTGTGTAAGTCCAGAGAAATACCCGATGAAAGTTAACTTCAGTCATACAGATGGACTTTGGATGTCAAATGCAGGAAAATATACAGGTAGGAATATCCCTAGCATCATTAGAATACCTGAAACAACAGAAATAGGTAAATTTACTTCTGATTAATAAGAATTCCAAATATACGATTCGTTTGTTTTTCCCTTTGTTGCTTTTTTCATTTATTTGATCCTGTCCTCCTGTCCTCTTTTAGCTGTGTCCTCTATCCTGTGTCCTCTTTTAGCTCCTGGTGCTTCTTCCTGTTGTATTTTTCTGTGTTCGTTCCCTTGATAGCTCATATATTTTTACGAGTATAGGTTTTTTCTATATTCTTTTTTTTTTACCTTTTCAAAATCCATGTCTGCTATGTCGTTTTTGTGTGTTTGTAACTCAAATGAAATACTTGTCTGTTTTTTTCTATGCCATTGTTCAAGTTATCCAGAAATGGTTCCAGCCAGGTCTCTGATCATCATGTAAAATGGCTAAGCTGGCAAAAAAATGTGATTTTTGTGAAGAATTGTATCTAAATTTAACCCAATAACTTGTGGTTTCTTAATGGATTTAAAAATTTTTTTTTCAATTTGATCAAATATGAAGCTTAAAACGAACAAAAGAATTACTTTGCTGTTTATGCAGCACAGATTTGTACAAATGGTTCAAATATTTGTAGATTTCTGAAAAAACAAGAGTTTCGCTGAAAACACAAAACCGACGCAGCACAACAGGACTTAAGTAGTATGCAGGAAATATAAGACTAATCTATAAGGTTTTTAATATTCTTTCACGGCCATTATAAATTTTTACTTTGCAATTTTAATTCTGTAAAAAAACTCTAGCAAACTCAGTTTTCAGTAAATAGCTACTTTTACAGAAATTCTGCAGATGAGAGGCTACACTACAGCGTTGCTTATAGTAAAGAGCCACGAGGTTTCAATGTTTATTTGTTTTTTTCCTAGAGGTACTTCATATGGAAGAGAGGTCTTATAAACTTTGGAGGTGGCTCATTCGATTAAAAATTGGAAGTTCTAGTGCCCAACTAAGAATCAAAAAATTAGAGGCAACTAGACCCTCCCCCCATCCTCTTTCCTCCAAATGCATCCAATCAAAATTTTGAGATAAATATTTTTGTTGAAGATAGTCCAAAGGTCAGATAACCTGGAGAAAGACCTTCCAGATATCCAGGGTTTAAAAGACCTTCCACGTCCCCCGGGGCAAGGACTGTAAGTTATGCAAGTTGCTCATTGTTAACATATATGGTTTTTATATAAAACTTTGGAGGAGGCTCATTCGACTTGAAATTAGGTTGACAAAACCCCCCGCAGCTCCCAGGGCAAGGGCTGTAAGTTATGCAAGTTACCCTTTGTTAACATATAAAGTTTTTGTGGAAGGGGTCGTTTAAACTAGAGGGGGCTCAATCATTGGGAAATGGAAAGTTCGTGCTCATTTTTAAGAGTCCTAAATGATCGATGAGCAACCAGCCCCCCCCATGCCCATTTTCCTCAGACATATCCGATCAAAATTTTGAGATGCCATTTTGTTCAAAATAGTCTACAGGTCGAATAGTTAAGCTTCCAGTTTGCCAACCCCCCACCCAAGCCCGCAGAGCAAGGGTTATAAGTTATGCAAGGTGTTCATTGTTAAAATATAAGGTTTTTATGGAAGGAGTGGTAGATTAAACTCTATAGCAGGCTCATTCGATTGTAAAATGGAAACATTAGTGCCCCTGTTAAGAGCCAAAAGTAGTCGAAGGACAACCAATCCCCTACCCGTGGCCTTTTTCCCTAAATGCATTAAATCCAAGTTTTGAGACAGTTTTTTACTTCAAAATAGTTTAAAGGTCAAATAGCTGTGCCACCTCCCCCTAGTATGTCTGGTTGGCACACCTCCCACCAGAATATCTGGGAGGAGGTGTCAAAGGTCTACCTAGTCCAAAGGTCTAAACTAGCCAAAAGGTTTAATAGCTATGATTCCAGTAATGCAATATCCCGATAGTCCCGGGGCAAGGATGGTAAATCACGCAGTTTATCCATTGTTCCTATGCAGGATTTATCATAGGCAGCGCAATAGCGCTGACTAAATAAAGAACGATGCTGGAACAATGTATTTATTGTTTTGTTTTTTATTTAAAAGAAAGCTCACTTCTTATCGAAAGGGTTACTGTAGAAACTCAGAAAAGGGCTCATTTGATTGAAAATTGGAAGGGCTTGTGCCCTTTTTAATAGTCGAAAGTGATTGGAGGAAAACTAACATCCCTCTCACACCCACCAGTTCCTAAAACATATCCAATCGAAATTTTTAGATAGCCATTTTGTTCAAGGTAGTTGAAAATTCGTGTTTTTGAATGACATTCACCCCACAGCCCTATGTGCAAAGGTTGTAAGTTATGCCCTGGGGACACAAAAGGTTTTTTTATAGAAAGCGTTGTAGTAAAACTTCCAAAAGAGCGCATTCAATTGAAAATTGTAAGGGCTAGTAACCTTTTTCATAGTTGAAAGTGATTGGAGAGCAACTGAACCCCCCCCCCCCTCCCTCTCTCACACCCACCATTTCCCCAAACACATCCAATCAAAATTTTGACATAGCCATTTTGTTCAACGTAGCTGAAAGTTCTGGAAATTAGGTCTTTGAGGATAACAACCCCCCACCGCCCTAAGGGCAAGGGTTTTAAGTTATGACCTGGGGGCTTTTTAAGGTTTTATAGAAAGCGATGTCGTATAAACTCCAAAAAGAGCTCATTTGATTGGAAATTGAAAGGGCTAGTGTCCTTTCAATAGTTGAAAGTGAACCAAGGGCAATTAATACCCCTCTCACGCCCACAAATTAGGCCTTTGAGACTGACGAACCCCCAAGCACTCAGGGGTATAATGGTAAGTTATGCCCTGGGGGCATATAACGTTCTTATAGAAAGCGATGTCGTAGAAACTTCAAAAGAGCTCATTTGTTTGGAAATTGAAAGAACTAGTGCCCTTTAATAGTCGAAAGTGACTCAAGGGCAACTAGCACCCCGCTCACGCCCACAAATTAGGTCTTTAAGGATGAGGAACCCCAAAAACCCTCAGGGCTAGGATGGTAAGTTATGCTCTGGGGGCATATAAGGTTCTTATAGAAAGCGTTGTCGTAAAAACTTCAAAAAGGGCTCATTCAATTGAAAATTTAAAGGGCTAGGGCCCTTTTAACAGTCGAAAGTGATTGAAGGCAACTAACATCCCTCTCATGCCCACCATTTCCCCAGAAACATCCATTCAAAATTTGAGATAACTATTTTGTTCACCGTAGTTAAAAGGTCCATAAATTATGTCTTTGAGGATGACACTCGCCCCACAGCCCTCAGGGCAAGGGTTATAAGTTTATGCCTTGGGGCATAAAAGGATTTTTATAGAAAGTGTTGTCATAGAAAATTCAAAAAGGACTCATTCGATTGGAAACTGAAAAGGCTAGTAGCTTTTTTAAAGTCAAAAGTGATTGGAGGCAACTAACCCCTCTCTCACGCCCACCATTTCCCAAAACACATCCAATCAAAATTTTGACCAACCAATTTTGCTCAACGTAGTTGAAAGTTCTGTAAATTTGTTCTTTGAGGATGACAACCCCCTCCCTCCCAGCCCTCAGGGCAAGGGTTGTAAGTTATGCCCTGAGGGCATATAAGGTTTTAATAGAAAGCGTTGTCGTAGAAACTTCAAAAAGGGCTCATTTTATTGGAAATTGAAAGTTCTACTGCCCCTTTTATTAGTCGAAAGCGGTTGGAGGGCAAATAACACCCCGCCCCCTCTCACGCCCACCATTTCCCAAAACACATCCAATTAAACTTTTGAGATATCCATTTTGTTCAACGTCGTTGAAAATTCTGGAAATTAGGAATTTGAGGATGACGACCCCCACAGCCCTCTCAGCAAGGGTTGTAGGTTATGCTCTGGGGGCATAAAAGGTTTCTATTGAAAGTGTTGTCGTAGAAACTTAAAAAGGCTCATTCGATTGAAAAGTTAATGGGCTAGTGCCTCTTTTAGCAGTCGAAAGTGATTGGAGAGCAACTAAACTCCCTCTCACGCCCTTTATTTCCCCAAACACATCCAATCAAAATTTTGAGATAGCCATTTTATTCAACGTAGCTGAAAGTTCTGGAAATTAAATCCTTGAGGATGAAAACCACCTACAGCCCTCAGGGCAAGGGTTGTAAGTTATGCCCTGGAGGCATATAAGGTTTTTTACAGAAAGTCTTGTTGTAGAAGCTTCAAAAAGGGCTCATTCAATTGGGAATTGAGGGCTAGTGCCCTTATTATAATCAAAATCAATCGGAGGGCGATTGCCATCCGATGGCTGTGCCCATCACTTCCCCAAACCTCCATGCCCATCATTTCCCCCAAAATTCTGTCCAACATTTTGACATAGCCATTTTTTTAATGTAGTTGAAGGGTCCGGAAATTTCGTCTTTGAGCATGACGAACCCCCTACAACCCTCAGGACTAAGGTTGTAAGTTATGCCCTGGGGGCATATAAGGTTCTTATAGAAAGCGTTGTCGTAAAACTTCAAAAAGGGCTCATTCAATTGGAAATTGAGAGGGCTATTGCCATTTTTAATAAATAATGGGAGGGAGAATCCCCCCCCCAACTCCCATCTTTTCCCCAAACATTTCCGATCAACATTTGGATATGGCCATTTTTTTCAACGTAGTTCAAAGGTCTTGAAATTATGTTTAGAGGATGATACCCCCCCCCTCCCCCTCTCCTCCATAGCCCTCAGGACAAGTGTCGTAGGTTATGCCCTTGGGGCATGTAAGGTTTTTATATAAAGTTTTGTCGTAGAAGCTTCAAAAAAGGGCTAATTTGATTAGAAATTGAGAGGACTATTGTCTTTTTTGTTAGTCGAAAGTGATCAGAGGGCAAATGACCCCCACCCCCTCCCCACGCCCATCATTTCCCCCAAAACTTCCAATCAAAATGTTAAGATAGCCATTTTGTTCAACGTATTTGAAAGGTCGAAATTATGTCTTTGAGGTTAAAGATCCCCCAGCCCTCAGGGCAAGGGTTGTAAGTTATGCCCTGAGGGCACATAAGGTTCTTTTAGAAAGCGTGGTCATATTAACTTCGGAGGGGGATCATTGGATTAGTAATCTGACAGTCTAGTGCTCTTTTTTAAGAGTAAAAGTCATCGGAGGGCAGCTATCTCCCCCCCCCCCTCACAGACACGTCGTATTGTCCCGAAATGCATCTAATAGAAATTTCGAGATAGCCATTCTATTCAAAATAGTCTAAATATCATATAACAAGGCTTTTGGGGTGAAACCCAAAACTAACAGAAATTACAATAAATAACAGAGTCAAACTCAAAACGAGCAGAAATGAATATAAGTAGGGTTCAAACCCCTATGCTTTTTAAAAACCAGAATATAATTTGTACTTTACTGAAAAAATTCTTTTAAATGTTTTCACTTTTGACTTTAAGAAATCAAAAATTAATTAAAATTTTAAGGAATAAATATCAGCATATTTATATTAAACTGACAGTGCACATTCATTTAGTTCCCATGCAATTCCGGAGATAGTTCCCATGCAATTTGGCGCATGATGAACGACCCTCCACGTGCCTCTGGATAATCCGGCTAGCCACCGGGGAACCAAATCCACCTAGGGACGGTAGGGTTGGCAGCCCTCCTCCCGAAACCCTTATTGCTACGAATGGAATCAATTATATTCAGCCTCGTATATGTCTTCTCAAATCTCGCCTCGACCCTGGACCGCCCAAGGACGATCCCCTCTGAACATCGTTGACCAAGGTGGCAGCAATGTGGCCCACTGGAACGTCCTGACGCTGAACCAACCCGGTTCGAAGCTTCTTTTTGCAAATGAAGTAAAAAAATATAAAGTCACAATAGCTGGAGTCACCGAAACGCACCTCCCTGGACATGGTGAAGAGGACATAGGTGAAGGACGCACATTGGTGTGGTCTGGCGGTAGCCAAAGAAGAGGAGGCGTTGGCCTAGTACTGAACAGTGCTACACGTAGGGCCCTCCTGTCATTCAAACCAGTATCACCTAGACTCCTGACCGCAAGACTGGATGGGAAGCACGGCAAAATAACTATCATTACGTGCTATGCCCCCACAAACGACGCTGATGAAGAAGACAAAGACGATTTCTATAACCTGCTTAGTTCTGAACTATCTTCTGTACCTCCCCGTGACTACCTCCTCCTCCTAGAAGACTTGAATGCAAGTGTTTCAAACGAAGCAGGCCTGTGTGATCTCGCTGTTGGACCTGTTACAGTGGATAGCCTAAACGATAATGGAGAGAGGCTGCTCAATTGTTGTCTGGCCCACAATCTAACGATTGCGAACACATGGTTCCAGAGACCAAATATAGCCAAGTAAACCTGGTATAGCAATGATGGATCAACAAAGAAGATGTTCGACTACATCATCGTACGTCGACGATGGCTGTCGTTTGTCCAGAATTGCCGCACCTACCGTGGCGCTGAGCTCGGGAACACCGACCACCGGCTGGTAGCAGCCAAAATTAAGCTCCGCCTCAAAGCTATGAAGAACAGCCAGTCTTCTCAGAAAATTGATGCCGGTCGCATCCAACAGGACCCCGCTCTGGCTGAGCGGTATCATGTGGAGATATCCAACAGATTTGAGGTCCTTGGCCAACGCGATGATAGTGAAGTTGCATGGAAGTCCTTCAAAGAGAAAACACTCTTGCGGAAGCAACTGACGTTGTTGGAATGAGGCAACGGAAGAAAAAGGACTGGATCAGTAATCACTCCCTTGCCATCATAGAGCTCAGGCGAGAAGCACGTCTTGGCGGGGACATGGCTACATACAGACTGCTAAACAAAGAGCGCAATTCCATGCTGCATAAAGACCGCAAGGCTTTTATTGACAGCAAGGCATCCGAACTGCAAGAGGCTGCCAAGAAAAAGGGCAGTGGAGCCACCTAAAAGATTCTCCGTGAGCTCTCAGGTCAGCACACTTAAACTACGCCATACCTTCGAAGCGCTAGCGGTGAGAATATCTACGACCAATCACAATGCCTCCGCCAGTGGGAGGACCACTTTGAGAAACTGCTCAACTCAGATCCACCAGACCAGACAGACCACGAGCTAGCGGCTGCTGCGGCCACTACCATACCTGCTCCCTGATGGTCCTAAATTTACAGCGGAGGAGATAAAAGCTGCCACCCGCAAGCTAAAGAATAACAAAGCGCCAGGAATATGTGGCCTAACATCGGAATTCCTTAAAAATGGGGGTCCAGCCATGATCCTCTGGCTACAAATGCTGTTTAACCTTGTGTGGCACTCTGAAAAAAATCCCCTCAGACTGGAAGAAGGGCCTACTTGTAACAATCTACAAGAGGAAGGGGAGCAAAGCAGAATGTAGCAATTATCGTGGCATAACTTTACTCTCAGTTCCTGGAAAGCTCTTCGCTATGCTGCTTCTCAAACGGGCAACAAGCTACCTCCATGCCCTCCGTCGCCCCAGCAAGCTGGCTTCATGCCAGGCAGGTCCACCACCGAGCAAATCCATACGATTAGACAGCTAGTAGAGAAAACTCTTGAATATAAGAGGAAGGCGTATATTGCCTTTGTCGATTTTCGATCTGCCTTCGACACTGTCGATAGGCAGTCACTATGGCTAATTCTCTAGTCTGCTGGCGTACCCACGAAAATCATCCGTCTCCTCAAAGAGCTGTATAATAACACTGAAAGTGCGGTGATCGTAAATGGACGGCCTTCTGGATATTTCAAAATTAAAAATGGTGTCCGACAAGGATGTGCCGCTGCACCTGAGCTCTTTAACTGTGTAATAGATCATATCCTGAATAAAACACAGCAGGTGCAGCCGTTTGGCATAGGCTTTGCTGGAAGAGTTCTTTCAGACGTCGACTTTGCCGACGACGTGGCGCTAATATGCGAAAACATTAGTGACCTCAAAACTACACTGGAAACACTGGCCTCTGCCGCTGAGAAACTCGGTCTGAAAATAAATTGGTCGAAGACCAAGATAATGCCTGTTGAGAAAACGCCGTCCAACCCCCTGTCATCTGTGGAAATTTGTGGCCAAACTGTTGAGGTAGTCAAGCAGTTTACCTACCTTGTTTCAATTGTCTGCTCAAACGGAAGCCTAGATGCCGAAATATCAGCAAGAGCGGCAAAAGCAAACTCTGTCTTCCGTCGCCCTCTAAAAACAGTCTTCCATAAACCCCAGATCAGCCGCCTCACCAAAGCACGAATATATTCTGCTTCGATTGCCAGCGTTATGCTCTATTCTGCTGAGACTTGGTCGCTGACTCAGACACAGACGCTGAAGGTAGATGCCACCCAGACGAAACACCTCCAAAAAATCGAACGCTCCCGATGGTCCGACAGGGTACGAAATTCGGAAATCATCAGGTCCTTCAAACTCCCACCCCTGTCCGAGCAGCTTGAGTCTCGCTCACTGCGTTGGTATGGTCATCTGCTCCGTCTGCCTGCCCAAACACCCGACCGGCTCATCTTCGATTTCGACCCAAGCTGCAAACGGCTGGAGGCGTCCTAGGAGAAGACCACGCACCAGATGGGCGGACGTCATCCGTGATCGGCTCGCCTCCAGAAACATCAACCCGGCTGAAGCGACAACCCTCGCCCTGAACCGACCACTCTGGAGAAGACTGACGGCGCTGACCACTGGTTTCCTCTACGCTGGCGACGCTGTCGAGCAAGAGCTTTAAGCTAAGCTAAGCAAGCTAAGTTTTAAGTTTGACTCTGTTATTTATTTTAATTTCTGTTCGTCTTGGGTTTCATTTATTTATTGATACTGATTTATGGTAGTTGTATGCTGGGTAGATTATTTGATTCTATTTTTGTTCATTTTTGGTTTAATGGAGTTCTTTATTTGTTTTTGAAAAACTTATTTTGTGGAAAAGTTTCTTTTTTAATTAATCATAAGGAAAAGGGGAAATATTTGATTCCGAGTGTATCCAAAAAGGTTAAGGGCATTAAGGTAGAAGTTTGAATAATGTTAAGGGGTATGTTGTAACAAATAAAAAGGCACTATGTGCATCCAGTTTATTAAACTGGAGGATCTACAATATTTTTAAGAACGGCTGAGGATATTGGGTTGAAACTTTCAGGACCTCTTGAGGGGGATGTCTAAACACGGTTTGAAGGCCGTCAGCCACCTCCTATACCCTTTCTAGCTGCCCTTCCTCCAAAAATATTTGATCAAAAATTGTGAAGTAGACATATTGTTCAAAATGGTCAAAAGTTCAAATAACTATGTCTATGAAGATGATATAAACCCCAATATTTGGAGAAAGATGCCGAACATAATTGGACACGCTGTGTGCGTGCTGATTGTCTGAAGGATGTATCATCAATATCTAAGGAACAGCTGAGGGTATTAATTTGAAAATTTTAGGGAATGTTGAGGGGGATCTTGAAGAGCTATCAAAGGGCAACCGGCCCTTTTGCTGTTTTCGGATGCTTCCTTCCCTATTCACCGGTCAAAATTTTGAAACAGTAAACTTTTTTTCCAAACAGTACAAAGACCTAGTAAATAAGCCTTTGGGAATGCAATGCCCACCACACTTCCCAGGGGAGGGATTGGAAATTGTGTAATTTGCCCTTTTTAAACTATAGGGTTTAACATTACGAAAAGAGGGATGTTTGACTTTAGGTATGTTGGAAAAGGCTAAGGATATTAAAATGAAATTCTGGGAAATGTTGAAGGGCGTGTTAAACTAAATTTAAAGATGTCATATGCATCCTGTTTATCAAAAAGGTGTATCTGTAATATCAACAAGAACAGCTGAGGGCACAAAGTTTAAACTCTCAGGGTATGTTGATGACATGTTATAAAGTGGTCAGAGGGTGACCAGCCCCCTCCTATTCCTTTTTAACTGCCCTTCCTTTCAAAGATATCTGATAAAATTCTTGAAGCCATCTTATTCAAAATAGTCAAATAACTAAACCTTCGCGAATGACTTAACCCACACAGCCCCTAGGCCAAGTGTTGCAAGCTATACAGGTTTCCCATTGTTAATATACAAGGTTGATTATTGGTAAAGGTGGCCTGTTTAATCCTAAGTCTCCGAAAAGTCCTATAATATTAAGGTAAAACTCTTAGAAAATGTTGAGGGGGGTGTAAAACAAAATCAGAGCAAGCGATATGCAGGAAAGCTTTTAAAGGAACACAACAAGGAACGGCATGTTGAGTTGAACATTCATCAAGTTGAACATTTGAACGCATGTTGAGAAGGATGTTGAAAAAGTAACGAAGGACGGTCCTTCCCACTTTCTCTCTTGCCCTTTTAGATGCCCTTAACACTGATAGAGATCTTAAAAATCCATTTTATTTGAAATAGAATGTAAATTGTACAATTTGTCCATATTTTACATGCAGGATATATAATTACGAAAGAAGGGAATGTTTTGATCATGAGTGTGTCCGAAAAGGCTAAGGGTATTAAGGCAAAATTTTTGGGAAAAGTTGAAGGGTATGTTGAGCTAAATCAAAAGAAACTATATGTGTCCAAGTTATCAAAAAGGCGTATCTGCAATATCTTAGGAACGGGTAAATGAAACGCAAAATGAACAGAAATTAAACAAACAATCATCACCAAGAACATACAACGGGTACTAACATAAATGAATAAATTATTCTTAAAACGAGTAAAACTTAAATTGAATATTCAAATCGAACTTAAACTGAAAAAAAAATCACTAAAAAAAAAAATACTGCGCCTTTCCCCCTCCCCTTACTATAAAAGTCTAAAGCGTATTTCGTCATTTTGCGCTTTACTGAAAACGAATTATATTGCAAATATTTTCTTATGTGCTTAAAATCTTGAATTGCTGAGCTTTCAGCAATTAATATTATTATATATCAAATATTCTGTTTAATTTTATTAGTTCTTTCCAAGGATTGTGTAAGAAATATAGTTTGTGTACTCAAGACAAACATAATATTTAAAATGAATATATATTTGTCTGTTCGAGACAAACGTAATATTTAGAATAGAATCATTTTTTTGACAGTATGAAAAAGGAACTGTACGAAAATACTATTCTCCTTGGGACCTGTTTCCAGCAATAGTGAGAGGTTTCATAAGGGACAGTGTTGGTGCCTAAGAACACTGAATTTGAAATTATAGGTCAAGAAAAGAGAAAATATTCTGTTTGGATTGGAGGCTCTACTATTAGCAGCTTAGACTAGTCTGAGCTAAAGTGGTTCATCAAAAATGAATATGATCAAGGCAGAGTTTCTACTGTTCATGAGAAGTTTTAAAAATTATTAAGCTGAGAAAACAAAGCTCATCACAAATGAGGCTGTAGTATACAATTTTAAACGTTAAGATAAGCTTGGAAAAGATACATCCATCAAGAAGTTTAAACATAAATACCTAGGCCCTCCATTATGATCCAACATGGGCTGGCAAGCCCCTAGATCAGAATATCTGTTCAAAAGAGAACTTTCTGTCAAATAGACCTAAAGTACTATAATTTCGAGATATATATATAAATACAGATTTTTGCTCAATGATATTTCTGTCAGTTTGTTTCCTCAACCACTTTTATTTCATTTCAGTCTACAATCCTGGAGTTGGTAAAGTACATTCAGAAAGTTTGAACATATCAATGCTGAACCCTGTGGCACCTCCAAATTCAACATCTATCAATGTTCTTTGTATTCCTGTCTACTCAATTTTGTCTGCTTTAAAAAGTATTCACCATTGATCTTTTTATTTTGGACATTGAAGGAATGGAGCTCCCCGTATTGAAGACCCTTCCATTTGAAAATTTGGATATATCTGTTTTTTTCTAATTGAAGTAAATCGAAACTTTGGAGATTGGAAAGAATATTTTGAGTTTTTTGAAGAGAAAGGCTATGTTTATCATGGATTTTATCAAGGCGGAATGCACCCTGGTGATATTATGTTTATCAAGAGAAGTCTGTATGACGCCAAAAAGCTAAATCTAACGCTAGTAGAAGCGTATAAGATAATTACTGGCGAAACGGATGAGACTAGGATACACCAAAATAAGCTATCGTCGTTTAGTGCTTTTTTTATGTTTTCTAGTGAATATAATGCTAGTACCAGTAGCTAAAATAAATAAATGCCTTATAAAAAATAAAACCAAGGCCTCTTTAACTAGTACACTAAAAAAAAAAAGTTCTTATGAGTGAAATTGGGTCCACCCACGTAGAAAGAGAGGTGCTCCCACGCATGGGCGTAATTTTAACATTTTACACACACACACACACACACACACACACACACACACACACACACACACACACACACACACACACACACACACACACACACACACACACACACACACACACACACACACACACACACACACACACACACACACACACACACACACACACACACACACACACACACACACACACACACACACCACACACACACACACACACACACACACACACACACACACACACACACACACACACACACACACACACACACACACACACACACACACACACACACACACACACACACACACACACACACACACACACACACACACACACACACACACACACACACACACACACACACACACACACACACACACACACACACACACACACACACACACACACACACACACACACACACACACACACACACACACACACACACACACACACACACACACACACACACACACACACACACACACACACACACACACACACACACACACACACACACACACACCACACACACACACACACACACACACACACACACACACACACACACACACACACACACACACACACACACACACACACACACACACACACACACACACACACACACACACACACACACACACACACACACACACACACACACACACACACACACACACACACACACACACACACACACACACACACACACACACACACACACACACACACACACACACACACACACACACACACACACACACACACACACACACCACACACACACACACACACACACACACACACACACACACACACACACACACACACACACCACACACACACACACACACACACACACACACACACACACACACACACACACACACACACACACACACACACACACACACACACACACCACACACACACACACACACACACACACACACACACACACACACACACACACACACACACACACACACACACACACACACACACACACACACACACACACACACACACACACACACACACACACACACACACACACACACACACACACACACACACACACACACACACACACCCACACACACACACACACACACACACACACACACAACACACACACACACACACACACCACACACACACACACACACACACACACACACACACACACACACACACACACACACACACCACACACACACACACACACACACACACACACACACACACACCACACACACACACACACACACACACACACACACACACAACACACACACACACACACACACACACACACACACACACACACACACACACACACACACACACACACACACACACACACACACACACACACACACACACACACACACACACACACACACACACACCACACACACACACACACACACACACACACACACACACACACACACACACACACACACACACACACACACACCACACACACACACACACACACACACACACACACACACACACACACACACACACACACACACACACACACACACACACACACACACACACACACCACACACACACACACACACACACACACACACACACACACACACACACACACACACACACACACACACACACACACACACACACACACACACACACACACACACACACACACACACACACACACACACACACACACACACACACCACACACACACACACACACACACACACACACACACACACACACACACACACACACACACACACACACACACCACACACACACACACACACACACACACACACACACACACACACACACACACAACACACACACACACACACACACACACACACACACACACACACACACACACACACACACACACACACACACACACACACACACACACACACACACACACACACACACACACACACACACACACACACACACCACACACACACACACCACACACACACACACACACACCACACACACACACACACACACACACACACACACACACACACACACACACACACACACACACACACACACACACACACACACACACACACACACACACACACACACACACACACACACACACACACACACACACACACACACACACACACACACACACACACACACACACACACACACACACACACACACACACACACACACACACACACACACACACACACACACACACACACCACACACACACACACACACACACACACACACACACACACACACACACACACACACACACACCACACACACACACACACACACACACACACACACACACACACACACACACACACACACACACACACACACACACACACACACACACACACACACACACACACACACACACACACACACACACACACACACACCACACACACACACACACACACACACACACACACACACACACACACACACACACACACACACACACACACACACACACACACACACACACACACACACACACACACACACACACACACACACACACACACACACACACACACACACACACACAACACACACACACACACACACACACACACACACACACCACACACACACACACACACACACACACACACACACACACACACACACACACACACACACACACACACACACACACACACACACACACACACACACACACACACACACACACACACACACACACACACACACACACACACACACAAGATTTTTTGACAGGAGCATGCACAGACACACAGACGGAAAACCAAACAAACACACATACACACATATGCACGCAAGTACACACAGCAAAAAACACACACACAAACAAACACTCACACTAACACACACGCACATACATACACATACACGCAAACACGGACAGACATACGCACGCACATATGCACACACAAGCGTAAACAAATACACACGCACACACACGGATGCAACACACGTGCATACATACGCATACACCCAGACAAACGTGAACACACTCGTACACACCCGCACATACGGACACACACGCAAAACGCACATACGCACACAAAGACAGACACACACACACACACATAAACACGAGAACAGACACACACACACACACACATACACCCACTCGCACATACAAACACACACGTACATCCACATGCTCATGAACGCACAGACACAGACACACACACACACACACACACAAACTGATTTTTCTGCATGCCTGCACACAAGCACACACAAACACGCCAACAAACACAAACACAAGATTTTTTCGAAAGTATAAAGATAAGAAACACGGACAGACCCGCATACAAAAACACACACACATGCACACAAACACACACTCACACACAAACCAATATATAGACACACACAAAACAAAACATACAGACACACACGCACACACACACGCACAGACAAATGCACGCACACAATTGCACACACACACGTGCACGCAAACGCACCTGCACACACGTACACGTGATCACTCACGCACCCACACACGTATTCACAGAAACTTACACATACACACATGTATAGACACAAACACACACACACGGCCAAACACACATAAACACACACGCACTAACACGTAGAAGCACACCCGCACACAAACACGTGCACACACATGAACTCGCAAACAATCACACGAACACACAAATGCAAACACACACGCGCACACACACGCATGCACAGATACACACACACTTAAGTAGTATCCCCATAGGCACTTTGACCGCAGCCCTCCCCGTATTCCGACCATGGCCCTCTGACGCCACGACACACCCTCGCTTTTAAGCGGTCAAATAGGAAAATTAACATGAGATTCCAACCGCAGCCCTCTGACGTCACGAAAGCCCTGTTTCCAGCTGGCAAGATTCCCAGGTGTTTCAATATGATTAATTGGAGTGTGGTGGGTAAAATAGGCAAGTAGCAATAATAGGTCAATTAACATTGGATTGCTGCAACAACCATAGGGAAATTAACATTGGATTTCTGTGACAACCATATGAAATTTAACATGGGATTTTAAAAGCAGCCCTGTTTCCAGTTGGCAGACTTCCCAGGTGTTTCAGTATGATTAATTGGAGCGTGCTCGGGATAATAGACAAGAAGCAATAATAGGGAAATTAACATGGGTTTTAAAGGGTCAGATAAGTGGAGTTACCAGCCCCTCAAGCCTTCACACCTTTGCAATGGGGTCAACTGTTTCTACCCGTCGGTTAGCAAGACTCCCACGACACACCCACTATATGCTTGACAAAATTGGTGCAATATGCTTGACAAAATTTTATGTAACCTTGCGTCAGGAGTCCATGGGGAACCCACGCTTGTAACTTAACGACAGCATACACCTTAGGTGATGTCATATAATGAATGCGCAACCGTCACTGTCACATAATACCTTTATTACATTTTATTTTTCGATCGAAACGTACAAAGCATTTTTTCTTTCTTTTAACTTAATGACAGTGCACACTTTACATAAGGTTAGCACACACTTTTATGTAATGACGCCGTGCATCACTGTCGTATAATACCTTTTTTAAGATTTAATTTTTTCATCCAAAATGTTCTATGCATTTTTTATACTCTTTCTTTTTCTTTAATTCTATATCCTCGCTGGGACTTAAAATGTCACTTTTCTTCCAATGGGAAAGCGCTCCAGCCGTCAGGACTAGCCAAGTGTTCCCAGTATTTTGTCCTACTAATTACATTCTAAAATTAACCTATTGCGTGTGAGAGAAATTCCCAAGTTTCGCTTTCTAGAAGGAGATGTTTCACGCACCTGTATAATTGACACGGATAATTGGCACGCAGTCGGGATACATTTGTTTCTAGAAATTACACCTCTTCATCGAGTAATGCTTTTTAAGGAGGGATGTCAGGAATTTGTTCTAGAAATTACACCTCTTCATCGAGTAATGCTTTTTAGGGAGGGATTGTGGATTTTTAGCAATGTGTTTATAGCGATAAAAGGGAATGCATGCTTAAATAATCTAAGCTTCTTGGTCTTGCTAAAGAATAAATCTTAAAAACACAGACTTTGTAAATAAAAGTTATATATTAATTCAAACAGTTTTACAAACAATATTAAAACAGAAAAAAAAAACAGTTAAAAAACCGCGAAAAACAAAAGATAAAAGGTAAAAAAAGCCTTATCGTCATATGTGCCAAAACACCATGTATTGTAGAAAGTCGGGGGGTCCTCACAGCTAATTCAAGGGGGAGCGAGCGTGTTGCTATGTCTTTTCTTAGGAAAATGGTCCATTATTGCAAAACTTAATTATAACGGACTGAAATAGTTCATAAGTTCTTCATTTTAGTCATATCACGCGGGTAATCAAGGAAAATTTAATACATTTTCTATTTTTGTGGGTTTTCTTACAGAAACGAACCATTATGACAAAACTTAGTATTAACTAACTGAAATACTTCATAAATTCTTTATTTTAATCATATCGCGCATGTAATCAAAAAAATTTAATACACTTTTTCTATTTTTGTGTCTTTTCTTAGAGAAACGGACCATTATTACAAAACTTGTATTAACTAGCTGAAATAGTTCACGAATTCTTCATTTTTAGTTATAGGATATCTGGCACGCAGTCGGGATACATCTGTTTCCGGAAATTACACCTCTTCATTGAGTAATACTTTTTAGGGAGTAAATGCCAAATAACATTGTTGATTGGTATTAATGTATTTACAGCGATAAAAGGGAATGCATACTTAAATTATCTAAACTCCTTAGTCGTGCTAAACAATAAATCTTAAAAACACAGACGCTGTAAATAAAAGTTTTATTAACTCAAACAATTTTACGAACAATATTAAATCAGAGAAAAAAGCAGTTAAAAAAACCGTGACAAACAAAAAGACAGAAGGTGAAAAAAGTCTTATCGTAATACATACAAAAAAGAACCGTGTATTATAGAAAGTCGGGGTCCTAACAGCTAATTTCAGGGGAAGCGATTGTGTTGCTATGTCTTTTCTTTGGAAAATGGTCCATTATTGCGAAACTTAATGATTGCCAACTGAAATAGTTCATAAATTCTTCATTTTAGTCATATCACGCGGGTAATCAAGGACAATTTAATACATTTTCTATTTTTGTGTGTTTTCTTACGGAAACGGACCATTATTACAAAATTTTAATATTAATTAACTGAAATAGTTCATAAATTCTTCATTTTAGTCATATCACGCAGGTAATCAAGGAAAAATTAATACACTTTTTTCTATTTTTGTGTCTTTTCTTAGAGAAACGGACCATTATTACAAAATTTGTATTACCTAGCTGAAATAGTTCATGAATTCTTTATTTTTAGTCCTTTCTATTTGTGTTTGTTTTCTTAGAGAATGGCCTTCGCTATACAAATTACGCCACAGCACCACGCTATTACTGCTCTGTGGCATATTGCGAAACCTGTCATCAATATTTTAAGCGTCTTTCTAGTGTCTGAATACCGTCAATGAATATATTGTTTATTACGGTTATTTACCAGCGATTCCATGGACTGTACCACAGTATTACTACTCTGCGACATCCCTTATTCATCATATCGTCATTCCTTAAATATTTTTCAGACATTTCTCGTTAAATATTATACATTCAACCCATTGATTCAAGCTTATCGCGACCCAAGCCATTCATGATAACCTTCAAAACACTCCCACACCACCGTGTCATTACACATCTCCCCTTCCGTCAGCCACCTGGCACCACCCCCTCATCATACCCCTAGAAATCTCCAACCTTTTCGCCCCGAAAATAAGCTAAAGAATCTATATACAATGTGTTTTGTGGAACAGCGAAAAGTCGGCTTTTCTTTCCTAGAAAGTGGTACTCCAAGCAATTCACGCCACAGCACCACACTATAACTACCTTGTGGATATATTTCAAACAAATTTAAAATCAATATATAAAAAAAACAGAAAAAAACAGTTAAAAAAGACGACAAACAAAAAAAAATTAAAGGTGAAAAAAGGCTTATCGTAAAATATGCAAAAAAAAGAGCCGTGCATTGCAGCAAATGTAAAAACAAAAAGGTATTATTTGGGCTCTGGGAAGGATATTCAAGAAAGTGATTCACAAAATGTCAGGTCCAGCGCGCAATCCCTTGGCGAGCGATTGAAATCACATGGAAAGTCGAGGGTCCTAGCAGCCAATACCAGGAGATATGGCTGATATTAGATGCAAATTTAAGCCCTATTAAGAATATGTAAGGAAAATGCATCGTTTCTTTGAGCCAAGACTATGAATATTTCACACCATCGTAACAAAAAGCCGCCACCCTCCCCCTATCAATCATTTCCAGAGGGCGGAGATGATATCGCAGTTAAATTTAAGCCATATTATGAGCTTTTAAGGAAAAATACCCGTTTTCTTCGAGCCAAGACTATGAATATTTCACAATATCCTGACAATACGCCCCACCCTTCCCCTTTAGCAATCATTTCCAGAGGGCGCGTTGATATTAGAGTTAAATTTATGCTATATTAAGATATTTTTAACGAAACAGCATCGTTTCTCTGACTGGGAATGCTAGATTTCAGTCCCCCTCTCCCGAAAAAGTTCGTTTAACACCCCCCACTTTATTTTTAAGCTCTAGAGTGTGCTAGTCCGAGGCAAAGCATGCCACCCTGGCAAACTATGGATGGCATAATGTACCCTCTGGCACTCTCATTATTCAAAGGAAATTTACAGATATTTTCGCAGATATTTAGATGGTGAATTGAAAATCAAGTATTTTGCAGTAGGCATCAAGACATGGCTAATTGTAGGAAAAAAGCCAAGACAGGTAGTCCGAGTAATTGAGAGGCAAAAATGTTTAAATGGCACGGGTAAATGGTGGGAATAACTATGACTCTCTTATTTGACCAGTACTTGTGTGTTACTTTTTGGAAAGGCACGGCTGCCTAGAGTCTCAAGAATTTAAAATTAATTTAAAATTAACATAGGACCAAAATGAATTCAAAAACACCGTGAATTTAAAATTAATGTAGAACCATTATATTGCCTGTAATGAGAGGCAGACAAGGCACGCCCGCCTATGGTCTTAGGAAGATTGACCAAGGACTTAGAATTGACACAGGAGCACTAATTTGCTTGGAATAACAGGCAATCAATCGTTTTAAAGCCATCTTCATCTTCCAAATCCCATGTTAATTTCCTATTATTACTACTTGTGTATTATCCCGACCACACTCCAATTAATCATATGTGTACCCCTGTAATTCCGGGAATCTTGCCAGGGCAGGAAGTCCACCACCTAGAAACAGGGATGCGTTTCAAATCCCTTGTTAATTTTGCTATGGCTGCCACAGAAATCCAACGCTAACTTCCCTATGGATGCCGTTTCACAAGAAATGTCTGAAATATTTAGGAATGAGGATGCGGTGTCAGAGAGTGCCAGGGGGCAGTAATAGTGTGGCACAGGATTGGAATTTAGATGGTGTGTTAAGGACAGCTGGGTTGCAAAAAAACACAGCAATGGATTTAATGCGCGATTTAAATAGGAAATATCTGAAAAATGTCTTAGGAATGAGGATAGGGGTGTAAGAGAGTGCCAGGGGGCCAGTAATAATGTGGCACAGGATGGAAATTGAGACGGTGTATTACGGATGGTTGGGTTGCGAAAACATGAGCCAATAAATTTAATGTGGGATTTTTAGCAAGAAAATATCTGAAGAATGTTATAGAAATGAAGATGGGGATGTCAGAGGATGCCATTGAGCAACAGTAGTGGGGTAGTGTGGTGCGAATGGGTTGGAGTATCACACTCTAGCAAAGAAATGGCAACTTCTCTCTGTTCAAAAAAATACTGTGTAATTTAGACTCACTAGCTTATTTTCCGAGTGAAACGGTTGAAAATGTCATGGGAGGAATGAGGGGTGGTGCCAGGTGGATGATAGAGGGGAGGGTTTAATGCCATGATGGTGTGAATCGACATGGAGTATCACGTAGGAAAGGGTAGGGAAACTTGAATCACCGGACTGAGGCATAATTTTTAACAAGAAATGTCTGGAAAATGTCTTAGAAAAATTGTTAGGGGAGTGTGGGGGCAGTCAAATAATGGTGCTGTGGCTTGAATTGCATGGGCGCGTAATGCCATGGTGGTGTGATGTGTTTTGTGGATCCTCATGAATGGCTTGCGACAAACAACCACTACTACTACTTCCATTGCAGCTACTTTTAAGGCAAAGAGCACTGAGATGAAAAGCTCAAGAAGTATATGAAGATACAGGTTATTAAAAGGACATATCAGCAACGTCATAGCAACTGCTAATTGTATTAAGTTGAAACTTCTAGGAATTAAGGAGAGAGATATTCTGCTGACCAAAAGGCAATATTTTAATACTAATACTAGTAATATCAATACTACTACTGTGGCTACTATTGCAACTATGTCTATGGGTATATAGGTGAAATTTTCAAGGAATTTGAGAGGGTTGGGGGGGGGGGGGTGAACTGAATCACGACACGCCGTCTGTATACAGGATGTCAAAAGGGCGTAACAGCAACATCTTAGTACATTTTGGTGTGTAAAGTTAAAAAATAACAGGGCTTGTTGTGAGGGATGGTGAACTAACCAAAAGAAAACATTTGCATCCTAATCCTACTGCTACTACTCATACTACTACTACTGTTACTATTATTACTATTTCTATTACTACTACTGCAACTAAAGCCTAGGCTACTGCAATAAATTCTACTGCTAATACTACTTCTACTGCTCTTAAAGCTATGGATATTAAGGTGAAAATTTGGGGTATATAGAAACTAAATTGAGCTAATTCGAAACACACTATACCCACACAGGTTGTCAAGCGGACGCATAAGAAATTCTTCAGGAACGATTGATGGTATCAAGCTGAAACTTTCAGCGTGTGTTGAAGGGAATGTTGAAGAAACCAAAGGTGCTCTGTGCATACTGCTACTAATGCTGCTACAACTATTGCTACTGTGCAAGCTAAGGGTATTAAGGTGAAGTCTTTAAGGAATATTTAGGCGGATGATGAACTAAATCAAAACAAACTGTGAGCATCTTGACTTTCAAAAGTGACAAAAGCAATATCAGAAGAGCAACTTATATTACTAAGCTAGACCTTTAAGGGTAGTTTGGGGGGATTTTGAACTAACCAGAAGGCACTATGTGTATACTTTTAAAACTACCACTGCAGTTACTGTAACAAATGACTCAAAGGGTATTAAGGCGAAACTTCTATGGAAAATAAGGAGGAGTTTAAATTAAACGAAAAAACTGTATGCATTCAGGTTTTCAAAGGGGTTTATAAGTAATATCATAGACAGTGAGACTCTATAATTGCTAGAAATATCATTAAAACATTCAAAGGACCTAATTCGGTTCGAAATTAAAAGTTCAGGTGCCCTTTTTAAGAGTAAAAAGAGATTGGAGGGCAAGCACCCCTACTCTCAAGCCCATTCATTTTCCAAACGCATCCAGTCAAAATTTTGAGATAGCCATTTTGTTCAGTATAGTAGAACGGTCCAGCAACTATGGCTTTAGGGATATTGGGTACGCCAACCCCCACAATAATACAATTGGCCCATTATGCTTTAAAACTAAACTTTGCTTTAACTTAAATCAAAAGACATTGTCTTTATGGTTGCCAATAAGACATCTCAGCAATATATCGAGAACGACTGGGAGTATTAAGTTGAAAATTTTGGGGCTAATACTATTACTACTTCTGCTCTTACAATTTAAATAAATAAAAAGAGTGTAAGTGTATCCAGGTTGTTAAAGAGCATAGAAAGAATCTTTTGGGAATGATAATAAGTTTTGTTATTCAGGTCAACTTCAGGAGTTATAAAATTAATACAAAAAAATTTTGTTTGTGTCAGGAACAAAAATTGTTGTAAAAGTTTCTCCAGCATACAAATAGCTACACAAAGTATGGATTCTTATAGAAAAAAACTGATTAGACATGAAATATTTTTTTTCATGAAAAAGACTGTATCAATAAAATGCGAAAAGATATTAATTTTAAAGAATTTTTTCCACAAAACAAGTTTTTCAAAGAAAGGTTAAGATCTCCATTAAGCCAAGAATCAGCACAAAAAGGCAAACAATCTTCCAAGCGTAAAAAATACCACAAATCACTATCAATAAATAAGTATAACTCAAACCGAACAGAAATTACAATAATTGGCCGATTCAAACTCAAAACAAGCAAAAATTGCCATTGGTAGGCCTGATAAACCCCACGCCTTTTCAAGGCCAGAACGTAATTCGCGCTTTATTGAAAATAAAACCTTTTTTATATGTTTTCCTTTTTTTTACTTTCATAAAAATAAATATTCGAACTTTAAGGAATAAATATCAGTATAATATTTATATACTGACATTTACATACACACACACAACACGCATACACACAAACACACCTAGATTAACCTGACTGAACATAACTTAACCTAACTTAAACTAACTTAATCTAACTTAACCTAACTTAACATAACGTAGCCTAACTTAACCTAAAGTAACCTAAGTTGACCTAAATTAGCCTAATTTAACCCAAATCAACCTCACTTAACCTAACCTATCCTAACTTAACCTAAC
>CM051266.1:17524877-17617377 GCA_027921565.1 Artemia sinica
CCCCTAAAAGTGAAAGAATTTTAATGAAAATCACACCTTCAGGTTCAGAGTATCAAAAAACCCTATTACATAGGTTTCAAGCTAATATCTGCAAAAATCTGCAACTTTGTATTTTTTGCCAGAAGAAAAATATACGAATATAGAAGTTCGTTACGTAAGTTAATTTGTAAATTACGTCTGAACCAAATTTAGAGACAGCCATTTAGAAAAAAAAGTAAAATTTTTATGCAAATTTTGTTCACTTATTCAATGATGTTGAGCCAAAATAAAAGCTGCATTAACTAATAAACGATCATAAATTAAATAAAAAAAACTAATTTTTTAAACTGAAAGTAAGGAACGACATTAAAACTTAAAACGAACAGAAATTATCCCGTATATGAAAGGGGCTGTCCCTTTCTCAACGCCTCACTCTTTACGCTAAAGTTTGACTCTGTCTCACAACTTTATTTTTTAAAACAATAAAAAAGTTTAGCGTAAAGAGCGAGGTGTTGAGGAGGGGACAGCCCCTTTCATATACGGAATAATTTCTGTTCGTTTTAAGTTTTAATGTAGCTCCTTACTTTCAGTTTAAAAAACTTGTTTTTTTTTTATTTAATCACTTTCAAAATCGAGATGTATATTTCCACCGTTCCTTTTGTCTTGTTATTAATCCCCCCCCCCTAGATTTTTGTTACTGAATGCTCGAAGGTTTCGATCCTCATTTTGATCATTTACATATGAAACACCGTCCTCATTTCTACCCCCTGTTGTTGCTAAATCTCTATTAAGATTGTTTTCGTCATCATGGTTGCAGCGCGGCAGCTGCGACCTAGTAAAGAGCGAACTACAGCCCATAATAATCAAAAGGTGAAAAACATGTTTTCAAAAAAAAACTGTCTAGTGAGAAAAAATTGCCATTTGACACTGAATCAGCAATGGTAACTATTATTTCGGTGAATTTTAGAAGTAAAAGTTTATTGCGAAAACAAATTTATGGTGATTTCCAAAAAGAGCCTGAAACCCCTTAAAAATGGCGTAAAATCGAATAAAAAGTGCACCATTGGAATTAGTATGGTTGAAAACCTTTTTTAGGATAATTACAGTCCCCCACCTTTAACACCAAGGAAAATGCTACCAGTTTACCAGGCTACCAGTTACCAGAACATCATACAGAGACGCTTAATGGCTCATTAGAAAGCTGTTTCTCACATCTACGTGCTTTTTATAAATTCCACTACATATGGCACTGCAAGTGCCATATGGCACAAAAAATGCACATTCTGTGCCATTTCTCAAGGGGGGGGGGGCTAGCGGGCTACAAAAACATCGTATACAGATGTTTAATAGCTCACATTAAATCTATTTCTTATATCTACGTTTTATTTATGAATTCCGCCACCTGAAACTGCCAAATGGCACTATAAATGGCACTATTAATGCCATGTCTAAGTGGAAAAGCTAGGGGCTAGTGGGCTGCCAGAACTTCTTAGAGAGATGTTTAATGGTTGATTTGAAAGCTATTGCGCATATCTACGTGATTTCAATCAGTTTTGCCATCCGTAAGTGACAAATAGCACAAAAAACGGCACCTTTTGTGCCACTTCTTAAGTTGAAAAGCTTTGAAGCATAAAACGGTACCATTGTAATAATTATGGTCCAAAACCCTAAATTGAAGATTTACAAGGGATCCTTACCGTATATCCCCCCTCCCAGCCCCCTTAGTAAGTCTCATTTGTCCGTTGGAAGAATTCACTATGAACTCTTTAAAATTTAGGAATGGTAACTATTATTTTGGTTCATCGTAGAAGTAAAAGTTTATTGCGAAAAGAAATTTATTGTGATTTCGAAAAAGAGCCTGAAACCCCTTGAAAATGGCGTCAAATCGAAAAAAAGTGCATCATTGGAATCAGCATGGCCGAAAACCTTTTGTAGGATAATTACAGTCCCCCACCTTGAAAACCAAGGAAAATTACTTTTTTTTGCATGGGTAGCACTGATCTGTCTCCCTTTTCTTCCCTTTTTTCCAGGGCTAGGGGTTTACCAGAACATCATAGAAAGATGCTTCATGGCTCATTAGAAAGCTGTTTCTCACATCTACGTGCTTTCAAAGGCGGTATATTTTCATAAACGCTGATCTGGAACATATTAGGAAACTGTAGTGAATCACTATTTTGTGTTTTTTTTTTTTTTTTATAGTTAGCTTTTTGTATCATTTATTCAATTGAATCATGAATCTACGCGCTATATCGTGAAAAATCACTAGATTTAGGTAAACATAACTAGTTTTAGAACGAAAATCACTAGCTAGAAAAAAATCACTAGGCAACATAAAAAATCACTAGAAATAGTGATAAATCACTAGGGGTGGCAATCCTGCTTCTCCTGCACACTCCCTTCATTAGAATATTAGTGAGTTCTTATTTTATTCAATGTTTAGAATGATATTTAGCTTGAAATTTTATTTCTTCAGAGAGAGAAGGGGCAATTCTTTATGGTATCAGTGGCTGCCTTAGTAAATATGATCAAATAGTTGAATAGAATAAGCTCTCAATACAAATATTTGCCATTTACAACCCGAGGAAAATAATAACAGACTTACCATTTTTTGTTGAAAATCAATAGTTGAATCCATGGAATTAATTTTTTCTTCAATTTATGTGCTTAGGGAATATGAGCTAGTTCAAAATATGAATGATGAATTGTTGAAAATTTGGCATTCTTATATGGCATAAGAAATATTGTATTCTAGGAAGTATTTTCAGTGCTAATTTCTAAACGCCTAAATGTGAAACTTTCTCCATATTCTCTAGGAAGTGTTTTCTGCTATTTATCAATTGTTTCGGCGAATAGCGGAAATATACTGTTCTTTGATTTAAGGGGAAATGCAAGTTTTTGATAAGCTGAGTAGGGAAAGAAAAATGGAAAAAAAAAAACTATTTATATATAAAAAAATAGAAAAGGTAGGATGGTATAACATAGGATGCAAAGTGGTTACAGTTTCTCTTCATAAGGGTTTAAAATTGAATTTGTGCCAAAAAACAATTATTATATTCAGAAGAAACCTAAAAAGTAGGCATCGAGTGGTAAATTCACTTGAATCATAGGTCATATTTGTGAATATTTTCAACTGAAACTAATAATTGACATTAAAACTTAAAAAGAGTGTACATTATTCCGTATAAATAAAAAAAAATTCATGGCAGCGTTGTTTCTGCATTAAATTTTAATCAAAAACAAACAAAGATTAATTTTAAAAAACAAAGTTTTTTCCGAGGGAAGTAAAGAACGAAGTTGAAACTTAAAACGGACAAAAATTATTAATTCACACCCTATTTAATATACATTAATACAACTAGTATAAATAAACCAACTAATAATGTTTCTCTATGCTTTTAGGATTTTACAAAACTAGCGCTTTACTGAAAACAGAAAAGTCAAGTATAAAAAAACAGGATTATTGATTTAAGAGTCAAAAATGAGTATGTATCCTGACAAAACTAAACGCATCTATAAAGTTTTTCATAGTCTTACCCCAGTTTCGACATTAGTAACTTTCAGTATACAATTAAAATTATCTTAAAAAACACAAGCGTAAAACTAAATATTTTTTAATAGCCGCAAAGTAATTGAACAGCATACAGAAATATTGGATTGATTTATCAAGCAGCATTTTTTTTCTCTCCCCAGCTATAATACCAATGTGGGAAATATTGTAGCGATAAAAGAAATTTGTAGCGATACAAGAAAGGACTGAGACAATTGCGGTAATGAAGATTGAACGGGTCAAGTCTAAAATTGTACTTTGAAGCTGTGAACTTACACCTTATAAGTTCTCTGATAGCGCCGCTTATAGCGCTAAAGATTGTACCATCAAGGCCTGCGCCACAGCAATGGGGAGTGAAGTAAATTTCTGACTGTGCCACCCTCAATTATTGAGAGAAAATAAAATGTGTAGCCATATAAATGTGACCTCTTTTCGTCGAGCTATCTGGAGATCAGATTCATCTGGGAACGTACCTTGGAGACCTACGAACTAATTACCTGTCGTGTGGCTAGATACAGACATATAAAATAAAATAAACACAAAATAGAAAAGCAATGGTTTTATTGAGACTTACATGTTTAGGTGTACAGCAATGGGTCACTTCAAATGACGGCAAATAATAACCAAGTCTCTACAATGACTGCATAATAACTTGAATCGCAATGCCTGAATGCCAATATAATTCTGTCGATAATAATAAGAGCACGAAAAACACTTTTCTTCACTATATACCCCAAGTCCTGATCATGTGCCGTGGGAGCTACCCACGATTGGCCTAAGTCCTGAGGCGGGCCAAACCCTCCGTCCAATAATCAGTCTTAAATATTTCTGATGATTCAAACGTTCACACGGCTCTTATAATTTAAACTTCCTGAGAAACATTGTGTGTAGCATCTTTTTTATTGCCCACTATCTTAGAGAAATCCAAAGCTGGATAGCGCCGTTCTTTGTCTGAGGCTAAGACGCAATTTTTCTCTTTGCTGATTAAGGACTTTTCTTTTTTTGAAACTAGATTTAAACTTAATTAGAGGAAGTCGGGATTATCTTTAGAAAGAAGGAACTTTATTTTTGTATTTTAAATATATCGCATTTTACTCACGGTACATATTACCCTTCCCATTAATTAATGACATCCCGTCATTAGGACTTGCTTGCCTTTGGGCTTTTAAAATGTTCGCAATTTATTAACTATTTTTTTTACATAATTTTGATTGACATTGTATTATTTCATATTTATATTTTGGCTTACTCAGAAGTGCTAAAAATTTTCTCTATTACCTCTTACATACAGACAGAGAATGACAAGCACTTTAGACATTCAAATCAACGAAGACAAATTCTTGGACTTGCAAAAACCAACCCAGACATGCAAACAGATAGATTCAGACATACAAACAGAGAATGACAGCCACTTTAGTCATTCAAACCAACAAAGACAAATTCTTGGACTTGCAATCACCAACCCGGACATGTTAACAAATAGATTCAGACATACAAACAGAGTTAGAGAGGCTTTTTAGACATTCAAACCAACAAAGACAAATTCTTAGACTTGGAAACTCCAACCCAGACATGCAAACAGATAGTTTCAGACATACAAACAGAGAATGACAGCCACTTTAGTCATTAAAACCAATAAAGATAAATTCTTGGACTTGGAATCACCAACCCATACATGTAAACAAACAGATTCAGACATACAAACAGAGTTAGGGAGGCACTTTAGACATTCAAACCACAAAGACAAATTCTTGGACTTGGAAACACCAACCCAGACATACAAACAAATAGATTCATACATACAAACAGAGAAAGACAGACACTTTAGACATTCAATCCAACAAAGACACATTCTTGGACTTGTAAACACCAATCCAGAAACGCAAACAAATAGATTCATACATACAAACAGAGAAAGACAGGCACTTTAGACATTCAAACCAACAAAGACAAATTCTTGAACTTGGAAACACAAACTCAGACATGCAAACAAATAGATTCATGCATACAAACGTAGAAAGACAGGCACTATAGACATTCAAACCAGCAAAGACAAATTCTTGAACTTTTGAACACCAACCCAGACATGCAAATAAATAGATTCAGACACACAAACAGAGAAAGACAGGGCACTTTAGACATTCAAACCAGCAAAGACAAATTCTTGGACTTGCAAACACCAATCCAGACATGCAAACAAATAGATTCAGAAATACAAAACATACAAAGACAGCCACTTTAGACATTCAAACCAACAAAGACAAATTCTTGGACTTGCAAACACCGACCCAGACATGCAAACAAATACATTCAGACATACAAACAGAAAAAGATAGGAACTTTAGACATTCAAACCAACAAAGACAAATTCTCGGACCTGCAAACACCAACCCAGACATGCAAACAAATAGATTCAGACATACAAGCAGAGAAAGACAGGCACTTTAGGCATACAAACCAACAAAGACAAATTCTTGGACTTACAAACAGCAACCCAGACATGCATACAAATAGATTCAGACATACAAAAAGAGAACGACAGGCACTTTAGACATTCAAACCAACAAAGACAAATTCTCGGACATGCAAACATCAACCCAGACATGCAAACAAATAGATTCAGACATACGAACGTAGAAAGACAGGCACTATGGACATTCAAACCAGCAAAGACAAATTCTTGAATTTGTAAACACCAACCCAGACATGCAAACAAATAGATTCAGACATACAAACAGAGAAAGATAGGGCACTTTAGCTCTTACTTGCAACCACAAACCCCGACACGCAAAGAAATAGATTCAGACATACAAAAAGAGAAAGACAGTATTGATTCAGTCTTCGAACAGTTAAGATCTATCTATTCTTTTAAAAAGGATTAATCCCAGTTTTGAACTAGTTGTCGGTAAAGGATTTTATTCTGATTTAATTAGACACTGAATTCTTTCAGTAGTTACGAAATAGTGAGAACGCTTTTACGTCTCATAAACTATTTTAACATTTATTCAGTATCTGTAACCTAGTGGAATGTGTGACGTCACTGGATAAATTGAATTGACTGGAGTTTCTGACCAATGCATTAATTGAACTTTTGGCTTTCTTAAATTGAGTTAATTTCATAAGATATCCAAGTGAGGTATGCCAGTTTGGCAATTATAAAGATTATTATTCATCATTAGGATTATTATTAGCCATTCTGTTCTCTGAGTGAACATTGAAAGTGGATTATAGCTATTTATGAAAGAAAATAAAGAATAAAAGTTGACTGGATTTAAATTACATTTCAACGCTTGTCTAATTGCATCTGTGTTACCTGTTTGTGGATATTTGCCAAGTGAAATGCCAATTAAGGTAATCAGAGTACTATTTGTCATGGAATGAACTAAAGATTTCACTTCGCGGATTTTGTAGTATTTAAAGATGTCATACGTCAGTCAGTCGTCATTCGACAAATTTGTTAATTTATTTGGAGAAAAACTGGACAAAATAATTGCGTCTCAGGTGGAGTTTTCCAGCAAACTAGACTCAATTTCGGCGGAAGTTGTGTCGTTAAAAACTGATGCAACAACCCGTGATTCACGAATACTTGAACTAGAATCTACACTAGAGGAGCAGAAGCTTAAATCTGAAGCTCTAGAGAAACGATTGCTTGCTTTTGAAGTAAAAGACCGAAAGCTTAACTTGTTGGTTCACGGATTACCGGAAGAAAAATCTAATGAAACGCCTGAAGCTAATGTGAAAAACCTTTTTGCGAATAAGCTAGGAATCGATGAGCCAGTAATGATAACGAAGTGCTATCGCATTAATTCTCGTTCGGCAAATATTACTGACTCCCGCCAACGCAAAAGTAAGCAAAAGCGAGTGAAGCCTTTGCTTGTATCGTTAGGGTCCGAAAATAGATTCAAGCTATAATGTCAAACGTCGGTAAACTTAAGGCCAGTGGTATCGTTATTTGCACAGACTTGCCGCCTGAACTGAATATCCGAAGAAGTGAACTATTGGCCAAAGCACGTGAGATGAAAATGAAAGGCGAAATAACGTCTTCTCGGGTTCGTCAAAAAGGCATAGACATATGGCTGGAAATTAAAGGATCTGCTTCGTCTTCGTGGTCTAGTGTCAAAATTAGTTAATGAATTAGTTGTGACATCGATTTTGATTTATTATTATATTCCGCGAGTGAAAAAAGAGATTGGAATTGATCTCGTCATAGTGTGTTTTTTGTGCCTTGTCATTATGTGTGATTATTTTCATGTTTTCCTTCTTTTTTTCTGTCTAGCTCTAGTTGTGCAAAAAAAGTTCTCGTTCTGCTCGTTTTTTTTCACTCCTCGCATGCTGGGAATCATCCGAGGTACCACCTTTTACTCATTAGCCTATCATTTCATATTGATTTTGGTAAGTTTTTATGTGTATGATATTATTATGATATAAATTGTTAAATGAGAGAACATCGGACCGGCTCCATGATTTTGAGAAAAAACAACTTGACCTAAATGAATTATTTAAATCGGTAGGATCAACTGGTGATGAATCTTCTGATCTTTTTATTCAGTCTTTTCCTCGTAGTAAATATATAAATAATGACAAAATCCCTCCATTTAATCAGTTAGAATCCTCCCGTATCGCGTTTCGGAATTGTAGAGGAGTGCTTAGTAGTTTAGATTTTCTATCCACATTTCTTTATAGTAATCGTATTGGTATTCTGGGACTATGTGAGACTTTTCTTAGTGATGGTAATAGTTCTTTGGTTGGTGTATCTGGGTACAGGATAGTAACTAGAAACAGGTCTACCCGTTCGAAAGGTGGACTTGCCGTGTTTATTGACCAGAATCTCCCTATCCGTAAAATTACGGATTTTAATGATTTGTATCAAGAGATGGAGTTTGAATTTTAAATGGTTGAGATCGAGTCTGGGAAGGAGAAGCTACTCCTATACTTATTTTATCGACCACCGGAATCAAGTGCGTCAAATTTTATTGGTAAGTTGAATGATCTAACACAACAGATGAATTTTAAGAACCATAAAGTGGTTTTTATGGGTGATTTTAATATAGATTTGGGACTGGTGAGTTCGGACACCCAAGAATTAAGATCTCTACCTGTAGATTTACTAACTACTTGCTTTTCTGCCGGATTGGTTCCAACAGCAAGAATACCAACACGTATTAGTGAACAGTCGGCATCAGTTATTGACAACATTTTTACGAATTTCAATCTACATTCGAGTTATGTCGTATTAACTGATGAATCGGATCACTCTATGTTTCTTGGTGAATTTTTGATAAATAGACTGAAATATAACCCGAATATAAAAGTAAGAAGGACTATTGATGATAAATCATTACAAAATTTGAGAGCTAAATTGACTTGTAGCGACTGGACTTCAGTTTATGAAGAAACCAACCCAGATGCAATGGCTACCATATTTATTGAGAAATTCTCTTCTGCCCTTGACTCTGCCTGCCCCTTTTCGAAAAAGCGCTCCAGGTATGCGACCCCGAAAAAACCTTGGATCTCCCAAGGCTTACTAACCAGTACTGAACACAAAAATATGCTATTCAGGCAATATATTAATAATCCTGATGTACATGGTACGGACTTCAAGAATTATAAAAACACTCTGACAACCCTGCTCAGGAAAGCTAAATAGGCTTACTACCATAAGCAGTTTCAAAAAGCAGAAGGATCGCCAAAGAAGACATGGACACTGATAAATGAATGCCTGAATAAACAAAAAACTAATACGTTTCCTGAGACCATAACCAAGCCTGATGGAACATCCTCAACATCCCAACAAGAAGTAGCCAACACGTTAAATGAATTTTTTGCATGCATTGGAGAAGCAACCGTAGAGGAAGCTTATGGCCTTTCAACTGTCGTCACGGATAATTACAAAAAAATACCTACCTTCGCCGTCTTGCTCCTCTATGTTTCTGTCGCCAGTCACTGAAGACGAACTGCTGATGATTGTTCAAGCCATGAAAAACGGTCACTCCGAAGGTCCAGATGGGTCGTCAAATTACCTCATAAAGAAGACCATCGATTGCTATGTCGGCGTTATCGTGCACATCGTCAATTCTTCATTTAAAGATGGCATCTTTCCTACTGTCTTCAAGTCGGCGAAGGTTATACCCCTCCACAAAGGTAGCGACCCCAAGCTGCCTTCAAACTACCGCCCTATCTCTATTCTCTCTGCTTTTTCAAAAATTATGGAGCGTTGCATCTACAACAGACTGATGAATTATCTGACTAGGTCTAACTTCTTCAACAAGTATTAGTTTGGATTTAGGCCTGGGCACTCAACCGAACATTCTATAATGGTTATGCTACAATTTTTGAATGATGCGATGGACCGTAATGTGATACCAGCTACAATATTTGTGGATGTAAAAAAAAAAGCGTTTGACACGATTTTTCATCTAATTCTTCTGGATAAGCTTGACAACTGCGGAATAAGAGGTAATGCTCTCTTACTCATCCAGTCTTACCTCAGTGGTCGGAATCAATTTGTGGATGGAGGTGCAGTAAGATCGGTAAAAACGCCATGTTCTGAAAAGGTAGGAGTACCACAAGGTTCAATTCTTGGACCACTACTATTTTTAATATACGCCAATTACCTTCTGAACACTACCACCGATGATGGACTTGCTGTACCATTCGCAGACGACACGGCTAATTCTGTCACAGGTTCAGATGAATCATCCGTCAGAGAAAACCTCTGTTTTGGTCTAAAGAAGCTATTGCAGTGGTTTGCTGACAACCTCATGGTGTTAAACTCTTCGGAAAACCATTTTCGAAGTGCCTGTTTTCGAGTATAACTCACTGAGTAGGCACCCTCTGTAAATATTGTGTTTTCCATTGATTCATATTGTAAAAGTGTTATTTTGTCTTGTAGTGATTTATTGAGAAATTAAATGAACTTGAACTTGAACTTGAACAGGCACTTTAGGCATACAAACCTACAGAGATAAAATCTTGGACTTGCAAACACCAACCCAGACATGCATACAAATAGATTCAGACATACAAACAGAGAACGACAGGCACTTTACACATTCAAACCAACAAAGACAAATACTTAGACTTGCAAACATCAACCCAGACAAGCACACAAACAGATTCATACATACAAACGTAGAAATACAGCCACTATAGACATTCAAACCAGCAAAGACAAATTCTTGAACTTATAAACACCAACCCAGACATGCAAAAAAATAGATTCAGACACACAAACAGAGAAAGACAGGGCACTTTAGACATTCAAACCAACAAAGACAAATTCTTGGAGTTGCAAACACCAACCCAGACATGCAAACAAATAGATTGAGACACACAAACAGAGAAAGACAGCCACTTTAGACATTCAAACCAGCAAAGACAAATTCTTGAATTTGTAAACACCAACCCAGACATGCAAACAAATAGATTCAGACATACAAACAGAGAAAGACAGGGCACTTTAGCTCGGCCTTGCAAATACCAACCCCGACATGGAAACAAATAGATTCAGACATACAAACAGAGAAAGACAGGCACTTTAGGCATACAAACCAACAAAGACAAATTCTTGGACTTGCAAACACCAACCCAGACATACATACAAATAGATTCAGACATACAAACAGAGAACGACAGGCACTTTACACATTCAAACCACAAAGACAAATTCTTGGACTTGCAAACATCAACCCAGACATGCAAACAAACAGATTCATACATACAAACGTAGAAAATACAGGCACTATAGACATTCAAACCAGCAAAGACAAATTCTTGAACTTATAAACACCAACCCAGACATGCAAACAAATAGATTCAGACACACAAACAGAGAAAGACAGGGCAATTTAGACATTCAAACCAACAAAGACAAATTCTTGGAGTTGCAAACACCAACCCAGACATGCAAACAAATAGATTGAGACATACAAACAGAGAAAGACAGCCACTTTAGACATTCAAACCAGCAAAGAAAAATTCTTGGACTTGCAAACACCAACCCAGACATATAAACAAATAGATTCAGACATACAAACAGAGAAAGACAACCCCTTTAGACATTCAAACCAACAAAGACAAATTCTTAGACTCGTAAACACCAACCCAGACATGCAAACAAAAAGATTCAGACATACAAACATAGAAAGACAGCCACTTTAGACATTCAAACTAACAAAGACAAATTCTTGGACTTGCAAACACTAACCCAGACATGCAAACAAATAGATTCAGACATACAAACAGAGAAATACAGGGCACTTTAGCTCGGCCTTGCAAATACCAACCCCGACATGCAAACAAATAGATTCAGACATAGAAACAGAGAAAGACAGGCACTTTAGGCATACAAACCAACAAAGACCAATTCTTGGAAATGCAAACACCAACCCAGACATACATACAAATAGATTCAGACATACAAACAGAGAACGACAGGCACTTTACACATTCAAACCAACAAAGAAAAATTCTTGGACTTGCAAACATCAACCCAGACATGCAAACAAACAGATTCATACATACAAACGTAGAAATACAGGCACTATAGACATTCAAACCAGCAAAGACAAATTCTTGAACTTATAAACACCAACCCAGACATGCAAACAAATAGATTCAGACACACAAACAGAGAAAGACAGGGCAATTTAGACATTCAAACCAACAAAGACAAATTCTTGGAGTTGCAAACACCAACCCAGACATGCAAACAAATAGATTGAGACATACAAACAGAGAAAGACAGCCACTTTAGACATTCAAACCAGCAAAGACAAATTCTTGGACTTGCTAACACCAACCCAGACATATAAACAAATAGATTCAGACATACAAACAGAGAAAGACAACCCATTTAGACATTCAAACCAACAAAGACAAATTCTTAGACTTGTAAACACCAACTCAGACATGCAAACAAAAAGATTCAGACATACAAACATAGAAAGACAGCCACTTTAGACATTCAATCCAACAAAGACAAATTCTCGGACTTGCAAACCCCAGCCCAGACATGCAAACAAACAGATTCAGACATACAAACAGAGAAATACATGCACTTTAGACATTCAAACCAACAAAGATAAATTCTTGGACTTGCAAACACCAACCCTGACATGCAAACAAATAGATTCAGACATACAAACATAGAAAGGCAGCCACTTTAGACATTCAAACGAACAAAGACAAATTCTTGGACTTGCAAACACTAACCCAGACACGCAAACAAATAGATTCAGAAATACAAACAGAGAAAGACAGAAACTTTAGACATTCAATCCAACAAAGACTAATTCTCGGACTTGCAAACATCAACCCAGACATGCAAATAAATAGATTCAGACATACAAACAGAGAAAGACAGGCACTTTATACATTCAATCCAACAAAGACAAATTCTTGGACTTGTAAACACCAACCCAGACATGCAAACAAATAGATTCATACATACAAACAGAGAAAGACAGGCACTTTAGACATTCAAATCAACAAAGACAAATTCTTGGACTTGCAAACACCAACCCAGACATGCAAACAGATGGATTCAGACATACAAACAGAGAATGACAGCCTCTTTAGTCATTCAAACCACCAACAAAGAAAAATTCTTGGACTTGCAAACACCAACCCAGACATGTAAACAAATAGATTCAGAAATACAAACAGAGTTAGAGGGCACTTTAGACATTCAAACCAACAAAGACAAATTCTTGGACTTGGAAACACCAACCCAGACATGCAAACAAATAGATTCAGACACACAAACAGAGAATGACAGGCACTTTAGACATTCAAATCAACAAAGACAAATTCTTGGACTTGCAAACACCAGCCCAGACATGCAAACAGATGGATTCAGACATACAAACAGAGAATGACAGCCACTTTAGTCATTCAAACCAACAAATAAAAATTCTTGGACTTGCAAACACCAACCCAGACATGTAAACAAATAGATTCAGAAATACAAACAGAGTTAGAGGACACTTTAGACATTCAAACCAACAAAGACAAATTCTTGGACTTGGAAACACCAACCCAGACATGCAAACAAATAGATTCAGACATACAAACAGAGAAAGAAAGACACTTTAGACATTCAAATCAACAAAGACAAATTCTTGGACTTGCAAACACCAACCCAGACATGCAGACAAATAGATTCAGACATATAAACGGAGAAAGACAGACACTTTAGACATTATAACCAACAAAGACAAATTCTTGGACTTCCAAACACCAACCCAGACATGCAAACAAATAGATCCAGACATACAAACAGAGAAAGATAGGAACTTTAGACATTCAAACCAACAAAGACAAATTCTCGGACTTGCAAAAACCAACCCAGACATGCAAACAAATAGATTCAGACATACAAACAGAGAAAGATAGGCACTTTAGGCATACAAACCAACAAAGACAAATTCTTGGACTTGCAAACTCCAACCCAGACATGCATACAAATAGATTCAGACATACAAACAGAGAACGACAGGCACTTTAGACATTCAAACCAACAAAGACAAATTCTTGGACTTGCAAACATCAACCCAGACAAGCAAACAAATAGATTCAGACAGACAAACGTAGAAAGACAGGCACTGTAGACATTCAAACCAGCAAAGACAAATTCTTGAATTTGTAAACACCAACCCAGACATGCAAACAAATAGATTCAGACATACAAACAGAGAAAGACAGGCCCTTTAGGCATACAAACCAACAAAGACAAATTCTTGGACTTGCAAACACCAACCCAGACATGCATACAAATAGATTCAGACATACAAACAGAGAACGACAGGCACTTTACACATTCAAACCAACAAAGACAAATTCTTGGACTTGCAAACATCAACCCAGACATGCAAACAAATAGATTCATACATACAAACGTAGAAATACAGGCACTATAGACATTCAAACCAGCAAAGACAAATTCTTGAAGTTGTAAACACCAACCCAGACATGCAAACAAATAGATTCAGACACACAAACAGAGAAAGACAGGGCACTTTAGACATTCAAACCAACAAAGACAAATTCTTGGAGTTGCAAACACCAACCCAGACATGCAAACAAATAGATTCAGACATACAAACAGAGAACGACAGGCACTTTACACATTCAAACCAACAAAGACAAATTCTTGGACTTGCAAACATCAACCCAGACATGCAAACAAATAGATTCATACATACAAACGTAGAAATACAGGCACTATAGACATTCAAACCAGCAAAGACAAATTCTTGAAGTTGTAAACACCGACCCAGACATGCAAACAAATAGATTCAGACACACAAACAGAGAAAGACAGGGCACTTTAGACATTCAAACCAACAAAGACAAATTCTTGAAGTTGTAAACACCAACCCAGACATGCAAACAAATAGATTCAGACACACAAACAGAGAAAGACAGGGCACTTTAGACATTCAAACGAACAAAGACAAATTCTTGGACTTGCAAACACTAACCCAGACACGCAAACAAATAGATTCAGTCATACAAACAGAGAAAGACAGGCACTTTGGACATTCAAGCCAACAAAGACTAATTCTTGGACTTGCAAACATCAGCCCAGACATGCAAACAAATAGATTCAGACATACAATCAGAGAAAGACAGGCACTTTAGACATTCAATCGAACAAAGACAAATTCTTGGACTTGTGAACACCAACCCAGACATGCAAACAAACAGATTCATACAGAGAAAGACAGACAGGCACTTTATACATTCAAACCAACAACGACAAATTCTTGAACTTGGAAACACCAACTCAGACATATAAACAAATAGATTCAGACACACAAACAGAGAATGACAGACACTTTAGGCATTCAAATCAACAAAGACAAATTCTTGGACTTGCAAACACCAACCCAGACATGCAAACAGATAGATTCAGACATACAAACAGAGAATGACAGCAACTTTAGTCATTCAAACCAACAAAGACAAATTCTTGGACTTGCAAAAACCAACCCATACATGTAAACAAATAGATTCAGACATACAAACAGATTTAGAGAGGCACTTTAGACATTCAAACCAACAAAGACAAATTCTTGGACTTGGAAACACCAACCCAGACAGGCAAACAAATAGATTCAGACATACAAACAGAGAATGTAAGGCACTTTAGACATTCAAACCAACAAAAACAAATTCTTGGACTTGCAAACACCAACCCTGGCATGCAAACAAACAGATTCAGACATACAAACAGAGAAAGACACCCACCTTAGACATTCAAACAAAAAAAAATTCTTGGACTTGCAAACACCAACCCAGACATGCAAAAAAATAGATTCAGACATACAACCAGAGAAAGACAGGCACTTTAGACATTCAAACCAACAAAGACAAATTCTTGGATGTGCAAACACCACCCCCGAAACACAAACAAATAGATTCAGACACACAAACAGAGAAAGACAGAGCACTTTAGCTCGGACTTGCAAATACCAACCCACACATGCAAACAAATAGATTCTGACATACAAACAGAGAAAGACAGAGACATTAGACATACGAACCAACAAAGACAAACCCTTGGACTTGTAAACACCAACCCAGACATACAAACAAACAGATTCAGACATGTAAACAGAGAAAGACAGGCACTTTAGATAGTCAAACCAACAAAGACAAATTCAAATAGATTCAGACATACAAACAGAGAAAGACAGGCACTTGAGACATACAAACCAAAGACAAATTTTTTGACTTGCAAACACCAGCCCTGACATTCAAAAAATAAGATTCAGACATACAAACAGAGAAAGACAGGCACTTTAGACATTCAAACCAAAAAGACAAATTCTTGGAGTTGCAAACACCAACCCAGACATGCAAACAAATAGATTCAGACATACAAACAGAGAAAGACAACCACTTTAGACATTCAAACGAACAAAGACAAATTCTTGGACTTGCAAACACTAACCCAGACACGCAAACAAATAGATTCAGTCATACAAACAGAGAAAGACAGGCACTTTGGACATTCAAGCCAACAAAGACAAATTTTTGGACTTGCAAACATCAGCCCAGACATGCAAACAAATAGATTCAGACATACAATCAGAGAAAGACAGGCACTTTAGACATTCAATCGAACAAAGACAAATTCTTGGACTTGTAAACACCAACCCATACATGCAAACAAACAGATTCATACAGAGAAAGACAGGCACTTTAGACATTCAAACCAACAACAGAAAAATTTCTTGAACTTGGAAACACCAACTCAGACATGCAAACAAATAGATTCAGACACACAAACAGAGAATGACAGACACTTTAGACATTCAAATCAACAAAGACAAATTCTTGGACTTGCAAACACCAACCCAGACATGCAAACAGATAGATTCAGACATACAAACAGAGAATGACAGCCACTTTAGTCATTCAAACCCACAAAGACAAATTCTTGGACTTGCAAAAACCAACCCAGACATGTAAACAAATAGATTCAGACATACAAACAGATTTAGAGGCACTTTAGACATTCAAACCAACAAAGACAAATTCTTGGACTTGGAAACACCAACCCAGACAGGCAAACAAATAGATTCAGACATACAAACAGAGAATGACAGGCACTTTAGACATTCAAAGCAACAAAGACAAATTCTTGGACTTGCAAACACCAACCCTGGCATGCAAACAAAAAAACAGATTCAGACATACAAACAGAGAAAGACACCCACTTTAGACAAACACCAACCCTGGCATGCAAACAAAAACAGATTCAGACATACAAACAGAGAAAGACACCCACTTTAGACATTCAAACAAAGAAAAATTCTTGGACTTGCAAACACCAACCCAGACATGCAAACAAATAGATTCAGACATACAACCAGAGAAAGACAGGCACTTTAGACATTCAAACCAACAAAGACAAATTCTTGGATATGCAAACACCAACCCCGAAACACAAACAAATAGATTCAGAAATACAAACAGAGAAAGACAGACACTTTAGAAAATCAAACAAACAAAGACAAATTCTTGGACTTGCAAACACCAACCCCGAAACACAAACAAATAGATTCAGACACACAAACAGAGAAAGACAGAGCACTTTAGCTCGGACTTGCAAATACCAACCCACACATGCAAACAAATAGATTCTGACATACAAACAGAGAAAGACAGAGACATTAGACATACGAACCAACAAAGACAAACCCTTGGACTTGTAAAACACCAACCCAGACAAACAAACAAACAGATTCAGACATGTAAACAGAGAAAGACAGGCACTTTAGATAGTCAAACCAACAAAGACAAATTCAAATAGATTCAGACATACAAACAGAGGAAGACAGGCACTTGAGACATACAAACCAACAAAGACAAATTCTTGGACTTGCAAACACCAGCCCTGACATTCGAACAAATAGATTCAGACATACAAACAGAGAAAGACAGGCACTTTAGACATTCAAACCAAAAAGACAAATTCTTGGACTTGCAAAACACAACCCAGACATGCAAACAAATAGATTTAGACATACAAACAGAGAAAGACAGGCACTTTACACATTAAAACCAACAAAGCCAAATTCTTGGACTTGCACCACCAATCCAGACATGCAAACAAATAGATTCAGACACAAAACAGAGAATGACAGGCACTTTAGACATTCAAACTAACAAAGACAACTTCTTGGACTTGCAAACACCAACCCAGACATGCAAACAAATAGATTCAGACATACAAACAGAGAAAGACAGGCACTTTAGACATTCAAACCAACAAAGACAAATTCTTGGACTTGCAAACACCAGCCCAGACATGTAAACAAATAGATTCAGACATACAAACAGAGAAAAAGAGACACTTTATACATTCAAACCAACAAAGACAAATTCTTGGACTTGCAAACACCAACCCTGACATGCAAACAAATACGAGCTAGATTCAGACATACAAACAGAGAAAGAAAACCACTTTAGACATTCAAACAAACAAAGACAAATTCTTGGACTTGCACCACCAATCCTGACATGCAAACAAATAGATTCAGACACACAAACAGAGAAAGACATACACTTTAGACAATCAAACTATCAAAGACAAATTCTTGGACTTGCAAACACAAACCCAGACATGTAAACAAATAGATTCAGACGTATAAACAGAGAAAGACAGGCACTTTAGATATTCAAACCGACAAATACAAATTCTTGGACTTGCAAAAACCAACCCAGACATGCAAACAAATAGATTCAGACACACAAACATAGAAAGACAGACACTTCAGATATTCAAACCGAAAAAGACAAATTCTTGGATTTGCAAACGTCAACCCAGGCATGTAAACAAATAGATTCAGACATACAAACAGAGAAAGACAGGCACTTTAGACATTCAAACCAACAAAGACAAATTCTTGGACTTGCAAACACCAACCCAGACATGTAAACAAATAGATTCAGACATACAAACAGAGAAAGACAGACACTTTAGACATTCAAACCAACAAAGACAAATTCTTGGACTTGCAAACACCAACCCAGACATGCAGACAAATAGATTCAGACATATAAACAGAGAAAGACAGACACTTTAGACATTCAAACCAACAAAGACAAATTCTTGGACTTGCAAACACCAACCCAGACATGCAAACAAATAGATTCAGACATACAAACAGAGAAAGACAGACACTTTAGACATTCAAACCAACAAAGACAAATTCTTGGACTTGCAAACACTAACCCAGACACGCAAACAAATAGATTCAGACATACAAACAGAGAAAGATAGGAACTTTAGACATTCAAACCAACAAAGACAAATTCTTGGACTTGCAAACACAAACCCAGACATGCAAACAAATAGATTCAGACACACAAACATAGAAAGACAGACACTTCAGATATTCAAACCGAAAAAGACAAATTCTTGGATTTGCAAACATCAACCCAGGCATGTAAACAAATAGATTCAGACATACAAACAGAGAAAGACAGGCACTTTAGACATTCAAACCAACAAAGACAAATTCTTGGACTTGCAAACACCAACCCAGACATGTAAACAAATAGATTCAGACATACAAACAGAGAAAGACAGACACTTTAGACATTCAAACCAACAAAGACAAATTTTTGGACTTGCAAACACCAACCCAGACATGCAGACAAATAGATTCAGACACATAAACAGAGAAAAGACAGACACTTTAGACATTCAAACCAACAAAGACAAATTCTTGGACTTGCAAACACCAACCCAGACATGCAAACAAATAGATTCAGACATACAAACAGAGAAAGACAGACACTTTAGACATTCAAACCAACAAAGACAAATTCTTGGACTTGCAAACACTAACCCAGACACGCAAACAAATAGATTCAGACATACAAACAGAGAAAGATAGGAAACTTTAGACATTCAAACCAACAAAAACAAATTCTCGGACTTGCAAACACCAACCTAGACATGCAAACAAATAGATTCATACATACAAACAGAGAAAGACAGGCACTTTAGGCATACAAACCAACAAAGACAAATTCTTGGACTTGCAAACACCAACCCAGACATGCATACAAATAGATTCAGACATACAAACAGAGAACGACAGGCACTTTAGACATTCAAACCAACAAAGACAAATTCTTGGACTTGCAAACATCAACCCAGACATGCAAACAAATAGATTCAGACATACAAACGTAGAAAGACAGTTACTATAGACATTCAAACCAGCAAAGACAAATTCTTGTATTTGTAAACACCAACCCAGACATGCAAACAAATAAATTCAGACATACAAACAGAGAAAGACAGGGCTCTTTAGCTCGGACTTGCAAATACCAACCCAGACATGCATACAAATAGATTCAGACATACAAACAGAGAACGACAGGCACTTTAGACATTCAAACTAACAAAGACAAATTCTTGGACTTGCAAACATCAACCCAGACATGCAAACAAATAGATTCAGACGTATAAACAGAGAAAGACAGGCACTTTAGATATTCAAACCGACAAATACAAATTCTTGGACTTGCAAACACCAACCCAGACATGCAAACAAATAGATTCAGACACACAAACATAGAAAGACAGACACTTCAGATATTCAAACCGAAAAAGACAAATTCTTGGATTTGCAAACGTCAACCCAGGCATGTAACAAATAGATTCAGACATACAAACAGAGAAAGACAGGCACTTTAGACATTCAAACCAACAAAGACAAATTCTTGGACTTGCAAACACCAACCCAGACATGTAAACAAATAGATTCAGACATACAAACAGAGAAAGACAGACACTTTAGACATTCAAACCAACAAAGACAAATTCTTGGACTTGCAAACACAAACCCAGACATGCAGACAAATAGATTCAGACATATAAACAGAGAAAGACAGACACTTTAGATATTCAAACCAACAAAGACAAATTCTTGGACTTGCAAAGACCAACCCAGACATGCAAACAAATAGATTCAGACATACAAACAGAAAAAGACAGACACTTTAGACATTCAAACCAACAAAGACAAATTCTTGGACTTGCAAACACTAACCCAGACACGCAAACAAATAGATTCAGACATACAAACAGAGAAAGATAGGAACTTTAGACATTCAAACCAACAAAGACAAATTCTTGGACTTGCAAACACAAACCCAGACATGCAAACAAATAGATTCAGACACAAAAACATAGAAAGACAGACACTTCAGATATTCAAACCGAAAAAGACAAATTCTTGGATTTGCAAACATCAACCCAGGCATGTAAACAAATAGATTCAGACATACAAACAGAGAAAGACAGGCACTTTAGACATACAAACCAACAAAGACAAATTCTTGGACTTGCAAACACCAACCCAGACATGTAAACAAATAGATTCAGACATACAAACAGAGAAAGACAGACACTTTAGACATTCAAACCAACAAAGACAAATTCTTGGACTTGCAAACACCAACCCAGACATGCAGACAAATAGATTCAGACATATAAACAGAGAAAGACAGACACTTTAGACATTCAAACCAACAAAGACAAATTCTTGGACTTGCAAACACCAACCCAGACATGCAAACAAATAGATTCAGACATACAAACAGAGAAAGACAGACACTTTAGACATTCAAACCAACAAAGACAAATTCTTGGACTTGCAAACACTAACCCAGACACGCAAACAAATAGATTCAGACATACAAACAGAGAAAGATAGGAACTTTAGACATTCAAACCAACAAAGACAAATTCTCGGACTTGCAAACACCAACCTAGTCATGCAAACAAATAGATTCATACATACAAACAGAGAAAGACAGGCACTTTAGGCATACAAACCAACAAAGACAAATTCTTGGACTTGCAAACACCAACCCAGACATGCATACAAATAGATTCAGACATACAAACAGAGAACGACAGGCACTTTAGACATTCAAACCAACAAAGACAAATTCTTGGACTTGCAAACATCAACCCAGACATGCAAACAAATAGATTCAGACATACAAACGTAGAAAGACAGTTACTATAGACATTCAAACCAGCAAAGACAAATTCTTGAATTTGTAAACACCAACCCAGACATGCAAACAAATAAATTCAGACATACAAACAGAGAAAGACAGGGCTCTTTAGCTCGGACTTGCAAATACCAACCCAGACATGCATACAAATAGATTCAGACATACAAACAGAGAACGACAGGCACTTTAGACATTCAAACTAACAAAGACAAATTCTTGGACTTGCAAACATCAACCCAGACATGCAAACAAATAGATTCAGACGTATAAACAGAGAAAGACAGGCACTTTAGATATTCAAACCGACAAATACAAATTCTTGGACTTGCAAACACCAACCCAGACATGCAAACAAATAGATTCAGACACACAAACATAGAAAGACAGACACTTCAGATATTCAAACCGAAAAAGACAAATTCTTGGATTTGCAAACGTCAACCCAGGCATGTAAACAAATAGATTCAGACATACAAACAGAGAAAGACAGGCACTTTAGACATTCAAACCAACAAAGACAAATTCTTGGACTTGCAAACACCAACCCAGACATGTAAACAAATAGATTCAGACATACAAACAGAGAAAGACAGACACTTTAGACATTCAAACCAACAAAGACAAATTCTTGGACTTGCAAACACAAACCCAGACATGCAGACAAATAGATTCAGACATATAAACAGAGAAAGACAGACACTTTAGACATTCAAACCAACAAAGACAAATTCTTGGACTTGCAAACACCAACCCAGACATGCAAACAAATAGATTCAGACATACAAACAGAGAAAGACAGACACTTTAGACATTCAAACCAACAAAGACAAATTCTTGGACTTGCAAACACTAACCCAGACACGCAAACAAATAGATTCAGACATACAAACAGAGAAAGATAGGAACTTTAGACATTCAAACCAACAAAGACAAATTCTTGGACTTGCAAACACAAACCCAGACATGCAAACAAATAGATTCAGACACAAAAACTAGAAAGACAGACACTTCAGATATTCAAACCGAAAAAGACAAATTCTTGGATTTGCAAACATCAACCCAGGCATGTAAACAAAAATAGATTCAGACATACAAACAGAGAAAGACAGGCACTTTAGACATTCAAACCAACAAAGACAAATTCTTGGACTTGCAAACACCAACCCAGACATGTAAACAAATAGATTCAGACATACAAACAGAGAAAGACAGACACTTTAGACATTCAAACCAACAAAGACAAATTCTTGGACTTGCAAACACCAACCCAGACATGCAGACAAATAGATTCAGACATATAAACAGAGAAAGACAGACACTTTAGACATTCAAACCAACAAAGACAAATTCTTGGACTTGCAAACACCAACCCAGACATGCAAACAAATAGATTCAGACATACAAACAGAGAAAGACAGACACTTTAGACATTCAAACCAACAAAGACAAATTCTTGGACTTGCAAACACTAACCCAGACACGCAAACAAATAGATTCAGACATACAAACAGAGAAAGATAGGAACTTTAGACATTCAAACAACAAAGACAAATTCTCGGACTTGCAAAACACCAACCTAGACATGCAAACAAATAGATTCATACATACAAACAGAGAAAGACAGGCACTTTAGGCATACAAACCAACAAAGACAAATTCTTGGACTTGCAAACACCAGCCCAGACATGCATACAAATAGATTCAGACATACAAACAGAGAACGACAGGCACTTTAGACATTCAAACCAACAAAGACAAATTCTTGGACTTGCAAACATCAACCCAGACATGCAAACAAATAGATTCAGACATACAAACGTAGAAAGACAGTTACTATAGACATTCAAACCAGCAAAGACAAATTCTTGAATTTGTAAACACCAACCCAGACATGCAAACAAATAAATTCAGACATACAAACAGAGAAAGACAGGGCTCTTTAGCTCGGACTTGCAAATACCAACCCAGACATGCATACAAATAGATTCAGACATACAAACAGAGAACGACAGGCACTTTAGACATTCAAACTAACAAAGACCAATTCTTGACTTGCAAACATCAACCCAGACATGCAAACAAATAGATTCAGACATACAAACTTAGAACGACAGGCACTATGGACATTCAAACCAGTAAAGACAAATTCTTGAATTTATAAACACCATTCAAACTAACAAAGACAATAGACATTCAAACTAACAAAGACAAATTCTTGGACTTGCAAACATCAACCCAGACATGCATACAAATAGATTCAGACATACAAACAGAGAACGACAGGCACTTTAGACATTCAAACTAACAAAGACAAATTCTTGGACTTGCAAACATCAACCCAGACATGCAAACAAATAGATTCAGACATACAAACAGAGAAAGACAGGCACTTTAGGCATAACAACCAACAAAGACAAATTCCTGGACTTGCAAACACGAACCCAGACATGCATACAAATAGATTCAGACATACAAACAGAGAACGACAGGCACTTTAGACATTCAAACCATCAAAGACAAATTCTTGGACTTGCAAACATCAACCCAGATATGCAAACAAATAGATTCATATATACAAACGTAGAAAGACAGGCACTATTGACATTCAAACCAGCAAAGAAAAATTCTTGAACTTTTAACACCAACCCAGACATGAAAATAAATAGATTCAGACACACAAACAGAGAAAGACAGGGCACTTTAGACATTCAAACCAGCAAAGACAAATTCTTGGACTTGCAAACACCAATCCAGACATGCAAACAAATAGATTTAGACATACAAACATACAAAGACAGCCACTTTAGACATTCAAACCAACAAAGACAAATTCTTGGACTTGCAAACACCAACCCAGACATGCAAACAAATAGATTCAGACATACAAACAGAGAAAGACAGGCACTTTAGACATTCAAGCCGACAAAGACAAATTCTTGGACTTGCAAACATCAACCCAGACATGCAAACAAATAGATTCAGACACACAAACAGAGAAAGACAGGCACTTTAGACATTCAATCCAACAAACACAAATTCTTGAATTTGTAAACACCAACCCAGACATGCAAACAAATAGATTCAGACAAACAAACAGAGTAAGACAGGCACTTTAGACATTCGAACCAACAAAGACAAATTCTTGGACTTGCAAACACCAACCCATACATGCAAACAGATAGATTCAGACACACAAACAGAGAATGACAGCACCTTTAGACATTCAAACCAACGAAGACAAATTCTTGGACTTGCAAACACCAACCCAGATATGTAAACAAATAGATTCAGACATACAAACAGGGAAAGACAGACAATTTAGACATTCAAACGAACAAAGTCAAATTCTTGGACTTGGAAACACCATCCCTGACATGCAAACAAACAGATTCAGACATACAAACAGAGAAAGACAGCCACTTTAGACATTCAAACAAAGACAAATTCTTGGACTTGCAAACACCAACCCAGACATGCAAACAATTAGATTCATACATACAACCAGAGAAAGACAGGCACTTTAGACATTCAAACCAACAAAGACAAATTCTTGGCTATGCAAACACCGACCCCGACACGAAAACAAATAGATTCAGACAAACAAACAGAGACAGACAGACACTTTAGACATTCAAACCAACAAAGACAAATTCTTGGACTTGCAAACACCAACCCTGACATGCAAACAAATAGATTCAGACATACAAAAAGAGAAAGACAGCCACTTTAGACATTCAAACAAACAAAGACAAATTCTTGGACTTGCAAAAACCAACCCAAGGATGCAAACAAATAGATTCAGACATAAAACCAGAGAAAAACAGGCACTTTAGACATTCAATCCAACAAAGTCAAATTCTTGGATATGCAAACACCAACCCTGACATGCAAACAAATAGATTCAGACATACAAACAGAGAAAGACAGACACTTTAGACATTCAATCAAACAAAGACAAATTCTCGGACTTGCAAACACCAGCCCACACATACAAACAAATAGATTCAGATACACAAACAGAGAAAGACAGACACTTTAGACATTTAAACAAACAATGACAAATTCTTGGACTTGCAAACACCAACCCACACATGTAAACAGATAGATTCAGACATACAAACAGAGAAAGACAGGCACTTTATACATTCAAACCAACAATGACAAATTCTTGCTCTTGCAAACACCAACCCAGACACGCAAACAAATAGATTCAGACATACAAACAGAGAAAGACAGACACTTTAGACATTCAAACCAACAAAGACAAATTCTTGGACTTGCAAACACAAACCCAGACATGTAAACAAATAGATTCAGACATACAAACAGAGAAAGGCAGGCACTTTAGACATTCAAACCAGCAAAGACAAATTCTTGGACTTGCAAACACCAACCCACACATGCAAACAAATAGATTCAGACATACAAACAGAGAAAGACAGGCACTTTCGATATTCAAACCAACAAAGACAAATTCTTGGACTTGCAAACACTAATCCAGACATGTAAACAAATAGATTCAGACATACAAACAGAAAAACACATGCATTTTAGATATTCAAACCAACAAAGACAAATTCTTGGACTTGCAATCACCAACCTAGACCTATAAACAAATAGATTCAGACATGCAAACAGAGAAAGACAGACACTTTAGATATTCGAACCAACAAAGACAAATTCTTGGACTTGCAAACACCAACCCAGACAAATAAACAAATAGATTCAGAAATACAAACAGAGAAAGACAGCCACTTTAGACATTCAAACCAACAAAGACAAATTCTTGGACTTGCAAACATCAACCCAGACATGCGAACAAATAGATTCAGACATTCAAACATAGAAAGACAGCCACTTTAGACATTCAAACCAACAAAGACAAATTCTTGGACTTGCAAACACTAACCCAGACACGCAAACAAATAGATTCAGGCATACAAACAGAGAAAGACAGAAACTTTAGACATTCATTCCAACAAAGACAAATTCTCGGACTTGCAAACCCCAACCCAGACATGCAAACAAATAGATTCAGACATACAAATAGAGAAAGACATGCACTTTAGACATTCAAAACAACAAAGACAAAATCTTGGACTTGCAAACACCAACCCAGACACGCAAACAAATAGATTCAGTCATACAAACAGAGAAAGACAGGCACTTTAGACATTCAAGCCAAAAAAGACAAGTTCTTGGACTTGCAAACATCAACCCAGACATGCAAACAAATAGATTCAGACATACAAACAGAGAAAGACAGGCAATTTAGACATTCAATCCAACAAAGACAAATTTTTGGACTTGTAAACACCAACCCAGACATGCAAACAAATAGATTCAGACATACAAACAGAGAAAGACAGGCACTTTAGACATTCAAACCAACAAAGACAAATTCTTGGACTTGCAAACACCAACCCGGACATGCAAACAGATAGATTCAGACAAACAAACCGAGAATGACAGCCACTTTAGACATTCAAACCAACAAAGACAAATTCTTGGACTTGCAAACACCAACCCAGACATGTAAACAAATAGATTCAGACATACAAACAGAGTTAGAGAGGCACTTTAGACATTCAAACCAACAAAGACAAATTCCTGGACTTTGAAACACCGACCCAGACATGCAAACAAATAGATTCAGACATATAAACAGAGAATAAAAGGCACCTTAGACATTCAAACCAAAAAAGACAAATTCTTGGACTTGCAAACACCAACCCTGACATGCAAACAAACAGATTCAGGCCTACAAACAGAGAAAGACAGCCACTTTAGACATTCAAACAAAGACAAATTTCTTGAACTTGCAAACACCAACCCAGACATGCAAATAAATAGATTCAGACATACAACCAGAGTTTGGGGTTGGGGTAGGGGACCTCACAAAACTGTTCAAATGGAACTTGTGTATTATAACGACCACAGAGTTTCACCCCAAATCATCTTCTAAATCATCTTCTAAGATCATCTTCTAAAATGTCTCAAACTATTTCGCACAAATAATCCCCTAAAATGTCTCAAACGTTTTCGCCCAAATAATCCCCTAAACGTAATTTCTGCGTGTTCCTTTGTTTCGGCATCCCTGCACTGTCACATTTGAAATTCCATGAAACCATTTCCCGCATTAATCTCCTCATCTCATAAGTGTTCCTAGCTACACTATTATTGCTTTGATATAATATTAATTTATCTCTGTCACTAAAGATCAGAGAAGCCATATTTCGAAAATAGAATATTAATTTATCTCTGTCACTAAAGACCATTTATCCCTCAGACCTAACGATCAAAGAACCCATATTTAAAAATAGAATATCAATGTATCTCTGTCACTAAAGACCATTTATCCCTCAGACCTAAAGATCAAAGAAGCCATAATGTTTCTTAATTCCTCTTTCGTGGATCAATAATTCCCCTCGATTATGCAAATCAATTGCTCAGAAATTTAGTTCCCTCTTGTCGATCAATACATTGTCCAGTCAATGAGTGTGCAAACTTCGCCCCGGAGTCATTACACCTAGAAACAACAAATAAATTGACCTTGAAAAAGGGGGACATTGACCCCATTAGACTCGATCAATAATCCTTGAATAAATTATGTTAGCTTGGCGTTAGAATCAATTAGTAGGAAGCTATCTATAATTACTGGGGCTACACATGTGCTGCCATCTATAATTCAGTCTAACGCCAAGCTAACATAATTTATTCAAGGATTATTGATCGAGTCTAATGGGGTCAACGGCCCCCTTTTTCAAGGTTGATTTATTTGTTGTTCGTCTAGGTGTAATGACTCCGAGGCGAAGTTTGCACATGCGCATTGACGACAAAAATGTATTGATCTAGGACTCGAGGGGGAAGTGGATTTCTGAGAAATTGATTTACATAAAAGAAGGGGAGAGGATTTCCGAGAATTTGACTTGCATAATCGAGGGGAATTATTGATCCATGAAATTGGAATTTATTTCTTGTTTCTAAGGGGAATTATTGATCCATGAAAGGGGAATCTATTTGTTGTTTCTAAGGGGAACTATTGATCCACTAACGGAATTAGAAACGACATCACTTGTTTCCTAGAAATTATACGGGACTCTAAAGAGATAGAAATTCTATTTTTAAATATGGCTTCTCTTGTCTTTAGACTTAGTGATAAATTCTTTAATATTATATCGAAGCCATCGGAATTAGAAATGACATCACTTGTTTCCTAGGAATTATACGGGACTCTAAAGAGATAGAAATTCTATTTTTAAATATATTATCTCTGATCTTTAGTGACAGAGATAAATTGATATTCTATTTTTAAATATGGCTTCTCTGATCTTTAGGTCAGACAGATAAATTGATATTCTATCGAAGCCATAATAGTGTAGCTAGGAACACCTTAGAGATGAAGAGATTAACGCGGGATTTTTTTCCTGGGAATATCAAACGCGACAACGCAGTGATGTCGAAATAAAGGAACACGCAGAAATTACGTTTAGGGATTATTTGGGCGAAACCGTTTGAGACATTTTAGGGGATTATTTCGGAAAAACCGTTTGAGACATTTTAGAAGATTATTTAGGCGAAACAGTTTGAGACATTTTAGAAGATGATTTTAGAAGATGAATTAGAAGATGATTTGGAGTGAAACTCTGTGGTCGTTATAAATACACAAGTTGCATTTGAAGAGTGTTGTGAAGTCCCCTACCTCAACCTCAAAGGGCCCCCCAGGTTTCCAAAGCCCCCCCCCCCCCTGGCCCCCAAAGGGCCCCCGGGCCCCCAAAGGCCTCTCGGGACCCTTTTTATACTTTTTTATGCACTTGAGACCCAAGGCCTCTCGGGCCATTTTTATACTTTTTTGTGCACTTGAGACACAGAAGAGACAGCCCCCCCCCTCCCACATTTCAAAAGGCTTTATTATATCTTTTCAGAACAAGTTCTTTACGTAATGTCCTTCCTAAACCAATTTTACAACTTGAAGTACTCATTCTTTTCAGCCACAACCTTACTTTACGACTTTTTGAATACGCCAACACCAAGCAATACTTTTCAAAAGGCTTTTTTATATCTTTTCAGAACAAGTTCCTTTCTTAATGTCCCTCTTAAACCCATTTGACAAGTTGAAGTACTCATCCTTTTCACAACAACTTTACTTTACGACTTTTTTGCACACCCCAACATCAAGCAATGCTTTTCAAAAGGCTTTATTATATCTTTTCAGAACAAGTTCTTTACGTAATATCCTTCCTAAACTAATTTTACAAAATGAAGTACTCATTCTTCTCACACACAACTCTACTTTAATGACTTTTTGAATGCCCCAGCACCAAGCAATACTTTCAAAAGGATTTTTATATCTTTTCAGAACAAGTTCTTTTCTTAATGTCCCCCCTAAACCAATTTTACAACTTGAAGTACTCATTCTTTTCACCCACAACTTTACTTTAATGGCTTTTTGAATACCCCAACACCAAGCAATACTTTCAAAAGGCTTTTTTATATCCTTTCAGAACAAGTTCTTTTCTTAATATACCCCCTAAGCCAATTTTATAACTTGAAGTACTCATTCTTTTCACCCACAACTCTACTTTAATGGCTTTTTGAATACCCCAACATCAAGCAATAATTTCAAAAGGCTTTTTTATATCTTTTTAGAACAAGTTCTTTCTTAATGACCCCTCTAAAACCAATTTTACAACTTGAAGTACTCATTCTTTTCACCCAGAACTTTACTTTATGGCTTTTCAAATATTAATAATAAAATCACATGTATTTTAAACAAGAGCGTTCTTATTTCCAAAAACTAAAACCCAACTTTATTAAAAATCAAATATTATTAATAAAATCACGTGTATTTTAAATGTGGTCATCAATGTAACAACATTTTACCTTAAAACTAACATACTTTTACTGAACACACTTTTACTGAACACACACAATTTTCTCTTAGAAATAATATTTTTCATCAGTGATAACACATTTTCTGTTCGAACTAGCAAGTTTTCTACCAAAGATACCAAATTTTTTCTTAGAAGTAACAGTTTTTTGTTTGGGATAACAACTTTTCGGTCAGAAGTAGCAAGTTCTGCTAAACACTAACAAACCTTCTCATCAACGTAACAATATTTTACCTTAAAACTAACATACTTTTACTGAACACACACATATTTCTCTTAGAAATAATATTTTTCATCAGTGATAACACATTTTCAGTTCGAACTAGCAAGTTTTGCTTAATACTAATAAATTTTCTCATCAAAGTAACAATATTTTATCTTGAAACTAACATACTTTTACTGAATACACACAAATTTCTCTTAGAAATAATATTTTTCATCAAGCAAGTTTTGCTTAACACTAACAAATTTTTCTATCAAAGATACTTTTTTCTTAGAAGTAACAATTTTATCGTTATGATAAAAAGTTTTCTGTTCGAACTAGCAAGTTGTCTGTCAAAGATACCAAATGTTTTCTTAGAAGTAACATTTTTTTGTTTGTGATAAAAAAACTTTTCTGTCAAAAGTAGCAAGTTTTGCTTAACACTAACAAACCTTCTCATCAAAGTGACATCATTTTATCTTAAAACTCACATACTTTTACTGAACACCCACAAATTTCTCTTAGAAATAATATTTTCATAAGTGATAACACATTTTCTGTTCGAACTAGCAAGTTTTCTACCAAAGATAACAAATTTTTTCTTAGAAGTAATATTTTTTTATTGTGATAACAACTTTTAAGTCACAAGTAGCAAGTTTTGCTTAACACTAACAAATTTTCTCATCAAAGTAACAATATTTTATCTTAAAACTAACATACTTTTACTGAACACAAAACAATTTTCTCTTAGAAATAATATTTTTCATCAGTGATAACACTTTTTCTGTTCGAACTAGCAAGTTTTCTACCAAAGATACCAAATTTTTTTCTTAGAAGTAACAAATTTTGATTGTGATAACAACTTTTCAGGCAGAAGTAGCAAGTTTTGCTAAACACTAACAAACCTTCTCATCAAAGTAACAATATTTTACCTTAAAACTACAATACTTTTACTGAACACACACAATTTTCTCTTAGAAATAATATTTTTCATCGGTGATAACACATTTTCAGTTCGAACTAGCAAGTTTTGCTTAACGCTAACAAATTTTTCTGTCAAAGATACTTGTTTTCTTAGAAGTAACAATTTTTTCGTTATGATACAAAGTTTTCTGTTCGAACTAGCAAGTTTTCTGTCGAAGATACCAATTTTTTTCTTAGAAGTAATATTTTTCTTTTGTGATAACAACTTTTCAGTCAGAAGTAGCAAGTTCTGCTTAACACTAACAAACCTTCTCATCAAAGTAAAATCATTTTACCTTAAAACTAACACACATTTACTGAACACACACACATTTCTCTTAGAAATAATATTTTCATCAGTGATAACACTTTTTCTGTTCGAACTAGCAAGTTTTCTACCAAAGATACCAAATTTGTTCTTAGAAATAACAATTTTTTGATTGTTATAACAACTTTTCTGTCAAAAGTAGCAAGTTTTGCTTAACACTAACAAATTTTCTCATCAAAGTAACAATATTTTATCTTAAAACTAACATACTTTTACTGAACACACACAAATTTCTCTTAGAAATAATATTTTTCATCAGTGATAACACTTTTTCTGTTCGAACTAGCAAGTATTCTACAAAAGATACCAATTTTTTTTAGAAGTAGCAATTTTTGATTGTGATAACAACTTTTCTGTCAGAAGTAGCAAGTTTTACTTAACACGCACAATTTTCTCTTAGAAATAATATTTTTCATCAGTGATAACACATATTCTGTTCGAACTAGCAAGTTTTCTGGCAAATATACCAAATTTTTTCTTAGAAGTAACAATTTTTTTTGATTGTGATATCAACTTTTCTGGCAGAAGTAGCAAGTTTTGCTTAACACTAACAAACCATCTCATCAAAGTAACAATATTTTACCTTAAAACTAACATACTTTTACTGAACACAAACAATTTTCTCTTAGAAATAATATTTTTCATCAGTGATAACACATTTTAAGTTCGAACTAGCAAGTTTGGCTTAACACTAACAAATTTTCTCATCAAAGTAACAACATTTTACCTTAAAACTAACATACTCTTACATAACACACACAAATTTCTCTTAGAAATAATATTTTTCGTCAGTGATAACAAGTTTCCTGTTCGAACTAGCAAGTTTTCTACCAACGATACAAAATTTTTTTAGAAGTAAAAATTTTTTGATTGTGATAACAAATTTTCTGTCAGAACTAGCAAGTTTTGCTTAACACTAACAAATTTTCTCATCAACGTAACAACATTTTACCTTAAAACTAACATACTCTTACGTAACACACACAAATTTCTCTTAGAAACAATATTTTTCGTCAGTGATAACACGTTTTCTGTTCGAACTAGCAAGTTTTATGTCAAAGATACCAAATTTTTTCTCAAAAGTAACTTCTCTTTAATTATGATAACAAAAATTTTCTGACAGAAGTAGCAAGTTTTGATCAACACTAACAAATCTTCTCTTCAAAGTAACAACATTCTTCCTTAATACTACCAAACGTTTACTTAACAGTAACAGATTTTCACTTCGAAGCATCAACTTTTCCTTAATACTAACATGCTTTTACTTAACACACTCAAATTTCTCTTAGAAATAACACTTTTCGTCAGCGATAACACGTTTTCTGATTGAAGTAGCAAGTTTTCTGTCAAAGATACTTTTTTTCTGCTTGAGCTTGAAAGTTTTCTCTCAAAGATACCAATTTTTTCTTAGAAGTAGCAATTTTCGTTATGATGACAAGTTATCTGTTAGAAATGACAAGTTTTAAGTCATTCATACCAAATTTTTCTTGGAATTAACAATTTTTTCGTTGATGATAACAATTTTTCTGTCAGAAGTAGCGAACTATCCCTAGCACTAACAAATCTTCACATCGAAGTAACAACTTTTTCTTAATTCTAATAAACTTTAACTTAACACTATCAAATTTCTCTTAGAAGTAACAGGATCTTAGCAAGTTTTCTTTCAAAGTTAGGTATCTCTACATTTAATATAGCTTCATCTAACCTCCAAAAACATAGGTTAGGTTAGGTTAGCTATAAATAAATATTAATAAATAAATAGAAAAATTTATCCATGTTTAAGTTAGATTAGGTTAGGTTAGCTTATCATGAGCGCTCATGATAAGCTAACCTAACCTAACCTAACTTAAACATGGAGAAATGTTTCTATTTATCTATTAATATTTATTTATAGCTAACCTAACCTAACCTATAGTTTTGGAGGTTAGATGAACCTAACTTAAATGTAGAGAAACCTAACTTTGAAAGAAAACTTGTTAAAAACTTGTTACTTCTAAGAAAAATTTGATAGTGTTAAGTAAAAGTTATTAGCATTAAGAAAAAGTTTGTTACTTCGATGCGAAGATTTGTTAGTGTTAGGGATAGTTCTCTACTTCTGACAGAAAAATTGTTATCATCAATGAAAAAATTGTTAATTCCAAGAAAAATTTGGTATGAATGACTTAAAACTTGTTATTTCTAACAGATAACTTGTAATGTATTATCAACGAAAAAAATGTTAATTCCAAGAAATATCTGGTATGAATGACTTAAAACTTGTTATTTCTAACAGATAACTTGTCATCATAACGAAAAACTGCTACTTCTAAGAAAAAAAATTTGGTATCTTTGAGAGAAAACTTGCAAGCTCAAGCAGAAAATGTGTTATCACTGATGAAAAGTGTTATTTCTAAGAGAAATTTGAGTAAGTTAAGTAAAAGTATGTTAGCATTAAGGAAAAGTTGATGTTTCGAAGTGAAAATCTGTTAGTGTTAAGTAAACGTTTGGTAGTATTAAGGAAGAATATTGTTACTTTGAAGAGAAGATTTGTTAGTGTTAATCAAAACTTGCTACTTCTGTCAGAAAAGTTGTTATCACAATCAAAGAAAAGTTATTTCTGAGAAAAAATTTGGTATCTTTGACAGAAAACTTGCTAGTTCGAACAGACAACGTGTTATCACTGACGAAAAATAATATTTCTAAGAGAAATTTGTGTGTGTTAAGTAAGAGTATGTTAGTTTTAAGGTAAAATATTGTTACTTTGATGAGAAAATTTGTTAGTGTTAAGCAAAAACTTGCTAGTTCTGACAGAAAAGTCGTTATCACAATCCAAAAAATTGTTACTTCTAAGAAAAAATTTGGTATCTTTGGTAGAAAACTTGCTAGTTCGAACAGAAAACTTGTTATCACTGATGAAAAATATTATTTCTAAGAGAAAATTGTGTGTATTGAGTAAAACTTGCTAATTCTGACAGAAAAGTTGTTATCACAATCAAAAAATTGTTTACTTTTAAGAAAAAAAATTGGTATCTTTGGTAGAAAACTTGCTAGTTCGAACAGAAATCGTGATATCACTGATGAAAAATATTATTTCTATGAGAAAATTGTGTGTGTTAAGTAAAAGTTTGATAGTATTAAAGAAGAATGTTGTTACTTTGAAGAAAAGGTTTGTTAGTGTTAAGCAAAACTTGCTACTTGTGACAGAAAATTTTTTTATCACAATCAAAAAATTGTTACTTCTAAGAACAAATTTGGTATCTTTGGTAGAAAACTTGCTAGTTGGAACAGAAAAAGTGTTATCACTGATGAAAATATTATTTCTAAGAGAAATTTGTTTGTGTTTCAGTAAACGTATGTTAGTTTTAAGGTAAAATGATGTTACTTTGATGAGAAGGTTTGTTAATGTTAAGCAGAACTTGCTACTTCTGACTGAAAAGTTGTTATCACAAACAAAAAATATTTATTCTAAGAAAAAAATTGGTATCTTTGACAGAAAACTTGCTAGTTCGAACAGAAAACTTTTTATCATAACGAAAAAATTTTTACTTCTAAGAAAAAAAGTATCTTTGACAGAAAAATTTGTTAGTGTTAAGCAAAACTTGCTAGTTCGAACTGAAAATGTGTTATCACCGATGATGAAAAATATTATTTCTAAGAGAAAATTGTGTGTGTTCAATAAAAGTATGTTAGTTTTAAGGTAAAATATTGTTACTTTGATGACAAGGTTTGTTAGTGTTTAGCAAAACTTGCTACTTCTGCCAGAAAAGTTGTTATGACAATCAAAATTTGTTACTTCTAAGAAAAAATTTGGTATCTTTGGTAGAAAACTTGCTAGTTCGAACAGAAAAAGTGTTATCACTGATGAAAAATATTATTTCTAAGAGAAATTTGTGTGTGTTCAGTAAAAGTATGTTAGTTTTAAGATAAAAATATTGTTACTTTGATTAGAAAATTTGTTAGTGTTAAGCAAAACTTGCTACTTTTGACAGAAAAGTTGTTATCACAATAAAAAAAAATGTTACTTCTAAGAAAAAAATTTGGTATCTTTGGTAGAAAACTTGCTATATCGAACAGAAAATGTGTTATCACTGATGAAAATATTATTTCTAAGAGAAATTTGTGTGTGTTCAGTAAAAGTATGTTAGTTTTAAGATAAAATGATGTTACTTTGATGAGAAGGTTTGTTAGTGTTAAGCAAAACTTGCTATTTTTGACAGAAAAGTTTTTATCACAAACAAAAAATACTACTTCTAAGAAAAAATTTGGTATCTTTGACAGAAATCTTGCTAGTTCGAACAGAAAACTTTTTATCAGAACGATAAAATTGTTGCTTCTAAGAAAAAAGAACCTTTGACAGAAAAATTTGTTAGTGTTAAGCAAAACTTGCTAGTTCGAACTGAAAAAGTGTTATCACTGATGAAAAATATTATTTCTAAGAGAGATTTGTGTGTATTCAGTAAAAGTTTGTTAGTTTTATGATAAAATATTGTTACTTTGATGAGAAAATTTGTTAGTATTAAGCAAAACTTGCTAGTTCAAACTGAAAATGTGTTATTACTGTTGAAAAATATTATTTCTAAGAGAAATATGTGTGTGTTCAGTAAAAGTATGTTAGTTTTAAGGTAAAATATTGTTACGTTTATGAGAAGGTTTGTTAGTGTTAAGCAGAACTTGCTACTTCTGACCGAAAAGTTCTTATCACAAACAAAAAACTGTTACTTCTAAGAAAAAATTTGGTATCTTTCGTAGAAAACTTGCTAGTTCGAACACAAAATGTGTTATCACTGATGAAAAATAGAATTTCTAAGAGAAAATTGTGTGTGTTCAGTAAAAGTGTGTTCAGTAAAAGTATGTTAGTTTTAAGGTAAAATGTTGTTACTTTGATGCCCACATTTAAAATACACGTGATTTTATTAATAATATTTGATTTTTAATAAAGTTGGGTTTTAGTTTTTGGAAATAAGAACACTCATGTTTAAAATACATGTGATTTTATTAATAATATTTGAAAAGCCATAAAGTAAAGTTCTGGTGAAAAGAATGAGTACTTCAAGTTGTAAAATTAGTTTAGGGGGGTCATTAAGAAAAGAAATTGTTCTGAAAAGATATAAAAAAGCCTTTTGAAAGTATTGCTTGATGTTTGGGTATTCAAAAAGCCATTAAAGTAGAGTTGTGAGTGAAAAGAATGAGTACTTCAAGTTATAAAATTGGTTTAGGGGGGATATTAAGAAAAGAACTTGTTCTGAAAGGATATAAAAAAATCCTTTTGAAAGTATTGCTTGGTGTTGGGGTATTCAAAAAGCCATTAAAGTAAAGTTGTGGGTGAAAAAATGAGTACTTCAAGTTGTAAAATTGGTTTAGGGGGGACATTAGGAAAAGAATTTGTTCTGAAAAGATATAAAAAAGCCTTTTGAAAGTATTGCTTGGTGTTGGGGTATTCAAAAAGCCATTCAAGTAGAGCTGTGTGTGAGAAGAATGAGTACTTCATTTTGTAAAATTGGTTTGGGAAGGATATTACGTAAAAAACTTGTTCTGAAAAGATATAAAAAAGCCTTTGAAAGTATTGCTTGTGTTTGGGTATTCAAAAAGTTGTAAAGTAAAGTTGTGGGTGAAAAAGATGAGTACTTCAACTTGTAAAATTGGTTTAGGAAGGATATTACGTAAAGAACTTGTTCTGAAAAGATATAATAAAGCCTTTTGAAAAGTATTGCTTGATGTTAGGCTGTGCAAAAAAGTCGTAAAGTAAAGTTGTTGTGAAAAGGATGAGTACTTCACCTTGTAAAATGGGTTTAAGAGGGACATTAAGAAAGGAAATTTTTCTGAAAAGATATAAAAAAAAACCTTTTGAAAAGTATTGCTTGGTGTTGGGGTATTCAAAAAGTCGTAAAGTAAAGTTGTGGGTGAAAAGAATGAGTTCTTCAAGTTGTAAAATTGGTTTAGGAAGGACATTACGTAAAGAACTTGTTCTTAAAAGATATAATAGACCCTTTTGAAATGTGGGAGGGGGGCCCTTCTGTGTCTCAAGTGCACAAAAAAAAGTATAAAAAATGGCCCGAGGGGCCTATGGGTCTGAAGTGCATAAAAAAGTATAAAAATGGTCCCGAGAGGGTCCCGAGAGCCTTTGGGGGCCCGGGGGGTCTTTGGGGACGCGAGGGGCCTTTTGGGTCCCGGGGGCATTTTGGGGGCCGTAGGGGGGGGGGGGTCTCTGGGAACCTGGGGGGGGGGGGGGGGGGGGGGGCCTTTGAGGTTGGGGTAGTGGACCTAACAACACTGTTCAAATGCAACTTGTGTATTATAACGACCACAGAGTTTCACTCCAAATCATCTTCTAATTCATCTTCTAAAATCATCTTCTAAAATGTCTCAAACTGTTTCGCCTAAATCATCTTCTAAAATGTCTCAAACGGTTTCGCCGAAATAATGCCCTAAAATGTCTCAAACAGTTTTGCCCAAATAATCCCTAAACGTAATTTCTGCGTGTTCCTTTGTTTCGACATCACTGCGTTGTCACATTTAAAATTCCCAGGAAAAAATTCCCGCGTTATCTCTTCATCTCTAAGGTGTTCCTAGCTACACTATTATGGCTTCGATAGAATATCAATTTATCTGTCTGACCTAAAGATCAGAGAAGCCATATTTAAAAATAGAATATCAATTTATCTCTGTCACTAAAGATCAGAGATAATATATTTAAAAATAGAATTTCTATCTCTTTAGAGTCCCGTATAATTCCTAAGAAACAAGTGATGTCATTTCTAATTCCGATGGCTTCGATAGAATATTAAAGAATTTATCACTAATTCTAAAGACCAGGGAAGGCATATTTAAAAATAAAATTTCTATCTCTTTAGAGTCCCGTATAATTCCTAGGAAAGGACAAGTGATGTCGTTTATAATTCCGTTAGTGGATCAATAATTCCCCTTAGAAACAACAAATAAATTCCCCTTTCATGGATCAATAATTCCCCTTTGAAACAAGAAATAAATTCCAATTTGGTGGATCAATAATTCCCCTCGATTATGCAAATCAATTTCTTGGAAATCCTCTCCCCTTCTTTTATGTAAATCAATTTCTCAGAAATCCACTTCCCCTTCGAGTCCTAGCTCAATACATTGTTCTCGTCAATGCGCATGTGCAAACTTCGCCCCGGAGTCATTACACCTAGACGAACAACAAATAAATCAACCTTGAAAAAGGGGGCCGTTGACCCCATTAGTCTCGATCAATAATCCTTGAATAAATTATGTTAGCTTGGCGTTAGACTCAATTATAGATTGCAGCACATGTGTAGCCCGGTAATTAGAGATAGCTCCCTACTTTAATTCTAGATCGCAGCACATGTGTTCGTTTCATATCTATTAGGGCCTCCCTACTAAGTTTACCCAATGTTAACATATAGTATTGGTTATTGGGAAGTATACAGACGTTTTCAGGGGAGATTTTTCCTGGTAGTGGGGGGGGGGGTTGGTGGTTATGTGGGAGGATCTTTCCATGAGGGAAGTTTTCATGCGGGAAGGGACATTGCTATGAAGGGGACGCCGGACTTCCCAGCATTATTTAAAAAAAGATCAGAAATTAATATAAAAAAACAAGTTTTTCAACTGCAACAGCAGCAACATCAAAACTTTAAACGAACAGAAAATATTACATATATGATTGGGTTCACCCCCTAGTCAATACCTTGCTCTTTAAGCCAAAGATTTTTTAGTACTTTCATAAGAGTTATTTATTCTAATTAACGGCCTTTGTGATTAAGCGGTCATTTTTAAAGAATTGGAACAAAATTGAACTTTTGCTTAAAGAGCAAGGTATTGACTAGGGGACGAACCCCCTAATATACGTATTAAAAATATATGAATATAGAAGTTCCTTACGTAAGTTAATTCGTAAGTTAGGTATATTTATTACTAATAAAAACGTTCGTAAATAAAATTAAACAAGTTTCGAGAAAGCCATTTAACCAAATAAAAGTAAATTAATATGAAAATTTTGTTTTAATTATTCATGTGTGGTGAGCCAAGATCAAAACCTGTATTTATTCAAAAAACGTTCAAACATTAAATAAAAAAACAAGTTTTTTTAACTGAAAGTAAGGAGCAAAATTAAAACTTAAAACGAACAGAAATTATTCCGTATATGAAAGGGGCTGTCCCCCCCAACGCCTCGCTCTTTACGGTAAAGTTTGACTTTCTCACAACTCTATTTTTTTAAACAATGAAAAACATTAGCGTAAAGAGCGAGGCGTTGAGGAGGGGACAGCCCCTTTCATATACGGAATAATGGTAACCGACTCAATGGTACCCGAAACTCTAGAAAACGGTATTTTGATACAAATAGATACATCAAAAGAATCAGATTTTAAAGCTGATTTCAAATATATAAGTTTCATCAAGTTTAATCCTACCCATAAAAAGTTAAGCGCCTGAGAAAATTTGGCTGATTTTCGAAAAAATGGGGAAAGACACCCCAAAAGTTATAGAACCTTAATGAAAATCAAACCATCATATTCCGCGTATCAGAGAACCCTACTGTAGAGGTTTCAAGCTCCTATCTACAAAAATGTGGAATTTTGAATTTTTTGCCAGAAGAAAGATCACGGGGTGCGTGTTTATTTGTTTTTTTTGTTTTTTTTTTTTTTTTTTTCCCAGGGGTGATCGTATCGACCCAGTGATCCTAGAATATCGTGATAGGGCTCATTGGAATGGAAATTAAAAGTTCTAGTGCCCTTTTCAAGTGACCAAAAAATGGAGGGCAACTAGGCCCCCTCCCACGCTCATTTTTTCCCAAAGTCACCTGATAAAAATTTTGAGATAGCCATTTTGTTCAGCATGTTCGAAAAATATTATAAGTATGTCTTTTAGGATGACTTAATCCTCCTAAGTTCCCGGGGGGAGGGCTGAACGTTATGAACTTTGCCCAATGTTAACATATAGTATTGGTTATTGGGAAGTATACAGACGTTTTCAGGGGAGATTTTTCCTGGTAGTGTGGGGGGGGGGGGGGTCGGGGTTATGTGGGAGGATCTTTCCATGAGGGAAGTTTTCATGGGGGAAGGGACATTGCTATGAAGGGGACGCCGGAATTCCCAGCATTACTTAAAAAAAGATCAGAAATTAAATATAAAAAAACAAGTTTTTCAACTGCAACAGCAGCAACATCAAAACTTTAAACGAACAGAAAATATTACATATATGATTGGGTTCACCCCCTAGTCAATACCTCGCTCTTTAAGCCAAAGATTTTTTAGTACTTTCATAAGAGCTACTTATTCTAATTAACGGCCTTTGTGATTAAGCGGTCATTTTTAAAGAATTGGAACAAAATTCGAACTTTCGCTTAAAGAGCAAGGTATTGACTAGGGGAGAACCCCCTAATATACGTATTAAAAATATATGAATATAGAAGTTCGTTACGTAAGTTAATTCGTAAGTTACGTATATTTATTACTAATAAAAACGTTCGTAAATAAAATTAAACAAGTTTCGAGAAAGCCATTTAACCAATTAAAAGTAAATTAATATGAAAATTTTGTTTTAATTATTCATGTACGGTGAGCCAAGATCAAAACCTGCATTTATTCAAAAAACGTTCAAAAATTAAATAAAAAAACAAGTTTTTTTAACTGAAAGTAAGGAGCGACATTAAAACTTAAAACGAACAGAAGTTATTCCGTATACGAAAGGGGCTGTCCCTTCCTCAACGCCTCGCTCTTTACGTTAAAGTTTGACTTTCTCAAAACTCTATTTTTTAACGATGAAAAACTTTAGCGTAAAGACCGAGGCGTTGAGGAGGGGACAGCCCCTTTCATATACGGAATAATTTCTGTTCGTTTTCAGTTTTAATGTCGCTCCTTACTTTCAGTTAAAAAAAACTTGTTTTTTTTATTTAATAACCATCAAACCATATAATTATCAACAAACAGAACAGAACTATGAAACAACATCAAACCATTTAATCATATAACCATCAACAAACAGAGCCATGAAAGAGGTGTGGTCTTGTACGTACAGAGATTCTAGGCATCTGATTGGTCTAGAAATAACACTTTTACCAAGGACATTAAATCTCGTCCCAAGTTTTTAAAAAGGACATTAAATCTCGTCCCAAGTTCTTACCAAGGGCATTAAATCTCGTACAGGCTTTTACCAAGGACATTAAATATCTTCAATGCCCATATATGGATGTAACATCAGTATGTAAATATGGGGTTCTACTTGTGAAGTAATAATTTTTGTTCGTTTTAAGTTTCAACTTCGCTCTTTATTTCCCTCGGAAAAACTTTATTTTTTTAAATTAATCTTTTGCAGAATCTAGGATATATATTTCCGTCATTCCTTCTTGTTTATTCTTTTTACATTTTTCATTTTCAAGACTCTTTTCTTTTTTCCTCTTAATTCCTCTCCTATTTGTTACTGCCTCTTCTTTAAAATTACCTAGTTTAAGATAATTTTTCGTATTGTTTTTGTATCCTTCCGGCTCTTTAACCTTGACAAATACTCCTGAGCAAGTTGCCTTATGCCGTTTCCACCATATATCATTTGGACCAGGAGCTCGATTCATTGATCGTTTCACAAAACCGAAAAATGGAGGACTTTTATTACACGGACCGGTACAAAGCCACCAGTGTCGTTTATAGAGACTCATCTCTTCATGAAATTGATGATAAATTGTAATATTGGTTCCTGCTAGTGCATTGATCCTATGCATATGCTTTTGGAATTCTGGACCGTGGCCAGCATAGGCTCTAGATTTGTGCGAAACAAAAAGATACGCGTGAATCATTTCGTGCAGAAGTGTGTCTATCAAATCCTTTTTCGGTCTAAGCTTAAGTAGAGGAATGCTAAGACTAATCAAACAATGTCCATTGGTCAAATACTTGCACTTTCCAGCACATCGAGTCATTCTGGAGCTCCATTTTACTTCAACGGATTGTAAGAAATTCCAGAAAAATTGTTTATCAAGTATATCCTTCAGTGTCTGAACTTCATAGTCCGAACTTACTAATTTTATGTCTTTCATCCAGGGACTATTTTCCAAGCACATTTAAATATTTGTCGCGTGCTACATTACTTTGATTCCGAACTTAGAGGTGACTTAATTATTATAATTCAGTCCGAATTCTCTTTTTTTTTGTAGAACAAAATCTAACTATTATATTAGAATAAATGACAATTTTTATGCAGTTACCATTTTCTTAAAATAGTTTGAACGCATAAAAATATTTGTGCAATAAAATTATGTGAATAATATCTCTATTATAACATCAAAGTTACATTTTATAATCTAAAACTTGTAATCCAATTTGTATTTTCATGGTAACTAGGCTACTATTCAAAAACAAAACTGTGTATCTAGCTTGAAGAATGGACTTGGTTTAGCTTATTATATACGCATGATTATAAATATACATCTCTGTGCATATAAAGTTGTGTTTTGGTTCAGGATGCGAACCAAAGAAGTAATCGCATTAGATGCTAAGAGATAAAAGCAACAAGGGAACTTACAGGCTACTAAGCCTTCTGCATGGTATAAAATAAAACTTTACTACAGACAACAAGTAAATGCTATCTGTAATTAGAAGCTTCAATTCTTTGGGTCCTAGAGTGGGTCCTATAGTTCACTCCATCTCTTTTACACAAACCACAGAGAAGGGGGGGGGGGGGGGGGGCTGAGCCTGACACCCATCAAAAATGGGATCTGATCGAATCAAAACTACCCTATTCTAATTACCATGGTCAAAGACATCATATCGGAGAATTACAGTCCCCCAGCTAGAACAAACACGGGATATCACTTTTTTTGCATGCCATGCACTAATGTATCTTCTTTTTTTTCCCCAGGAAAACGTTCCAAACTAGTGGTCGGGGAATCTTAGGAGAGAGCTCATTTTAAAGTAAATGTAAAAAAAAAAGTTGACAATCATTAATTGACAGGTGCAGAATAATGTTGAACTGTAACTAATCTTAGTAGACAGGGATTGTTCCAACGATTTTGAAGATGAATTCTAATGAAACGTGATGAACGGCAAATAAAAATAACAAAAGTACGCAATCTCAAGAGAAGTTGAAAAATTTGTTACCACATTGTGGCATAAACATAGCAATAATCCTAACCTGAATTCCCGTAAATTACATTAGCTTCACATGTAAAATTTTTTCAATATCCTTCAGTTTTTTGAATTTCTACATATTCATGTTAATGTTTCATTAATACCCGAAATTTAAATCTGTAACTCCTCAAAGATACCCCACTTACATCAGACGTCATCATAAACTTTAACGTAATGCAGCTTATGCTAGCGTTACGTCAGGCTCCTTTTAAAATTCCCATGGATTTGTTTTCCCAATAAACTTTTACCGTTAAGGTAAGCCGAAATAACGCTTACCACTCCTAAAAATCAAATTCTGGGGCGATCCTTCCTCACCTGACAGCTTTTTTTCAAAAGGGCTGTTTTAATCCTCCGGCTATTGTTGACCGTGGTTTGCTCTTTACTAGGTTTGAGCCACAGATGTAACCATGACAGCCACCGTGTACTTTCTGCTTGCAGTAGGTTATGATTTTACATCAAGCTGCTCCCATTTTCAAGTTTCCACTTTTTAAAGCCTTTTCTTTTGCTGTTTGCTCACCTGCTGAATCCCTCTCTCTATGGTTTGTGAAAAAAAGTGGAGTGGATATCACTGTTCTCCAAAGAATAAAAGCTTCTAATTACAGCCAGTGTATACTTGTTGCTTGCATGAACTTATGATTTTTCGCCACGCTACTCTCAATTCCCAACATTTTCGATCTTTAAAGCTTTTTTACTGTTTGCTCAGCCCCCCCCCCCCGTTCTCTGTGGTTTGTGTAAAAGAGATGGAGTGAACTCTAGGACCCACTCTAGGACCCAAAGAATTGAAGCTTCTAATTACAGATAGCATGTACTTGTTGTCTGTAGTAAAGTTTTATTTTATGCCGTGCAGAAGGCTTAGTAGCCTGTAAGTTCCCTTGTTGCTTCGACCTCTTAGCATCCAATGCGATTACTTCTTTGGTTCGCATCCTGAACCAAAACACAACTTATGCACAGAGATGTATATTTATAATCATGCGTATATAATAAGCTAAACCAAGTCTATTCTTCAAGCTAGAAACATAGTTTTGTTTTTGAATAGTAGCCTAGTTACCATGAAAATACAAATTGGATTATAAGTTTTAGATTATAAAATGTAACTTTGATGTTAAAATAGAGATATTATTCACATAAATTTATTGCACAAATATTTTTATGCGTTCAAATTATTTTAAGAAAATGTAACTGCATAAAAATTGTCATTTATTCTAATATAATAGTTAGATTTTGTTTTACAAAAAAAAAGAATTCGGACTGAATTATAGGAATTAAAAGTCACCTCTGTTCGGAATCAAAGTTATGTAGCACGCGACAGATATTTAAGTGTGTTTGGAGAATAGTCCCTGTATGAAAGACATAAAATTAGTTAGTTCGGACTTTGAAGTTCAAAATACAAATAAATGTGCATTGTCAATTTAATACACATATACTGATATTTAGTAATCAAAATGTTAATATTATTTGATTTATTAAAGTTATAAAAGTAAAAACATTTATATTTTTTCAGTAAAGTGCAAATTTTGTTCTGACCTTGGGAAGGCACAGGGCTTTATTTGAGGGGTATTATTTGAAAAATTTTCACACAAAATTGGCTTGGAATAATTAATCTTAAAAGGCTGCTTTAAGCTGCAAGGTAACAAACATTTTTTTAATTTACAGTAAGATTTGTTATTTTCCTGCATTTTTCTTCTTTCTTGTTTTTGTTTAAGATGACTTTCACACATCAGGATAGAGTGGGGGGAGGGAAGCGTGGTCTGGAGGGGAAATTTTCCCCTCCCAAACCAGGCTCCTCTATTATTAAAATTTTGATTACTAAATATCAGTATATGTATATTAAACTGACAATGCACATTCATTTGTATTTTTTCGGTAAAATGCAAATTTTGTTCTGGCCTTCGGAAGGCATAGGGGTTTTTGCGCCCAACTTATGTTAATTTCTGCTTGTTTTTGAGTTTGACTCGGTTATTTATTGTAATTTCTGTTCGTTTTTGGGTTCATTTATTTATCGATGCTGATTTGTGGTAGTTTCACACTTGGTATATTATTGATTTTATTTTTGCTCATTTTTTGTTTAATGGAGTTCTTTACTTTTCTTTGAAAAACTTATTTTGTGGAAAAAGTTTTTTAATTAATTTCTGTTCGTTTTATATTGACATGGTCTTTTCAGGGAAAAAGAAAATAATACTTTAAATCTTTCCGTTTTTTAAGACTTTATAGTTTGGCCAGCTATTTTTATGCTGGAGAAAAATTTCAGCAATTTTTAACAACCTACACCCTTTTAAAAATCTGGACAAAAATAGTACTATTTGATTTAGTTTCATACCTCCTCTAGTTGACCTGAAATGGAAAACTTGATACCATTCGCAAAAAAATCTGTTTACTTTCTTGATAGCTTGGATACACTTACGCTATTTTGATTTGGTCAAATTTTAAGAGCAGAAGTAGCCCCGAAAGTTTGAACATAATACCCTTAGTCGTTCTTGGGATACTGCTGAGATGCCTAATTGGAATTGGCATTATCACAGTGCATTTTTGATTTTATCTTAAGGCAACATTTAGTTTTTAAACATAATGGGCAAATGGGAGGATGGGAGTGGAAGGGGTTTAGTTGCCCTCCAATCACTTTCGACTATTAAAAATGGCATCAGCCCTTTCTATTTTCAATCGAATGAGCCCTTTTCGAAGTTCCCACGACAACTCCTTCGATAAGAAGTGCCCTGGTCTAAACAACAACAACAAGAAAAAATAATACATTATACCCACATCGATCTTTACTATAAAAATGTCAAGCCTTCCAATCACTTTCGATAATTAAAAAGGGCACTAGGCCTTTCAATTTCCAATCGAATGAGCCCTTTTGGAAACGACAAAGCTTACTATAAACACCTTATATGCCCCCAGGGCATAAATTACAACCCATACCCTAAGGTCTGTTAGGGTGGTTGTCATCCTCTAACCAAATTTCCAGAACTTTCAACTACGTTAAACAAAATGGCTATCTCAAATTTTAATTGGATGTGTTTGGGGAAATGTTGGGCAAGAGAGGGGCGGTAGTCGCTCTCCAATCCCTTTCAACTATTAAAAATGGCACTAGCCCTTTTAATTTCCAATCAAATGAGCCGTTTTGAAGTTTCTACGACAACGCTTTCGATAAAAACCCTATATGCCCCCAGGGAATAACTTACAACCCTTGCCCTGAGTGCTGGGGAGGGGGTGTCATTCTCAAAGACTTAATTTCCAGAACTTTCTACTACGTTGAACAAAATGGCTATCTGAAAATGTTGATTGGATGTGTTTGGAGGAATGGTGGGCGTGAGAGGGGGGCTAGTTAACCTCCAATCACTTTCGACTATTACAAAGGGCACTAGCCCTCTCAATTTCCAACTGAATGAGCCCCATTTGAAGTTTTACGACAACTCTATCTATAAAAACCTTATATGCCCTCAGGGCAGAACTTACAACCTTTGCCCTTGGGGCTCTGGGGGTTTCTCATCCTTAAATACATAATTTCTAGAACTTTCAAGAATGTTGAACAAAATGGCTATCTCTAAACTTTGATTGAATATTTTTGGGAAAATGGTGGGCGTAAGAGGGGGGTTAACTACTCTCCACTCACTTTCGACTATTAAAAAGGGCAATTTCAATTTCCAATCAAATGAGCCCTTTTTGAAATTTCTATAACAACTTTCTATATAAACTTTATATGCCCCCGGGGCATAACTTACAACCCTTGCACTGAGGGCTCTGAGGAGGTTATCATCCTAAAAGACCTAATTTCAAGAACTTTCAACTACGTTAAACAAAATGGATATCTTAAAATTTTGATTGGATGTGTTTGGGAAAATGGTGGGCGTGAAAGCGTTAGTCGCTCTCCAATCACTTTCAACTATTAAAAAAAACGCACTAGCCCTTTCAGTTTCCAATTGAATGTGCTCTTTTGAAGTTTCTACACTTTCAATAAAAACCTTATTTACAACCCTTACAACCCTTTACAACCCTTTACAACCCTTGCCCTGAGGGCTATGGGTGGGGGGAGTTGGGTTGTCATCCTCAAAGACCTAATTTCCGAAACTTTCAACTACGTTGAATAAAATGGCTATCTAAAATATTGATTGGATGTGTTTGGAGAAAAGATGGGCGTGAGAGGGGGGTTAGTTGCCCTCAAATCCCTTTCGACTATTAAAAAGTGCACTAGTCCTTTGAATTTCCAATCGAATGAGCCCTTTTTCAATTTTCTACGCCTTGATGACCTTGCCTTGCCTTGATAAACCTTGCCTTGATGACTGTGGGGGGAGTGTCCTGCTCAAAGGTATAACTTCCGGAACTTTGAACTGCGTGGATCAAAATGGCTATCTCAAAATCTATATTGGATGTGTTTGGGGAAATGGTGGGCGTGAAGGGGTGTTAGTTGCTTTCCAATCACTTTCGACTATTAAAAAGGGCACTAGCCCTTTGAATTTTCAATAGAATGAGCCCTTTTTGAAGTTTCTACGACAAACGTGTTATATAAAAACCTTATATGTCCCCTGGGCATAATTTACAACCTTTGCCCCAAGGTCTTTGGGGAGGGGGGGGGGGTTGTCATCCTCAAAGACCTAGTTTCCAGAACTTAAAACTACGTTCAATAAAATGGTTATCTCAAAGTTTTGATTATTTTGATTAGATATGTTTGGGGAAAGGTGGGCCTGGGAGGGGGGTTAGTTGCCCTCTAATCACGTTCAACTACTAAAAAGGGCACTAGTCCTTTGAATTTACAATCGAATGAGCCTTTTTTGAAGCTTCTACGACAACGCCTTCTATAAAAAACCTTATATGCCCCCAGGGCATAACTTACAACCCTTGCCCTAAGGGCTGTGGGAACTGTCTTCCACAAAAACATAATTTCTATCTGAAAATTTACTACGCTGAACAAAATGGAAATTTTGATTAGATGTGTTTCGGGAAATGGTGGGCATGGAAGGGGTGTTAGTCTCCTTCCAATCACTTTCGACTATTAAAAAGGGTACAAGCCACTAAAATTTTCAATTGAATGAACCCTTTTCGAAGTTTCTACGACAACTTCTTCGATACGAAGTGGCCTGCTCTAAAGGAAAAAATTATTAAATAATACATAACATCGTTCTTATATGCCCCCAGGGCATAACATAAAACCCTTGCCCTGAGGTTTGTGGGGGAAGAGTCTCCTCCTCTTTACTTAGTCCCCGTTTCTTATCTCGTTCTCGAGTGTCCCCGTTCTTTACTTAGGCAGCGCGATGGCGCTGCCTATGATATATACAACAACTTTCTATATAAACCTGATATGCCCCAGGGCATAACTTACAACCCTTTCACTGAGGGCTCTGAGGGGGTTATTATCCTAAAAGACCTAATTTCCAAAACGTTCAACTACGTTGAACAAAATGGATATCTCAAAATTTTAATTGGATGTGTTTATGAAAAGGGTGGGCGCGAGAGGGGCATTAGTCGCTATCCAATCACTTTCAACTACAAAAAAAGACACTAGGCCTTTCAATTCCCAATTGAATGAGCCCTTTTCAAGTTTCTACGACAACGCTTTCAATAAAAAATTTATATGCCCCCAGGGCATAACTTACAACCCTTGCACTGAGGGCTCTGAGGGGGTTATCATCCTAAAAGACCTAATTTCCAGAACCTTCAACTACGTTGAACAAAATAGATATTTCAAAATTTTGATTGGATGTGTTTGGGAAAATGATGGGCGTCAGTCGCTATCCAATCACTTTCAACTATTAAAAAAGGCACTAGCCCTTTCAATTCCCAATTAAATGAGCCCTTTTGAAGTTTCTACGACAAACGCTTTCAATAAAAACTTTATATGCCCCCAGGGCATAACTTACAACCCTTGCCATGAGGGCTGTGGGGGGAGGGGTTGTCATCCTTAAAGACCTAATTTCCAAAACTTTCAACTACGTTTAATATAATAGCTATCTAAAATTTTGATTGGATGTGTTTGGGGAAAAGGTTGGCGTGAGAGGGGGGTTAGTTGCCCTCAAATCACTTTTGACTATTAAAAACGGTGCTAGCCCTTTGAATTTCAAATAAAAAGAGGTCTTTTTTCAAGTTTCTACGACAAAGATTTCAATAAAAACCTTATATGCCCCAAGGGCATAACTGATAACCCTTGCCCTGAGGGTTGCGGGAAGTGTCCTCCTCAAAAACATATTTTCTATCTGGAAATCAACTACGCTGAACAAAATGACTATCTCAAAATTTTAATTGGATGTGTTTTGGGGGAATGATGGGCGTGGGGGGGGGGATAGTTGCCCTCCAATCACTTTCGACTATTAAAAAGGGCACTAGCCCTTTGAATTTCCAATCGAATGAGCTTTTTTAGAAGTTTCTACGACAAAACCTTCTATAAAAACCTTACATGCCCCCAGGGCATAACTTAAAACCCTTGCCCTTAGGGCTGTGGGGGAGTGTCCTGCTCAAAACATATTTTGTATCTGGAAATCAACTACGCTAAAAAAGATGGCTATCTCATAATTTTGATTGGATGTGTTTGGGGGAAAGATGGGCGTGGAGGGGGGGGGGGGGCTAGTTGCCCTCCAATCACTTTCGACTATTAAAAGGGCACTAGCCCTTTGAATTTCCATCGAATGAGCCTTTTTTTCAGTTTCTACGACAACGCCTTATAAAAAAAACTTATATGCCCCAGGGCATAACTTAAAAACCCTTGCCCTGCGGGTTGTGGGAGAGTGTCTCATCAAAAACATATTTTCTATCTAGAAATCAACTACGCTGAACAAAATGGTTATCTCAAAATTTTGATTGGATGTGTTTGGGGGAATGATGGGCGTGGGTGGGGGGGGGGACAGTTGCCCTCCAATCACATTCGACTATTAAAAAGGGCACTAGCCCTTTGAATTTCCAATCGAATGATCCTGTTTTGAAGTTTCTACGACAACGCCTTCTATAAAAAACCTTATATGCCCCCAGGGCATAACTTAAAACCCTTGCCCTGAGGGTTGTGGGGGAGTGTCCTCCTCAAAAACATATGTTCTATCTGGAAATCAACTACGCTGAACAAAATGGCTATCTTAAAATTTTGATTGGATGTCTGGGAGAATGTTGGGGCGTGGGAGGGGGGGGGGCTAGTTGCCCTCCAATCACTTTCGACTATTAAAAGGGCACTAGAACTCTCTATTTCCAATCGAATGAGCCACTTTTGAAGTTTCTTCGACGACCCTTTCCATATGAAGTACCCTGTTTCTAAAGGAAAAAAATAATAGATGATACATTGTGCTAACATCGTTCTTATATGCCCTCAGGGCATAAAATAAAACCCTCGCCCCGAGGGTTGTGATACGAAGTGCCCGAGTATGGAGGAAAAAAAACAAAAAAAAAAACATTGTGCCGACATCGTCTCTTTACTTAGGCAGCGCTATCACGCTGCCTATGATTAGAAATAAGGAATGGTCGTATGTCTACTCTTCTTATTCTATATTTCACTAATTCATTATCCTCTGTGTCACTTGCTTTGCTATTGGGAGCTTTCTTTAGGGCAGCAGCCTGACTTGATATATATATATATTTTTTTAGTTGGTTTGGGTTTGTTGTTTACTGCACCAGCCGAATATACTTTATTTTTGTGCACATCAATTATATCCTTCCTTTTAAGATGGTATATAAATGTCGTGGTAGAGACTCCCTTAGCCTTTACTTTGCAGAAATTGCACCTGATACTTTCTGTGATTTTTTTTTTTTCAAATAGGATACCCAGAGAGATAGCTTAGAAGTTTTAGTTGGAACATCCAAGTCGTCATCAGAAGATGACATCATGCATTTCTTAGCACAAAGGTTGATTTTAGGATTTTTTACAAAATTAGAAGCACCTTCCAGTAGCCTACTATTTTAAAAATTGCACCTCCACCCAAACATCTTACCTCTTTCACCTCACTGGCATAACTAGGGGGAAAGGGACCAATTGCCTCCTGAGCTGTTTTGTGGGCACAATAAGCCAAAGAATCTGTCTGCTTATAAATGCAAAATGACATATCCCAACTACGGTTTCATAACAACTTAGACCATTTGAAGCACAATATTAATTTTTACGGGAATTTACCTTGTCTATAATTGGTATTTATGAGACAGATACATGAAATAATTCACCGCTTAGTGTTAATTTTTGAATTTCTTTTGCTGTATGGTAAAAAATACTGTGTTCACCGGAAGACTGGTATCCTACTGAATGAGAAAAGTATATTAGCATTTTATAAGATATTGTCCCTTCCAGAAAATCAGCTAGTTCCAACTCTAGACTTTTCCTTGAAAGGATTTCTATTGATTTTAGAGATGATTTTAGTAACATGAGAAAAATTATATTTGGTTATCTTGTTATGTTGATGCAATAAAGATTTGCTAGCAAAAAACTTATATTTCTACTGGACAAGACTTCGATACATTTACATTGCTCTCTGACTAAGTATTTAAGAGAATTTTACAAATTAATAATCAGTATTTATCATGTATAGGTCAGCATGGTAATCGTAGCAAGTCAATGTTATTTAGCAGCATAAATTCCATAAAAAACAGTTAGATTAAAGTTCTCGAGGCTAAAGGTGCAAATTATTTCCCATGTAATGTAGAAGACAGAGGCCCTACCCCTACCACTAGAACCAGGATACACAGTAATAAGTGATTTGTTTGTATCCTGCTTCTCCTGGACAGTAACTGTGCAACTTTCCTGCTCAATTGATGGAATAATATACTGTAAGCAATACGTCGTTATAGTGGAATTAAACTGCACCTTTACCGTCTTAACATTCAGGGGCGGATCTAAAGTAAAATCTCTGGCGAGGCCTAATGTGACAAGGCCACCAATGAGAAAAATCTTGGGGGACCCAATGTGACAAAGGTACCAATAATTGACGAAATTGACAAATTTATTCTAAACAAAGGAGTGAAAAAAAAGAAAAAACAGTAAGGACAGAAGGTGCAGGAAAAAAATCTTGGACGGGGGAGCCGGTTCCTCCTGGATTCACCACTGCTAACTCTTACGCAAATACCTACTATTATCTGACTCCTAGTCCCTAATTCTGCCTAGCTGAAACAAGCAAGCAGCACTATTTGATACGCTTGACAGACTGAGTTCCATCATTTTACTTACGTTCCAATTCAAGAAATCGCATGAGGCGTAGCTACGCTTCTACACCATTTCAAATTATGTTTTTAAAAATCATTTTGTAAGTTCAAAATTCTCAAATATCTCATTCTCGTATCACTTAAATAAAATCAGAAATAGAAGAAAAACAGGTAGGAAAAAACAGAAAACAGGACGAAATAGCTATTATAAAAACAGAAACAGAACAGAACAGGTAAATAAAAAACAGGTCATCTGTTTCTGTTCTGTTTCTGTTTTTTTTGCATAAACAGAACAAAAACAGGTACTTTAAAAAACAGAACAGTAACAGAAAACAGAAACAGTGCCCATGCTTAGTCCAGTACCATGTCTTAAAGGTTTCGGGATTTTTCCAAACTCCCATTTTTTCAAAATATTTTTTTTGTCAAAAGTTAACATTTCAGAATCAGCTACAAATGACAAGTTTTTTCCACCAGACAGTTTTTTTAAGCGCTTTTTTCAATTTTTTTTCTACTATGGGCTGTGGTTTGTCCTTTACTAGGTTGCAGCTACCACTGCAACCATGAATGATTATCTTCTAGGTTGTTCTTTACTAGGAACTATATGTTTAACTTATGTACAAAAATGTGGCATTTTGCATTTTTTTTTTTCAGAAGAAGAAACACGGATGTGTTTTTTTTGTTGTTTTTTCTCCCTAGGGGCGATCGTATTGTAACAATGGTTCAGGAAAAAACAGGAAATGGCTAACTTGAACAAAAATTAATAGCTCCAGTGAATTAATCAAATAGACAAATATATTGTGATTCAGAAAAGTGGCCTTTTCGGCCATTTTGTGGCACCAAATTACCATTTCGCTCCAAAGAGTCCCAAATTACTGTTGATTGAAAATTCCGAGATAGCCAAGATAGTATCGAAGTATCAAACAGTTCGTGGTATCGAATTGTAATTAAGGAGCTATTCTAAAATTTAACCTAAAAATAAATAAACATAATAAAAATAAAACACTCGTACCCCCAAAAACAGCTACTCCAAAAAAATGACTGAAATCGTTTTCCAATAACTGAAGTAGAAAGCATAGGGTGGTTATGACGCAGGCACTCATTCTTAAATGTGTTATAAATATGTTATGACCGCCAACGCTTTCATTTTCGATCTGAAAATTTTTCTGGATAGGAAATTATATTTTACTTCTTAGAGCTTTTGGGGAATGAAACATTTTTGATCCGAATTTTCTGTTAAAGAATATTCTACTTTTGTTTCTTTATGACTGTTGCTTAAACAAGAATAGTAAGAGTATATAAGATTTGAGGGATACATGAAAATATACATTGAAATTGCTGTTGTTTTCAGGGATACATGAAAATATACATTGAATTGCGCAAGAAAAACCCATGGTTGTGTCATTAAACTTAAGCGTGAATATTTTAAAAGTTGGCACGCTATAATGCATGTTATGAAACTAAGGACAAGGTTTTTTAAACTTGGCAAGGTATAATGTAGTCAAACATGTTTTGAGAGTATGGTCGTAATAATAATATAATTTAAGCAGACAGGTTTTTTTTCTGTTTTTGATAAGAATTGCACACATGAATGTACGTCGTCAGTTCACGTGCACATTTTTTTTTCTTAAAAAAAACAAACTGGTATGTTATAAAGTAGTCAAACATGTTTTGGGGGCATGCACAAAATTATGTAACTCAACGTCCATTTTTTATTCGTCCTTGAAACCCCGTATAAAATGTTCATGCATTGGAATTTAATTTTCATTATGTTTTAACATATCGAGCATAGTACACTGGATTTTATTAACTCTGAAACAATGGATATTTCTATTTTCAATGTGAGTATAGTTTACTGAATTTTTTTCCAGATAAATGGTATTTTACCAGTAAATTCAAATTTCAGGGGGACTTAGCCCCCTCCCCTCCAACAATACAAACCCTTAAAATATGATGATTATATTCGATAGAAAACGCTAAGTATGCTTTTTTCTATTATGTAAAACAAAAACTCTCTCATCCACTGCTTTGTTACGATCATAATTCCTTACTTTTAGCTATTTCGCTCATAAAAAAATGCCCATTTTTCCCAATTATCATAAAATCTTTTTTCCAGTCTAAAAACCACATGTGTTTATAATTACGGAGAGTCCCTTTTGAAGTCAGAGTTTAAACGTGTCTTATCTGAGTTATGAAAACAAAAGGTTGATGATTAAGACAAGGATTTGTGTAATTCTAAACGCTTTGGCCATTCAAAAAGCGAGGATTTCTGTTAAATAAATAATTCTTATACATTTTAAAATAGCTTATTTCGTTCCAAAGCTTGGCTTTTTCATAACCAAAGGTTCACATTTGACCCAAAGAAATGTATTTTTCTATAATTTTCTTACAAAAACTAGTGTTTACGGTCAAAAAAAAAGCTTTATAGTTTGGTTTTTACGGAAATGGCTTATTTTCGTTCCAAAGCTGCGCTTTTTCATAACCAAGGTTCACATCTGACCCAGAGAAATGTATTTTCTATAGTTTTCTCACAAAAACTAGTTTTTACAGTAAAAAAAAGCTTTATAGTTTAGTTTTTACGGAAATGGTATATTTTCGTTCCAAAGCTTGGCTTTTTCATAACCAAAGGTTCACATTTGACCCAAAGAAAGGTATTTTCTATAATTTTCTTACAAAAACTAGTGTTTACGTTCAAAAAACCTTTATAGTTTAGTTTTTACGGAAATGGCTTATTTTCGTTCCAAAGCTGGGCTTTTTCATAACCAAAGGTTCACAATTGACCCAAAGAAATGTATTTTCTATAATTTTCTTACAAAAACTAGTGTTTACGTTCAAAAAAGCTTTAAAGTTTAGTTTTTACGGAAATGGCTTATTTTCGTTCCAAAAACTAGTGTTTACGGTCAAAAAAGCTTTATAGTTTAGTTTTTACGGAAATGGCTTATTTTCGTTCCAAAGCTGGGCTTTTTCATAAATTATATTATGGGGAGATGTTTTTGAAATCCCCCTTCCCCCAAAACTAAAAATTTTCCAAAATTTTACTTTAAAAGCTTTTCTTTTTAAATATTTCTAAAGTGCTAAGACATAGAGTGCTACAAACACCAGAATAAACTTTAGAGGGCAATTTATCTGTAAAAGAGGGCTTATTATTTCCTTACTAAATTTTTCTTCTTTTTTAAGGATGTGGAGGTGGATTCATACAATTACCCTCCCTCCGAAAAGAGACCAAGATGGGGTGGTATCACATCGATGCAAGCTGCAAGACCATCAATCATCAGATATGCTAGCACCATTACAAGTTCTCTGGACCAGCCAGGAGCTCTCAAGCCAGTGTCAGCTCTGCACAAACCTCTATGCAACCTGGCAGAAAATTCAAGAGAGATTGGATAGATTCTCATAATGCATCAGTCTCATCTACTCAAGATCGGGGGGTCACCCCCTATCAAGCATTGCCGGGCCCTTCACGACCAATGCAAGGCGAGAATGATGTGGCCCCTACAGCTCTCGACATGCAAGCTGCAAATTTAAATGTGAGTTTTCAAATATTCTTTCTCGCTAATGATTCTTTTTCCAAGTCAATTTGAAGGAGTGTGTGTGAGCGGTACATGCGCCGCTTATTTTTCTGTATACCCGATAATTCATCGAGATAGTATAATGAACATTGCAAATTCAATAACGTCGTAATGATTGTTGTATGTGTGTGTGTGTGTGTGAGAGCGGTGCATGCGCCGCATCTACTCGATAATTCATTGAGGTAGTATAATGGATATTGCAAATTCAATAACGGCGTAATGATTGTTGTATGTGTGTGTGTGTGTGTGTATGTGTGTGTGTGTGTGTGTGTGCGGTGCACGCACCTTGTCTACTCGATAGTTCATTGAGATAGTATAATGAATATTGCAAATTCAATAACGGTGTAATGATTGTTGTATGTGTGTGTGTGTGTGTGTGTGTGTGAGCGGTGCATGCGCCGCATCTACTCGATAATTCATTGAGATAGTATAATGAATATTGCAAATTCAATAACGGCGTAATGATTGTTGTATGTGTGTGTGTGTGTGTTTGTGTGTGTGTGTATGTGTGTGTGTGTTTGCGGTGCATGTGCCGCGTCTACTCGATAATTCATGGAGATAGTATAATGAATATTGCAAATTCAATAACGTCGTAATGATTTTCATTATTTTGTTGTGTGTTTGTGTGTGTGTGTGTTTGTGTGAGTGGTGCATGCGCCGCATTTACTCGATAATTCATTGAGATAGTATAATGAATATTGCAAATTCAATAACGGCGTAATGATTGTTGTATGTGTGTGTGTGTGTGTGCGTGTGCGTGCGTGTGTGTGTGTGTGTGTGTGTGTGCGGTGAATGCCCCGCATCCACCCGATAATTCATGTAGATAGTATAATGAATATCGCAAATTCAATAAACAATGTAATGATTTTCACTATTTTATTGTGTGTTTGTGTCTATGTTACTAACAAAATTTGTAATTTATTATGCATTTGTTCTGTAAATAATGCTTTAAGCAAAAAAGTATTTAGTTTAAATAATTCTAGGAGGAATTGAGTTTTATGGATGGTATGGGAAAAAAAATGTACATGATTTTTCAACTTTATGAAAAAATGCTTATTTCACATAGAAAATAAAACCTTTTTTCTATAGATTAATGATATAGCAGCGCCATTGGGTGATGAGACATCAGCATTTACTGGACCAATTCTATCACCACCAACGGAGGATGAATCTGCATTAGTTCTAGAGAATATGGAGTGGTATAGAGGTTTTCTTAATGATGTTTTTGGGATATGGCTAGCCTAGACGACTTAGCTTGTGATATTGACATGCTTGAGGATCCGGACTGGGCAGACAGATTTATGCATGAGAATTTAGGGGGTGTTACTAGTGCAACTGAACCGGGTCCTCATAAAGAATTCCAACACAGGACAATACAGGCTGGCTCGATCAGATGTCCCCAAACACCTTGGAATATGTGCTATCAGGCTTAGGGGATCTCATGGCATCTCCAACCAATGCAATTGAACAGACTGGGGATGGTGATGTTATTGACAATTCTGTGTCACCCCCCACCATTCCGCTTAATGATATACCGCTGCAACCCAGACTAGGTTGCTAGCTACCGCTGCAACCCGGATAATTGACAAACACCATTTATGATGAAGTATAATCGTTTTTATGTAACTACACCTGGAGCCACCATACATTAGTTAGTATAGGAGAGAGATCGTTCTTTACTGTCTCTTTTAGAAATAATTTATGTTAGTTACTATAGATTTTTAGTCCAATTAATTTCCTTCAAAATGAGCCATTGAACGACTCTCTACGATGTTCCGGTGCCAAGCTATCTCTGGAAAAGAAGAAAAAAAGAAAACAAGAAAAAAAAATATCCCGTTTTGGCAGAATGTTGTAGTAGCTGCCACTTTTCTTGATTTTCAAGCCAATATATATCTATTGCTGTTCAAGCCAAGGGACAGAAAGTTTACTATACAGGGATTTCGGACAAGGCGGTTCTAATGGTGTATTTTTTGTTTTGATCTAACTCCTTTTCTAGGAACTATGGGTTTTTATATTTCTTAACATTGGACGTGATCGTCTCTTACTAGGTTGCTAGCTACCGCTGCAACCCAGATTTCAGTTACTATGAGCAAGCGTTCGTTCTTTATTATAACTCTTACTAGGCTGCTAGCTACCGCTGCAACCCGGACAAGCCATATATTTTCCCTGTTATTCAAGCTAAGGGACGGTAAGTTTGCTATACAGATGTTTTGGACAAGGCAGCTCTAATAGTATACTTGTTGCTTTAATCTGAATCTAATTTTAGGAGGTATGGGTTACTTTAGTTTTTAATATGGGGCGTGATCGTCTCTTTACTAGGTTGCTAGCTACCGCTGCAACCCAGATATGGTTATAGCCTATATACGACAATTACGTCATTAATCAAGCTTATACACGAGAATACAATTTTTGGCAAAATAGATTCTATTTCAAAAACTATTTCATTTTTATTAAAAAAGGCACTAGATGTGCAATTTCCTTTGAATTTAACTGTTATACAGCTCTGAAGGATTTTCCAGTGCCCAGCTAGCATAGGAAGAAAAAAAGGAAAGAAAAAAAGATGCCGTATGTAGAGAATATCATGGTTTCAGCCACTTTTTTTTATTTTCAAGCCAATATATTTTCCTTGTTGTTCAACCCTAGGGACGGTAAGTATCATTCCTTCATGCAAACTTTACTAACCTATACTCTTGTGAAGTGGCCTATAAAATTTAGTATGGGCAAGAGGTCATTCTTTATTATAATTTGTTTTAATTACAAATGGTTTTTAACCCCATTAATTTCCTTCAAAATGAGCCATTGAACAACTCTCTACAATGTTGCAGTGCCATGCTATCTGTTGAATTACTAACCTATTCTACAATTAAGTTGCGTATAAAAAATTTAGTATAGGTAAGAGGTCGTTCTTTATTATAAAATTCCCTTGCAATAAAAGCCAAATGACAGAAAGTTTCCTATATAGGGGTTTCAGACACGACGGTTCTAATGTTGTACTTTTTGTTTTGATCTTACTCTTTTTTTAGGAGTTATGCGTTATTATTCTTCTTAGAATTGGACGTGATCGTCTCTTACTAGGTTGCTAGCTACCGCTGCAACCCGGGTAAAAACCTCAAACAATAAAGTAGCTAACTAATTTCATTGTATGCAATGGTTTGTTATTCCCATGATCGTCTCTTAATTTAATTTTTTTATTTTCTTAACATTGGACGTGATCGTCTCTTACTAGGTTGCTAGCTACCACTGCAATCCGGATTATTACATTTTTAACTTTGGACGTGATCGTCTCTTACTAGGAGGATGCTAGCTACCGCTGTAACCCAGATTAACATGTAAAAAGATGTATTAAGGAATTAAATATCATGACTTATATGTAACTTATATATTATGAGTCTTCGATAGTACAGTGGTAAGTATCCCTGCCTGTCACGCGGAATACCGGGGTTCGATTCCCCGTCGGAGAGAATTTTTAATATATTAAGTTTAAAGAAATATTTCTTAAATTGAAAATTAAAAAGATACTCAGTTTAGCTACCTCCTAACCAAAACTTTAATATAAATTAGTATAGGCAAGAGTTCGTTCTTTATTATAAAAATGAGCCATTTAACAACTTTCTACGATGTTCCAGTGCCAAGCTATCTCTGGAAACAAAGAAAGAAAGAAAAAAATATCCCGTTTTAGGCAGAATGTTGTAGTAGCTGCCACTTTTCTTGATTTTAAAACCAATATATTTCCCTTGCTGTTCAAGCCAAGGGACAGACAGTTTCCAATACAGGGGTTTCGGACAAGGCGGTTCTAATGGTGTACTTTTTGTTTTGATCTGACTTTTTAGGAACTATGTTTTTTTTATTTCTTAACATTGGACGTGATCGTCTCTTATTAGGTTGCTAGCTACCGCTGCAACCCGGATACTGTGAAATTACAAACAGGAGAAAGCCTATGGCTTTTTCTTAATTGGAAATAGTAAGAGACAATCTGGGTAATACCTATGATAATGACGTCATTGATCAATCTTGATCATGAAATTATATCTGATGAAACTTACATATTCTGCATTTACGATGAACCATATCGATCCTTTTATGTACTTGTAGCTACCCCTGGAGCCACCATATATCAGTTACTATTGGCGAGAGATCGTTCTTTACTGTAATCGCCATAAATTGAAAAACATTGCTTTTCCTTCGCTGTTGATAGGTATGCTTGTATATATATTTTTATTGCTGCTACATAAACTGCAATTGCTCCTTCCAAAATTAATATACGAATTTTCTAAGAAGTACGCCTCCGTATATTCACTGTGTTGTCGAACATTTTCCATTGCATCTATAAACTGTTCCACAGTTGCCAATCCATACCTTGGAAGCTTTTCGTTAAACTGACAACATTTCTTTTGGATATTACTATGAAGCTTTGCCAAAGAATTTCTAGCCGACTTTTCAACAGCATCCGCTCTTTCAAAGAGAATTTTAATCTGTAATTTTGAATACTTTTCGTGATTCCGATAAAACATGCGTAAAATGTTTCTCAATTTACAAAGATCAGCCTGCATTTTTGCCATCTTCTTGTATTTCTGAATGTAATTTTTCCCTCTGTCCTTATGCGTTCTTCGGTACAACCTCGCAGAGAATTTAATTTTTTCATTATAGATTTTGTCACCCCAGTAACGCTCCTTGATCTTTTGTTTGGCTGTCTCAATTTTTGCTTCTCGATACACCTGGACGGTTGAATACCTTTGCTTTTGGGTTTTTCTTATATTTGATGCGGTAATCTTCATCATTGTGATAACTCTCCTTGATCTTTTGTTTGGCTGTCTCAATTTTTGCATGTCTATAATCTTCATCATTGTGATAACACATCTTGCTGTTTTGTTTTGCTCTCTCAATTATTACTTCTCGATACGCCTGGTCGGTTGAATACCTTTGTTTTGCTCTCTCTCAATTATTACTTCTCGATACGCCTGGTCGGTTGAATACCTTTGTTTTGCTCTCTCAATTTTTACTTCTCGATGCGCCTGGTCGGTTGAATATTTTCGCTTTTCTCTTTTCAAGATACTATCTCTGTTGTTTGTGTAGTACTGTTTTTTCAACTTGCGTGCGACTTGCTTGATTGAAACCATTATGTAATTATGAATGAGAACATTTTCATCTTTGTAGTTCTTAAGTAGTAATTATGACGTCACAGCGTAATGATTTTGTTGACGTCATAGAGCAATGATATTATTTCATGACGTCTTCAGAAACAACAATATAATTTCATGTTTTTTCTATTCACGTCATAGCTCTAATATAAAAATATGATGACATTCACTATTTATCTAGTAGGGTTTCAGACAAGGTAATTCTAATGATGTACTTTTGTTTTGATCTGACTCTATTTTTAGGAGTTTTGTTATATTTCTTAGCATTGGACTGATCATCTCTTACTAGGTTGCTAGCTACTGCTGCAACCCAAATTCACATATATATTTCTTTATTGAGAGGCAGCCTGGCCGAGTGCTCCAAGGCACTGGTGTTAGCCACCAGTCTCTTCGGAGGCGTGGGTTCAAATCTTACCGCTGGTATACGATTATGTTTGAAAGACTGGAGTGTGAAAAGACATCGAAAATGCAGTTTTTGGTGGAAAAATTTATTCTCTTTTTAGAAATAATTTATTTTTAGTTACAAAAGGTTTTTAACCCAATTAATTTACTTTAAAATGAGCTATTGAACAACCCTCTACGATGTTCCAGTGCCAAGCTATCTGTGGAAAAGAAAAAAAAAGAAAAAAGAAAAAAATATCCCGTTTGGGGAGAATAACGTGGTTAAAGTCAATTTTCTTGATTTTCAAGCCAATATATTTCCCTTGCTGTTCAAACCAAGGGACAGAAAGTTTCCTATACAGGGGTTTCGGACAAGGCGGTTCTAATGGTGTACTTTTTGTTTTGATCTGACTCCTTTGTTAGGAACTATGGGTTTTTATATTTCTTAACATTGGACGTGATCGTCTCTTACTAGGTTGCTAGCTACCGCTGCAACCCGGATTTTTTTTTGATCTGACTCCTTTTTTAGGAACTATGGGTTTTTATATTTCTTAACATTGGAAGTGATCGTCTCTTACTAGGTTGCTAGCTACCGCTGCAACCCGGATTACTCTATTACAAACAAACAGGAAAAAGCCGATGGCTTTTTTCTTAATTTGAATAGTAAGAGACGACCTGGCTACAACCTACGATTATGACATCATTGATCAATCTTTAACATTAACTACCGCTGCAACCCGGATAACTCATTTTAAAGGTAGAACTCTTTCTAATTGATTACAAACAGGAAAAAGCCTACGGCTTTTTCTTCTTTGAAATAGTAAGAGACTAGTCTCAAACAATCAAGTAGCTAACTAAATCAAATGTACGTATTGGGTTTTTATTCCAATGACCGTCTTTTAGTGGAAAATTTAATATATTGACCTTAAATATAATAACTTTACTAGCCTATACTATAGTTAAGTGGCCTATAACATTTAGTATAGGCAAGAGGTCGTTCTTTATTATAATTAATCCAGATCTATATGCCTATCTACCACTACTGTTAACAACTCACTGCAACAATCCAGATCTATATGCATATCTACTACCACTCCTAACAACCCACTGCAACAATCCAGATCTATATGCCTATCTACTACTAATGCTAACAATTCACTGCAAAAATCCAGATCTATATGCACATCTACTACTACTCCTAACAACCCACTGCAACAATCCAGATCTATATGCCTATCTACTACTACTGCTAACAACTCACTCCAATAATCCAGATCTATTTGCATGTGTGCTACTACTGCTAACAACTCACTGCAACAATCCAGATCTATATACATGCTGTTCCTAACGCTGCAAACCGGATCATAGCTCTAATAAAGCTATGACGACATTCATTATTTATCTAGTAAGGTTTCAGACAAGGGTGTTTCTAATGATGTATTTTTCTTTTGATCTGACCCTATTTTTAGAAGTTCTGGGTTCTTATGTTTCTTAAAATTGGACTGATCGTCTCTTATTAGGTTGCTAGCTACTGCTGAAACCCGGATTTTCATATATAGTTATGAGAATCAGCTTGACCGAGTGGCCCAAGGCGCTGGGTTTAGCCAGCAGTCTCTTTGGAGACGTGGGTTCAAATCTTATCACTGGTATACGATTATTTCTTTGAAAAGCCAATTAATTCCCTTTAAAATGAACCATTTAACAACTCTCTACGATGTTCCAGTGCCAAGCTATCTGTGGAAAAGAATAAAAGAAAGAAAAAATTATGCCATTTAGGCAGAAGTTTGTAGTAGCCGCAACTTTCCTTGACTTTCAAGCCAATAAATTTTCCTTGCTGTTCGAGCCAAATAACAGAAAGTTTACTATAGAGGGGTTTCGGACGAGGCGGTTCTAATGGTGTACTTCTTGTTTTGATCTGACGTTTTTTAGAAGTTATGGGTTTTTTATATTTCTTAACATTGGACGTGATCGTCTCTTACTAGGTTGCTAGCTACCCACTGCAACCCGGATTGCTATCTACCGTTGCAACCCGGACCAAGGAGAACCATCCATTAAGATTAATAGAGGAGACGAAAAAGTTAAATGTTCCTCAAACGTATGAGATAACTTTTCACACATTTGTATTACGTCTTAGACATCATAAGCTGAATGGTAGATTTATTTTAAAAGTTGCCACTGGTACAGTGGAGTAAGGACTTACCTTTGATTCCGAAGGATTTGAGTTCAACCCACTCTGTCGTGACGATCGATCTTGAATGATATAAAAGCACTATCTTTTCAGTTTAAAATTTAAAAAAAAAACTTGTTTATTTGCATTCTAGCTAAAATAATGAAGATAATATGAATGAACCACAGGGTTCAGTTTCTTTGGACCTGAGTTCGTTTTTTAACTATAAATACAAACAGGAAAAAGCCTACGGCTTTTTCTCTTCTTTTAAATAGTAAGAGACGAAACTCAAACAATCAAGTAGCTAACTAAGTCCAATGTATGGAATGGTTTGTTATTTCAGTGATCGTCTTTTAATGTAAATTTTATTTTAAAAGTCATCGATAGTCTAATGGTAAGTATGCCCACTTTTTACTTGGGAGAAGGGGGTTCGATTCCCCGTCGGGAAGAACTTTTAATATGTTGAATTAAAAGCACTATCTTTTCAATTTAAAATTTAAAAAAGAAACTTGTTTATTTACATTCTAGCTAAAATAATGAAGATAATATGAATGAACCACAGTGTTCAGTTTCTTTGGACTTGAGTTCGTTTTTTAACTATAAATACAAACAGGAAAAAGCCTACGGCTTTTTTTTCTTTTAAATAGTAAGAGACGAAACTCAAACAATCAAGTAGCTAACTAAGTCCAATGTATGGAATGGTTTTTTATTTCAGTGATCGTCTTTTTAATGTAAAGAAAATTATAAAAATACTGTAATCTTAACTATAGTAAAGTTGCGTATGCAAGTTAGTATAGGGAAGAGTTTGATCTTTATTATACTGGAAACAAAGGAAAGAGAATCTTATATAGTAATTATGACGTCACTGCATCAAAAATACAGTTTTTATTGGAAAAATTTATTCTCTTTTAGAAATAATTTATTTTAGTTACTATAGATTTTTAACCCAATTAATTTCCTTTAAAATGAGCTATTGAACAACCCTCTACGATGTTCCAGTGCCAAGCTATCTCTGGATACAAAAAAAAAAAAAAAATATCCCTTTTGGGGAGAATAACGTGGTTAAAGTCAATTTTCTTGATTTTCAAGCCAATATATTTCCCTTGCTGTTCAAGCCAAGGGACAGAAAGTTTTCCTATACAGGGGTTTCGGACAAGGCGGTTCTAATGGTGTACTTTTTGTTTTGATCTGACTCCTTTTTTTAGGAGCTATGGGTTTTTATATTTCTTAACATTGGACGTGATCGTCTCTTACTAGGTTGCTAGCTACCGCTGCAACCCGGATGTTCATCTAACGATCGTCTTTTAATATAATATAATTAACCCCATTAATTTCCTTTAAAATGAGCATTGAACAACGTTCTATGATGTTCCAGTGCCAAGCTATCTGTGGAATTACTAACCTATACTATTATTCAGTGGCGTATAAAATTTATTATAGGCATGAGGTCGTTCTTTATTATAAATTACATAATCCCTATTTATGTTTTAGTTAACATGGGCAAGGTGTCGTTCTTTATTGTATATGGACTAAGGTTCTTTCTTTCATGTAAAACTAGCAAAACATTTTTTAAGCCTGATGAAGATTTAACTAATTTGTCAAAAGTAAGGTTGCAAGTCGACGACTTTGTTTTGGCCTTATTATAATTGGTATGGTGAAATAATAATACGCACATGGCTCTTAAATCATACTTCTTTATGGTTCAATATGGTCTAGTGGCTAGGATAGTTAACTTTCACTTAACAGGCTCGGGTTCGATTCCCGGGATGGGAAAATTTTTAACTCTATAATCTTCGAACATTTGAACCTTTTATAATTTATAATGGTGCATAATATAAATAATGTAATCTTAACTATAGTGAAGTTGCGTATGCAAGTTAGTATAGGGAAGAGTTCGATCTTTATTATAAAAAATAGCTAACTAAATCAAATATGTATGTAATGGGTTTTTTATTCCAATGGTCGTCTTTTAATGGAAAATTTTAATATATTGGCCTTAAATATAACTGTACTAGCCTAAACTATAGTTAAGTGGCCTATAAAATTTAGTAGAGGCAAGTGGTCGTTCTTTATTATAACAACCCAGATTATGTAAGGCCTGATTACAAACAGGAAAAAGCCTACGGCTTTTTCTTCTTTGGTGTAGTAAGAGACAATTTTCAAAAAATCAGGCAGCGAACTAAGTCCAATGTATCCAATTGTTTTTGTTCTCCTAATGATCGCCTTTTAATATAAACCCGTATTGCTACGAACTGTATGATTTGATACTGGGTAGTCATTTTTGTCACTATACGTGATATACACATAGTTATCCGAGGCAGCATGGCCGAGAGGTCTAAGGCATTGGTTTTTAGCCACCCGTATCTTTCGAAGTGTGGGTTCAAATCCCAACACTGCCAGTATTTCATACCAAAGCAAACAAAGTACTTGTTTTTAGTCTTAAATTTATAATCTTACTTTAGTTACTATGGGCTGAAGTTCGTTCTTTACTGTAAAATAGTTTACAAAAGGTTTTTAACCCAATTAATTTCCTTTAAAATGAGCTATTGAACAACCCTCTACGATGTTCCTACGATGTCATATATGGTTATTAGTAACACAATAAGGTTTTAGATATTACGTCATGTCACTTATTACGTCATATATGGTTATTAGTAGATAATCGGTAAAATATTCGTTCTTTATTATAATATAGTAATTATGACGTCACTGCATCAAAAATACAGTTTTTATTGGAAAAATTTATTCTCTTTTAGAAATAATTTATTTTAGTTACAAAAGGTTTTTAACCCAATTAATTTCCTTTAAAATGAGCTATTGAACAACCCTCTACGATGTTCCAGTGCCAAGCTATCTCTGGATACAAAGAAAAAAAAAAAGAAAAAAAATATCTCGTTTGAGAAGAATAACGTGGTAAAAGTCAATTTGCTTGATTTTCAAGCCAATATATTTCCCTTGCTGTTCAAGCCAAGGGACAGAAAGTTTCCTATAAAGGGGTTTCGGACAAGGCGATTCTAATGGTGTACTTTTTGTTTTGATCTGACTCCTGCTTTAGGAGCTATGGGTTTTTATATTTCTTAACATTGGTTTTTAGTACACAATAGGTTTTAGATATTACGTCATGTCACTTATTACGTCATATATGGTTATTAGTAGATAATCGGTAAAATATTCGTTCTTTATTATAACTCTTAAATCATACTTCTTTAAGGTTCCATATGGTCTAGTGGCTAGGATAGTTAACTTTCACTTAACAGGCTCGGGTTCGATTCACGGTGTAGGAAAATTTTTAACTCTATAATCTTCGAACATTTGAACCTTTCATAATTTATAATGATGCATAATATAAATAATGTAATCTTAACTATAGTGAAGTTGCGTATGCAAGTTAGTATAGGGAAGAGTCGATCTTTATTATAAATGGCCAATAAAATATAGCATAGGCAAGAGGTCGTTCTTTATTATACTTTAATGTAATAAAAAAACTGATTCTATTTTAAAGATAATTCGTTTTAATTACAAAAAATTTTCAACCTCATTAATTTCCTTTAAAATGAGCCATTGAACAACTCTCTACGATGTTCCAGTGCCAAGCTATCTGTGGAATTACTAACCTATACTATAATTAAGTGGCGTATAAAATTTAGTATAGGCAAGAGGTCGTTCTTTATTATAATTTAAAATCAGCATAAAAATTCATTTCTATTGAGGAATATATGGATATTAAACTCCGTTTTTTAGAGTGTTGGTTACTATTGAGACGATTTGCTCCTACTACTATGCTACTATACAGTTCGTCACCACTAACTGTTTGATTCAGACCTTGAAATCCTTCGTGGCGCAGTGGATAGCGTTTTCAAGTTCTACTCCCAAGTCTGCAGGTTCAAATCCTGTCAGAGACAATTTTTGCACATTTATCTATTTAAAGTCTAAATAAAACTTCTATTAATTACTTCTACATTAAATCCTCTTGATTGACATCGATCTTTTATGTATATGTGTGTGTGTAAGTTTTTGTGTGTGTGTGTGTTTTTGTAAGTTTTTTTGTGTGTGTGTGTGTGTGTGAGTTTTTGTGTGTATGTTGAATTACTAACCTATATTATGATTAAGTGGCGTATAAAATTTAGTAATGACAAGAGGTCGTTCTTTATTATACACAGGAAAAAGCCTACGGCTTTTTCTTCTTTTAAATAGTAAGAGACGAGTCTCAAATAATCAAGTAGCTAGCTAATTCCAAAGGTATTCAATTTTTGTTATTCCAATGATCGTTTTTTATTGTAAATTACCATGAACTGTTTGATTGCTTCAAAATTCAAATATCTTTGAAAAGACTGCAGTATGAAATACATCAAAAATGCAATTTTTTTGAAAAAATTGATTCTACTTTAAAAAGTATTTTATTTTTAAATACAAAAGGCACTAGATGCAGCAATTTCCTTTAAAATGAGCTATTATACAGCTCCCTATGATTTTCCAGTGCCCAGCTAGCTGAGGAGAAAGAAAAAGCGGAAAGAAAAAAATATCCCGTTTGTGGAGAATAACGTGGTAAAAGTCAATTTTCTTGATTTTCAAGCCAATATATTTTCTGTGTTATTCAAGCCAAAGGGCGGTAAGTTTCCTTTATAGAGGATTCGGACAAGGCGGTTCTAATGGTGTACTTTTTGTTTTGATCTGACTCTTTTTTTTTAGGAGTTGGGGGTTTTATATTTCTTGACATTGGAGGTGATCGTCTCTTACTAGGTTGCTAGCTACCGCTGCAACCCGGATAGCCAGTACTATTAGTAATACAACAACAACACCTGTATCCCCTCTTCCAGAATTTTTTCTGTACAACTCTGCCTTGCACCACACAAAGGTCTACAGCGCCAAATTCGGTGACCCCTTCAACTCTCTAGTGTCGGGGGATATAATAACAGATCCCTCGACCATTACACATTTATATACTAATAAGATTCGAGCCATTCTTGAACAACAGATTGGGGGGTGGGGGGTGGGGGTCAGTTTAAAAGCATCAATAGCACTAAAAATATTTTTTTTAAATGAAAATGCGAGCGAGCTGTATTCAAAGTACTTGCACACAGAGATGTTGGCAATTCGCCCACATTTATCAAATTACAGGGAGGTTTTCTAAATTGGGCTAATAGTATTCAAAGTAAGTGGGAAAATTATAATGAGGGGGGTAGTGGATCTGTGGTTTTATTCATTGAAAGTTTAAATGTTAATACATGTAGGTTTAACAAGGATTTTATTGTAAGAGGTGGGCATGGGGAGAGGGCTATAGTTTTAAAATATCATTCAGATTTAGAGGGATGTAGGGGGATACAACGAATCTGTTTTGATACGAGGCTACAGTGTTTCAAGTATGCATTTTTAATTGCAGCATACAGACCTCTGCGCGAAGATGCATCTAAGAAAAAGTTGGATAAAATGGCAGTTAATGGTAGGGAGGGTTCAAAGTTCCCCAAAGTAGATTTTAATTGTTTAAATGGTCAATTTCCCGTGATACTAAAAGGAATAGATAATTTTGAGCGGGCTAATGCACATTTAAAGATTGGTGTCACGGTGTTACAGTATGAAACAGAATTTGAGGAGGGCCAGCGTTCTGATAAGAAGGGTGTATTATTTCCAGTGCGGGCTCCTTCAATTGAATCGGTAGAACATTGGGTTTGGCTTCTATACACCCGACCCACAGACTCCGATTCAATTGGTCATTTTAATCCAATTACGAATATTAGTAGGGTTCTAAGTGAAGGTAAAAAGGGGAATGTGTGTTATTACTGTCCAACATGTCTCTCAAGATTTCGCTCTGATTTAAAGTTAAAGCATCACATGAAACACTGTAAACGTTATGGATACCAGGCTGTGGAGACGGTAAGCGGAGATAGAGCGATCTTACGTTTTAAAAATTTTCAAAACACGCTCCTGCAGAGCAATAAGATCGCTTTGGACTGCGAAGCTAAACTGACAGACGTGTGCGATCCGTCAAATTCAAATCGTGTTAAAATACATGAAGCCATAGGGGTCTCTTACGCCCATGCGCAACGAGATTCCAATAATACCATGCAAGTGCTGGATGTAGTTGAGATGCTGGGTGACGGTGAAGACTGCATGCGCTCGGCATTGGTCAGTCTAATCAAAACAGCGAACGGTGCAATTTCGCGCCTTCGTTATACAAACTATCCTATGCACCTATCACCAGATGACATAGTGGCCATTAAAAATCGTAAAATGTGTTGGGTTTGCAAGGGAGAATTTGATGATGGTGTTGGGAATGGAGGGAGGAGGAAGGGTGATCGACCATGATCATTTGTGGCAGAAAATTACATGGGGAGGGAGTAACTTTAGGGGGTAGCACATCAGTCATGCAATTTAAACGTTAGACAGCAACATTTCGTACCTGTTTTTTATACACAATTCCAATTACGACTTAAAGTTTGTTCTACCGGCGTCGGCCCGCATTGCCAAGGGTGGAGTTGTAGATGACGCATGGATAGATGGTTCTTTTTCATATAATATCATACCCAAATCATCGGAGAAGCTACTGTTGCTAGAATTCATGTGGAAAACAGTTGACAAAGGTAACACGTGCCTGAATAAATCCATTTTTTAGACTCTTTCAGCTTCTTCCCCAAATCTTTAAGTCAATTGATTCAGGAACAGAAAAGTGATAATTTTTGATAGCTTCCCCCTCCTCAAACAGCGCTTCCCCGATGATGAAATGTATGATTTATTAACGTGTAAGGGTATATATCCATATGATTATTACAACTCTGGTTCGAGGCTAGATGAGGTGTCACTACCGCCCATTGAAGCTTTTTACAATTCTCTTACTGAGAGTGAGTGCACCACTAGCGACAACGAATTTGCTAAGAGGGTCTGGAAAAAGGGTGGGTGTAAAAATGGGTGGGATTATTGTAAACTATACTTGGCCAGTGACGTACTCACTCTTCTGGACATTGTGTGCAAAAAATACAGATAAAATCTATGGGGAATTTGGGTTGGATTTAGGTTATTATTTTTCCACTCCTCATTTGGTGATGGACTTGATACTTAAAATCAGCAAAGAAGAAATAGGTCTGATCACCGATGTGGATCAGCATCTGTTTGTAGAGAGATCAATGAAGGGGGGTATGTTTTTCACGGGGATCGTATCATGAAAAACTGATCCGACCGGACAGCACACCGACGAAAAGTCGGACGCAGTTTTTTTGGATATGAATTTTCTCTTTACCCGTCGGCAATGTCTCACTACTGTTTGCCGTGGGGCAATTATAAATGGCTTGACAATCCATGTGCTTCGAATTTCCCCGACATTGCCAGTGTTGAGGAGAATGGGGCACAGGGATGGTTTTTTTTTGAAATTGACGGTGAAATACCCATGGAAATCCATGAATCGGTAAAAGACTTTGTTTTTATGTGCATAAATAGACCGGTGGGTAGGGACTCTCTGAGCCCCTACAATTTATCTTTAGTAGAGGACGGGAGTATCCACTGGGTACTTTCAAAACAAAAACTAATTGCCGACCTCAACCCGAAACAGAATATCGTTGTTCATCACGTGCTATTGAAATGGATGGTGTCCAATGGTTTCAAGGTCACAAAGATTCATAGAGCCCTCCAATTTGATCAAAAGCCTTTCATGAAAACGTTTATTGACACCTTTGTCAGTAAGCGTTCACAAGCGAAAACGAAAGTTGAAAAAGAAGTCTATAAACTCATTTTGAACTCAGCTTTCGGTAAAATGCGCGAGAGCGTACGAAAAAAAAAGTCGATGTGACATTGTAACCAACCCCAAAGATTGTGCTCGAATCATTGCGGATCCAAACTTCACATCGTTCACAATCATAGACTCTGATATGGTGCTTCTACACCGTAAGAAAAGAAGCATTGTATTAAATAAAAATATTGCAGGCGGAAGTGCAATAACTGAAATATTCAAGAAACTCATGTTTTCATTTTATTATAATGTATGCAAGGTACAGTGGCCGATTGAGGGGCAAGTTCAAGTGTATTACGGGGACACTGATTCACTCCTGTTAAAAGTCAAAACTGAAAATCTATTGAATGATTTGGAAAATGGCGAGTACATTAGCTCACGAATGGACTACACTAATTGGGACGAATCCCTCTACCCAGAGCTAGTGAAAACGCCAGGCCCAAAATCAATTGTTAATGCTAAAATCTGAACCGGGTAGCGATCTGATATCCAGTGGTGTGTTTCCTGGTCCGAAGGTATACTGTGTGGAAACGCACAGCAAGGATATCAAACAAGTTTGCAAGGGGGTACCTACACACTTTGTAAAAAATAATTTCGACATGAGTGTGTATAGAAACTGTGTGGGACGTAGTTTATTGCCAAGAGCGAAAGTCATGACGATTTGCTTTTTACAATTTAAAAACTACACAGTTAGAGTTGAGAAAACGCCATGTCTGCCATATCGGACAAAGTCTATGTACTTGGGGATGGTGTGGAGGTACTACCACACGGTCATTATTTAATTTCAGACCGATTTGAATGTGGAGAGTACAGAAAACAACTCGGCCTAGAAAAATTAACTTAAATTCATTTAAAAAAAGTATAAAATTGGGTGGGAGGGTTTTTTTTTGGGTAATTGAGTGTTTTTAAATCTTTTTTCCTATATCACAAACAATTTTCAATGTGTGTGTGTGTGTGTGTGTGTGTGTGTGTGTGTGTGTGTGTGTGTGTGTGTGTGTGTGTGTGTGTGTGTGTGTGTGTGTGTGTGTGTGTGTGTGTGTGTGTGTGTGTGTGTGTGTGTGTGTGTGTGTGTGTGTGTGTGTGTGTGTGTGTGTGTGTGTGTGTGTGTGTGTGTGGTGTGTGTGTGTGAGTGTGTGTGTGTGTGTGTGTGTGTGTGTGTGTGTGTGTGTGTGTGTGTGTGTGTGTGTGTGTGTGTGTGTGTGTGTGTGTGGTGTGTGTGTGTGTGTGTGTGTGTGTGTGGTGTGTGTGTGTGTGTGTGTGTGTGTGTGTGTGTGTGGTGTGTGGTGTGTGTGGTGTGTGTGTGTGTGTGTGGTGTGTGTGTGTGTGTGGGTGTGTGTGGTGTGTGTGTGTGTGGTGTGTGTGTGTGTGTGTGTTGTGTGTTGGTGTGTGTGTGTGTGTGTGTGTGTGTGTGTGTGTGTGTGTGTGTGGGTGTGTGTGTGTGTGTGTGTGTGTGTGGTGTGTGTGTGTGTGTGTGTGTGTGTGTGTGTGTGTGTTGTGTGTGTGTGTGTGTGTGTGTGTGTGTGTGTGTGTGTGTGTGTGTGTGTGTGTGTGTGTGTGTGTGTGTGTGTGTGTGTGTGGTGTGTGGGTGTGTTGTGTGTGTGTGTGTGTGTGTGTGTGTGTGTGTGTGTGTGTGTGGTGTGTGTGTGTGTGTGTGTGTGTGTGTGTGTGTGTGTGTGGTGTGTGTGTGTGTGTGTGTGTGTTGGTGTGTGTGTGTGTGTGTGTGTGCAAGGCAGATCAATTTCCACTATTTAATGCCCCCGGCCTGGCCCGCCGCAGCGGGCCCCGGCCGCCGCAGCGGCCGCCCCCGGGGGAAGGAGGGTCCCAAGTTTAAAATGCTGTAAATAAAGTGATTATTATTTCAAGTCCTTTATTCTAATAAATGTTGTATTTTTTATAAATAAATAAACAAAAAAAAAAGTGTATTTATTTAAGTGTTTTTTCTCTGTGCCTTTGTAAATGTTGTATTTTTTATTATAAATAAATTAAAAAAGTGTATTTTTTCATGTTTAATGTGCTTTCATGTTCAATGTATATTTTTTATGTATTGTTACTTTTTTATGCATATAATAAAAGAAAATATGATTCTTTATTCGTCTTCTTCTTCTTCTCATTTTTGAACGGAGTAGTAATAGGGAAACTATTTAGTCATTAGACAGCCATAGTCTACAGTTAGTTGTCTAGGTGAACTGTTGAAGGGAACTTGTATCAATTTAAAACACCATTCAGATCGTTTTTCTGTGTGGGCCGTCAATATCAGGCAAAAACACTCTTAACTAAAATAATTAAAAATTGCGATAAAATGTTTGTGGAAAAGCCGAAAAAAATCTACTATTGTTACAGTATTTGGCAGGAGTCATACGATAAAATAAAAGCAATTGCCACGACGGGATTGGTGCAGATACAATTCATACAGGGACTTGATGTTTTCAGCATTATTGAACATAACTCTTGGCTGATCATTGACGATCTGTGCTGAATCTATTGATCAATGGTCACAGGAAATGCTACAACTGTTCACTGTTCGCTCTCATCATGAACAGATTTCCGTTTACTCTGGTTCTACACAATGTCTTTCATCAGAGCAAATGTATGCGAGCACTTGCATTGAACTGCACCTACTATATCATCTACAGAGTTGTTCGTGATTCTAGCTCGCTAATAACTCTCATAAACAAATCTATCCAGGTGCCCCCAAATTTCTGCTCTCAGCATACAATCAGGCAACTAATAAACCCTACGGCTACATCTTATTGGATCTTAATCAAAATTCACCCGAGGATCTGCGTGTAGTCACAGATATTTTTGACAATGAAATTACAGTATATCTCCCTGTGAACACTAAAAAGACCTATTAGTTGCTATCATAACACTGAAGAAACTACATGAAAATAGACATCTGTTTTCAGTTCTAAGCCCTTCAAAACCCTCGCTTAGAAAAGCCATACTCAAACATGGTATTGACAATGATTTCATTAATCTAATATCTGAACTTTGTTTAAATTTGATCGAGGGTAATGTTCAACTGCCAGAAGTAGTTAAGCAACAGGCAAAGCAACATCGTTCCATTGTCCGTACATTGGCCTCTAAAAAGAAAGGAAAGAATTTTAAAAAGAAACGACTTCTTCAGGCGGGCGCGAGTAGCTTTTCCACACTTTTACTGCCAATAATTACAGGACTTGTAAACAGTTTTCTCTAGAGAGAGAATGGCAAAACCCTATAAATTAACTCCAATAGAACTCGCTCTCTCACTCGTGGAACACTTTGAGAACAATCTGAATAAATTCCTTGACACTGAGAATATTGAGAATGATAAAAAACTGCTTTTACTTCAAGATGCACTTCGCCGAGTGGAAAGACATAAGCCCTATCGTGTGAAGGCCACTGCTGCTGGTATTGATCACAAAAAAGAATCATCTCCTCAGGATTCTGCTGCTGGAACACAATTAAAGAAGGAGGAATTGGATTCAATTGTATTGAAAATTGGGAAATCTAATGCCCCACTCATATCGTGAACAAGTAAACGACTCCTAACCTATCTCATGGAAAGTGGTCAAGATCATATTCAAGTTGAGAGCAATGGGAAGGGATTATAATTCATGGCAAGAGCTATAATCTACTTGATTTAATCTATGATATGGTTACAAATCGTAAAGGACTATTATCACTTGACGCTCATCTATACAACTTTCTAAATACATTAAACTTCCCCAAAAGTCTTATTAGCAATAGACAAATTCTAAAAAAATTAAATGAACATGCATCAACATCAACAAAAACACCATTAAAACATGAAGAAGAAGAAGAGAGAAGATTTTAAATCAATCTTGGAAAATACTAGCACACCTAGTGGAAACTTGCCAATGGTGGCGAGGAAAAAGCGAAAACGTATCATGTCACCATCACCATCCAGTATACAAAAGGGTAGCGGACGTTACACAACGTGTTTACGTTCAAAATGGTTGAAGTTCTGAAAGGTGTTTATTAAAATATAAACGCGGTGAGGCGGGGAGTTTAAGTTCCCCCCACCACTCTTTTCAAAGTCACTGGTGTTCACACTAAAAGTGTACAAGACTATCTACAAAATGAATCAAGTTACACTCTACATAGAATCATAGACTTCGTGCCAATCAATATCGAAAAACTAAAGTCTTTTACCCATTGCATATAATGCAAGCAGATCTCCTGACTCTAGATGAGATTCAACGACGTCACAATACACCGTACAAGTACATTCTACTTGCAATCAGTGTTTATAGTCGTTATGCATATGCCATTCCATTGCGATCAAAGAGAGGTGTTGAAGTTGCTCAGGCCATTGAAAGTATTCTCGAACAGGATTCGTATAAAAAAATTCAAACGGATCGCGGTAGTGAATTTGTTAATCCTCATGTTGCAAAAGTACTAGAGAAATATAGTACACTGCTCTATCATACTCATAGTCCTATAAAGGCTGCATTGGCCGAACGATTGATAAGAACTATTCGACTTTTAATTTCAAGATATTGTACATTGAAAAATACACCGGCTTTTATTCATGATTTAAATAAAATCATGTTGATTTATAATCAACGACCTCATCGATCATTGTCCAACTCTACACCAACGGAAGTTCATCATTCTGATCATGATACAATTAACACCTTTCTTAAATAATACTCCAATGAATCGATTGTCAAGAAGAAAAATAAATTCAATGTTGGTAATACTGTTCGAATTAATAGAACAACTAATGTTTTTGAAAAGGGGAATTACTTGTGGTATACAGAACTTTTTAAAGTGGCAAAAATCCTAGAAACTAAACCCATAACTTATCGTTTGCGTGATACCAAAGATGAAGAGATTCTTGGCGGCTTTTATGACTATGAACTACAAAAAGTTAAAAATAATAGTGAAATCTATCAAATTGAAAAGATATTAAAAACACGTACTCGCAGGGGTATGAAACAGTTACTTGTTCGGTGGCTAGGATACAACTCTGATTTTGATTCCTGGATCGGTGTTGAAGATATTGACAATGCCCAATGATTTCTTTGTAACTTTCATGTCCAATGTTTCCAATCCTCTCTACAACGACTTGAATACGACAAGTGATTTTTGGACAAAACTCTCCCCCGCCATCAAATTTGACGGTGCATATAAAGTGGCTCTTGTCGACTGTATTCTCAAAAATACCTATGACATCCTGAGAAAGGATCGTGTGTATGATATAAAAGTTATACCATTCGATTGGACACTCTTTGTCGACTATGAATGGGTTGAAGCACTTAAATCTAGCGAATATCCACATGCCAAATTGAAATATATTGAATACGATAATATGACAGATTTGTGTCGTACAATCAGTAGAAAAATCTCATATCGTAGGAATGGTAAATTCCATTTTAATTATTCATTGGAACACGATAGGATTTACATTACCTCACCTGTTGACACTGAAATAATTATTCTCAATGATAATCTGAGAGACGTTCTTGGCTTTAAACAGAATATGATCAATGGGAAAAATGCTGGCACCGTTTACGGGATGAATCAAGTTATTTTTGCTGATTATCCACCTAGTTTTGCCTCGGACTCTTGCATATTTCTCTATGCATCCTTTGTGGAAACATCGAGAGTCGGTAATTCAAATGTCCCCCTCCTACGTGTTCTCGAACGAAAAACATCTCATGAACTTGTTCATCACTATAATATAAAGCATCTTCAGTATGTTCCTGTAAACACTTCGTATTTGGAACTCTGTCAGTTAACAGTAAGAAGTGAATTGGGCGATCCTCTAGCAATAACAAAAGGCTTAGCAGTGATTACATGTCATTTTCGACCCATTGTTGGCGATAGCACAATCACCTAAAATGAACAATAGGAGATTTCCATTTGTCTGTCCCGATGTCGATTGCTATTTTGGTGCTTTGAGTCCACGTCAAATAGGCAATGGATTGTACTACTACAAGGGGCGTACTAAAATGTCTGGGTATGGTCTTGGTAGCTGGTTTGCTAGGCTATTTCGTTCTGCACTACCCCTTGCCAGAAAATATCTTGTACCTGCTGCGTCGAATTTTGCTGCCTCCACACTACAGGACTGGGGGTCGGGCAAGAATTTCAAGGAGAGTGTTAAAGAAAATATTAGATCTTCAGCAAGAGCCGTTGTGAGCAACTAAAATCTCGACAAAATGGCGAGGGATTGAAAAGGATGCGTGCGCGTCATTCACTCATCAGTCTCCACCCAGGCGTGAAGCGAAGGACATCAACAAGGACTTTGAGGAATAAAACAAGGAAGACCAATAAGCAGAAGAAGAGAAAAAGAAAAAGATTGTTAGATCAAAGAATGATTTCTTCTCTTAAGATGACTTATCTCCCCCACAAGGAATCATATCCATCGATCAGTTCCTCATTGAATCTATTCAATGCTGAAAATGTTGATGTCAGTGTCAAGTATGGCTACTATGAACAATTTCATCCCCAACAACCCCTCTCGGAAAATATACACTTTCAAATATTTTCCAATGAAGACTATTTCATTGATTTGTCATCAACATTTATTGATTTAAATGTTGCGGTGAAGAAAAAAGTCAGATAATACAACTCCAAATGCTGGCGATGGTCTCTCCTACGAGAACTGTATTCTACATAACCTATTCAAACAAATTAATGTATTTATTAATGGTACTTTGGTGAGCACTAGCAATAATTTATCCAACTATGCAAGCTACATACAATTTATGATGATGACACCAAAGGCATACAAGGAGTTGAGAGGACAATCATTGGGCTATGAATATCGATCAGGTGTTGATACTGACGGTGAGTTGACTACTGCAGTGACCCAAGAGTATCATCTGGTTGGAAAATTAAATCATGAGATATTCAATACATCCCAATGGTTACCCCCAATGTCAAGATTGACATAAAGTTACAGATGGCCCCATCGAATTTCATTTTGAGAAAAACACTTCCTGCAGCACCCGATGCAAATGTCATTATCACATCGGCAATTCTCCACGTCCGAAAACAACAGGTTATGAGCTCTGTTGCATTGCCAGTGGAAAAGCTAAGAGCCAATGGCAACAACATTAAGCTTCTCGTCCCCCATACGATCACCAATCAACGTCACATTGCCACCGGCTCTCGTAGCTATAGCGATTAATCATTTATCAATGGAGAAATCCCATCAAAATTGGCTTTGGCCTTTGTAAAGAGTGGCTGTGCCGTTGGATCCTGGACTGAATCCCCCCATGATTTTAATTTTTTCGGTCTATCTAGCCTTGTGTGCAAAGTGAATGGTATTCCACTCTACACTCTATCTTTTGACAAAAAATCATATAGAACTCTGTACGAGTTGACCATGCAATCCCTAGATCATGACTCTCAACTATTTGAAAATGGAATAACCGATTCAATGTTTTCAAAAAATCATGGGTAATTGTTTTGGACTTGTCGGGGACTCAGGATATGAGCATAGTACGAACAGGGAATGTACGTTTAGAGTGTACATTTGCCGATGCTTTGATTGAGAGTATCACGCTAATATCACTGAGTCAATTTGAAACCTATTGGGAAATCACACCCGACGGCAGTGTTCTACTAGACCTAGCAACATGAACACAAACCAAATAATCAACGTATTTAGTATGGATCCATACATGTCCCAGTACAAGTCCTATTGCATACCTTCGGACTTCATTGAAAAAATTCCAAGTGTTAACAATACCTTAATCATTGTTAATAGCAGTCCATCGACTTTGAAGACCGGTCATTGGATATGCATCTTTCAAACAGCGAAGAATATTGAATTTTTTGATCCTCTTGGCCTATCGTATAAATTCTACACACCATACATCAGCAACTTTATTGAAAGCAGTGGGAAAACCATTATTCAAAATCAACGAAGAGTACAGGATTTAACGACTAAGACATGTGGCTTTCGTGCGCTACTCTTTTTCATGTTCAGATGTCGTGGCTACACCTACAAGCAGTTTCTCAACATCTACGTTGACTTACCTCGATTGAACGACTTTCTAGTGGAAAATATACTTACAAGTGTATTTAATATTGATTTTAGTGCCCTACGAATAAAATGTTCTAAAAATGTATGTGAAATTGTTTATTAATAAAAATTTATATACATGATAAAACGACTTTTCTACTCTTTAGATTTCAACTTCTACTAGGTATAGGTATTTGTCGACAACAACTAGTGCAGGTAGATTATCTGAATTCACAGTGTACTGATCCTGATGTACTGCAATGTCAGGGTCACATTTTATACAGTAGAGTGTAACTTCACTCTTGTCATATCTCTTTGTATAGCCAATGATACTATTCTCATTCATTCTATAGAATTTACATGTTTCAATTTGCTTATTTGAAGCAATTTCACAAACAGTGTCCTCAAGTGTCGAATCACATTCCGTCACAGCCAAATAAAAATCAGTGGGCTTATAATCATAACACCCATTGTCTTCACAACGATGACGTAGAAACCATATTCTTTTGCTGTTCCAATAGTTGAATCGCTGACCCGGCTCCTCCTCCCAGAACAATCTAAAACCATGACGATACCAATCTCGTAGCAATAAACTAAAACCACGATTAAGATTCTTTCCAATCATACCGGGATATGTATTCTCCCACTGATTACATTTATCATAATGGCAATTAGAGCATAGGTGGCCTCTAGGATGAGAGTCACACACCTCTTCAAGACAGGAATTACAACCTTTAATTTGTACAGCATATCTTCTATGCAATTTGCACGGGTTGCATAATCTACACTTTTCATCATACTTGTCAATCATTGTGCAATTCTCACATGATGACCAGCTGCCCAGTGTGTACATACATAGCGGACATGTATGGAACATTTTTTTTTTTTTTCATGTGTTGACACTCTCACTGCCACAATGAAACTGAGCTAGCAACAACAAAAATTGTCTGAGATAGAGAGAGAGGAGTAAATCATCCTTGAGCACCATCTTTCTCATGAAAAAAAGTCCTAAATTTCTAAACTAATGTTTAAAAAGCATATCCACAATATCATTTTGCCGTGTCATGATCAATATATCAATAAATTGTGTAAATGCATTTGAATCATGACGTAGAAGCTTCATACAATAGTCTAATGATGGGGAATCAGTTTTCATTATATCGACAAGCATTCCCCGAGAAAATATCTTCCTTTGAATAGACAGCTCTAGAAAATTGTCATCTAGAATCAAATGTTTTTCCATAAACACTAGATTCCCCAAGATTCGCTCTTTCTCAAATCTATCCATTTTTTAGAGTCCTAACTCTCTCACAACCAATTTCAGACTAACCAGAATTTCTTGTACTCTAGAAAATATACGCTAATCTACTATAGAAAGAAAAATACCTTGATTTAGAAACAATTTTATTGAACATAATTACAATAATAGTATTCACTGATGCATTTTGTTCTCATCAATATATTTCCATAGGACATCTAATGCTGACCGAAGTTTATTTATATGGAGAATATTCACTTTTCCAGCAAAACATAGTTGCTCCTCCTGTTTAAACTTGCTTATACGAAGAGTACAGGATTTAACGACTAAGACATGTGGCTTTTCGTGCGCTACTCTTTTTCATGTTCAGATGTCGTGGCTACACCTACAAGCAGTTTCTCAACATCTACGTTGACTTACCTCGATTGAACGACTTTCTAGTGGAAATATACTTACAAAATGTATTTAATATTGATTTTAGTGCCCTACGAATAAAATGTTCTAAAAATGTATGTGAAATTGTTTATTAATAAAAATTTATATACATGATAAAAACGACTTTTCTACTCTTTAGATTTCAACTTCTACTAGGTATAGGTATTTGTCGACAACAACTAGTGCAGGTAGATTATCTGAATTCACAGTGTACTGATCCTGATGTACTGCAATGTCAGGTCACATTTTATACAGTAGAGTGTAACTTCACTCTTGTCATATCTCTTTGTATAGCCAATGATACTATTCTCATTCATTCTATAGAATTTACATGTTTCAATTTGCTTATTTGAAGCAATTTCACAAACAGTGTCCTCAAGTGTCGAATCACATTCTGTCACAGCCAAATAAAAATCAGTGGGCTTATAATCATAACACCCATTGTCTTCACAACGATGACGTAGAAACTATATTCTTTTGCTGTTCCAATAGTTGAATCGCTGACCCGGCTCCTCCTCCCAGAACAATCTAAAACCATGACGATACCAATCTCGTAGCAATAAACTAAAACCACGATTAGGATTCTTTCCAATCATACCGGGATATGTATTCTCCCACTGATTACATTTATCATAATGGCAATTAGAGCATAGGTGGCCTCTAGGATGAGAGTCACACACCTCTTCAAGACAGGAATTACAACCTTTAATTTGTACAGCATATCTTCTATGCAATTTGCACGGGTTGCATAATCTACACTTTTCATCATACTCGTCAATCATTGTGCAATTCTCACATGATGACCAGCTGCCCAGTGTGTACATACATAGCGGACATGTATGGAACATTTTTTTTTCATGTGTTGACACTCTCACTGCCACAATGAAACTGAGCTAGCAACAACAAAAATGTCTGAGATAGAGAGAGAGGAGTAAATCATCCTTGAGCACCATCTTTCTCATGAAAAAAGTCCTAAATTTCTAAACTAATGTTTAAAAGCATATCCACAATATCATTTTGCCGTGTCATGATCAATATATCAATAAATTGTGTAAATGCATTTGAATCACGACGTAGAAGCTTCATACAATAGTCTAATGATGGGGAATCAGTTTTCATTATATCGACAAGCATTCCCCGAGAAAATATCTTCCTTTGAATAGACAGCTCTAGAAAATTGTCATCTAGAATCAAATGTTTTTTTCCATAAACACTAGATTCCCCAAGATTCGCTCTTTCTCAAATCTATCCATTTTTTAGAGTCCTAACTCTCTCACAACCAATTTCAGACTAACCAGAATTTCTTGTACTCTAGAAAATATACGCTAATCTACTATAGAAAGAAAAATACCTTTGATTTAGAAACAATTTTATTGAACATAATTACAATAATAGTATTCACTGATGCATTTTGTTCTCATCAATATATTTCCATAGGACATCTAATGCTGACCGAAGTTTATTTATATGGAGAATATTCACTTTTCCAGCAAAACATAGTTGCTCCTCCTGTTTAAACTTGCTTATTGATATAACGTATCTAGCATACATATTGTCCCATTCAAGGCATAGTCTACAGCCAGCGGTTATTTCCACAGCCACATTGGTTACTCGTATATCGTTGCTGCTGCTGTCGGCTCCATAATTAATCTCCAATAATGTGAATGCACCACTCATTTTTTCTCTACTAATATCCTCTCTAATAAACTATTCTCTCTGAATTCAATTCTCTTACTAATATGAATTGTAGTGAAAACCATTCCTTTTATTCAAACCCCAACCACAAATCAAGTTATCGTATATTGAACACCTCTGATTGGCTCATAAAAATGTCTACGTCAAACGATACATTCATTGTGCAATTGACAACAATAACAAAAACCTTGGCAGCTTTTCAAAATGTTCACGTGTAAATACAGTGTCAAAGGCATGGGTTTTTCTTGCGCAATTCCAATGTATATTTTCATGTGTCCCTGAAAACAACAGCAATTTCAATGTATATTTTCATGTATCCCTCAAATCTTATATACTCTTACTACTAACAAGATATAAGGCAACTAATCAGTGATGCCAAACATGGTACAATTGTACCATCTTAGTACATTTCACCTCTACCGGTAAAATTTAGTACAATCCAACCAACCATGGTACATTTTATAAAATTATGCTAGGATTTGGTACAATTCAGAATTGTTGTACTAATGTTTGTATTTTTTCATCGATGAAGCACTTTTGGTATAGCTCAGGGACCCACAGCACTTTCGAGACATGTAGACATGAAATAAGTAGACTGTGGCAGTCGTGTAGAGGTTGTTTATTAACAACAAAATTCCGTTATCAGCTGCAACTGCCTTCAAAAAACAATGCGTACCGAATACATGATAGAGCTGAGCAACGAAATAAGGAAAAGGTTTTTCAGTTAAAAATTCTCGTCGGTTGAAAATTAAACAGACTCGACCCAAAGATAGCTATGTCTCTTGACCACTCAAACTTAAGCATTGTCCCGATTATTGTCCAATTTCCAAATTTGGCAAAGGAGACTGATGTGAAAAATATTGCCAAAGAATGGAAAAGGCCGTCATTTTGCGCTGATCTCAAGAAATGTGCAGATTCTGACCCGGTTTATTTCTGATTTAAAGTAATAGAACGATGTGATGGTCCGAAAGTCAAAAGTTTCTCATTCTTTGGTGAATTAATGATGAAAATGCTTATCATGCAACATTCCTCTGCTTGTACGAGATTCTTCTTTTGGCGTCGCCATTACCTCACACGTTGGTACATCTATTAACAAAAGTTTCTCCGGTTTTTGTAATACAAAGACAGGGTTAAGACACCACAAATGCTCACAAAAAACAAACGTTTCCACAACGATCCGATTCTTCTCACATGGCCGAATCAGATCAGTTTTGTGTTTTGTGGTAAACAGGGTTAAACGGATAGACACTATCCAAGGTAGTTTCGTTGGTCTTAATTCAACATATAAAACGTTTTTTTATTTAGTAGAAAACAAAATGAGTTTATAGTTTTGTTTATGTATGAGCCTGGTGTTTTAGTAGGCCAGATAATTATTTGTATTTTAATGGTTTATTGCGGTAAATCCAGTATTTGGGTATGGATAATACCTTTCATAAGTTTATATTTTACAAATTACATAAGGTCATAACAGCTTGGCCGTATAGACCGTCATTAAATAAGGTCATAACGCCTAGGGCGTATAGGCCGTCATTACATAAGGTCATAACGCCTAGGGCGTCTAGGCCGTCATTGCATAAGGTCATAACACCTAGGGCGTACAGACCACCATTACACAAGGTTATAACGCCTACGGCGTATAGGCTTTCTGGCAAGGGATAAGTTCGTCTGAAGATTGCAGCTCAGATTAGTCCCAGCGTCTAATTATAAAGATTTTATAGTTTGATAAAAATTATGTATTTATAATATTGTAATTGTTTAAATATGTTAAAAAAAAATAAAATAAATAAATAAATAATAAAAAAGAAACAAAATGAAATTAAATTTAATTTCTTTATAGATGAATAATCAAGATGCAGTTTTGGAAATGTTGAAATCACTACAGGATGAAATGAAAAATATGAAGTCACAGATTTTTTTTACAAAATGATGGAAGATCCTTTTCCGAGCATGACCACATCTCCAACACTAACAAGGGTGAGGGCCCCTCAACAACGGCCTCGAGAAAGCGAGAAGATACAGGTGATGGCAATTCTGAGAATGAGGACAATGATTCTTTGCATTTCGATGACGAGCAGTCGATGGTAGACACCGATCCCGGAACAGATGACAAGATATCTTTGGCAGAGTCGCTGGACCTTCTATACGAATTACTGGGTGATACCATTTGCCCCAGGCCTACCATTACCGTCCAACAGCCTCGCTCGGTGGCAGAGCTGGTTTTGGCAATTGAGCCATTCAAGAGAAAACAGCTTATCACGTTACCTTTCTCCCCAATGCTGAAAAACTTCATCACGTAGCGCTCAGAAGAACTGCAGTCAACAACAAAGAATAAGTCATTCTCAGAACGTGGTACTTTCTTTGATCCTCTCGACATACCGGGCCGAGCGAAAGCTTACAAATGTCCGACGACACATATTTGGCTTCACAGGCACCACGCGTCAACCCAGAGTTCAGTTTGTTGTCACCAACTGGACAAGAAATTTCATGTCGGTCGTCAGAAAGTCATTCTTGGCCTTAGAGCCTTCCACCCGAGCAGCTATGAGCATGATGTCATACAGTGACCTCATGTTAGGTACTGTCATAAAAGTGTTAAAGGCAGAGAATGTCTCTCCTGACACTATTCCAAAACTGATGAAGCTCTTCGAATCTATCAATAGATGTCAGCAACACCTTTCAAATATTCTTTCTAGAATATGCTCAAATTTGATGATCATGAGAAAGGATAACGTCTTGAAATCAATCCCTGACTTGGCTCAAGAGATTAGGAATGAATGAGAGTCATCATCTCTGGAAAGTGAGTTCCTTTTTTTCCGCCAACTTTAAGGACCTGGCTCATGGAATGAGGTGATACAGGGTTGAAAGTAGGCAGTTTTCCAACTCTCCTTCAACAGCTCAGTCTAAGCGGCCAGTAAAGAGAGAATATGAACTGCAACGGGACCGACGAGAATTTCGTGGCCCAATCCAAAAGAAGCCAAGATATGAAGAAAAACAGCCATTTCGTTCCCGGGCAAGGAAGGGAAGGCTTTACCAACAAAAAAGGTCATACCTTCACTTCAGCCCCAAAAACGGGATAAAGAAAACAGTCAAATACTCAATGACTTGATCCTGGTACCAACTCAAGATCCTCTTCCCGTAGGAAATCGTTTGTCTCACTTTGTAGAGAACTGGAAAAACATAACAGACGACAAGTTCGTTCTGAACGTCATCAAAGAGGGCTTCCGTCTGGACTTCAAAAATACCCTCCTCTAGTACGCAACCCGATCAACGAATCAAATGTGTCAAGCAATCAGTTGCTAATTTTGGAATCAGAGATTGCTGTAATGCTCGAGAAAGGCGTAATAGAGGGAGTCCAAACTCAGTCCGTCTCCAGGTTTTTACAGTCGGATTTTTCTGGTTCCGAAAAAGGAAAACAAGGGTTGGCGCCCAGTAATAGACTTATCTTGCCTAAACCAATTCTTGGACTTGACAACTTTCAAAATGGAGAACCCGGCCACAATACTAACTGCGATGCAGGAATCAAATTGGGAAGCGTCAATAGATCTGAAAGACGCCTACTGGCATATCGGTATTCACAAGAGCCATTGGGAATATCTAAGGTTCACCTTCAGAAACCAGATCTATCAGTTCAAGGTGCTTCCTTTCGGACTAGCATCAAGTCCAGCTGTTTTCTTCCACATGTTTTGGTGTCATCGTGAGCTATTGCCACCTTCAAGCCATCCAACTGCATGCTTACATGGACGACTGGCTGCTGCACGACTGCCAAACTTCGGTAGTACAGAGCAATGTAAGGACCATGATTATTCTCCTGCACAGACTTGGGTTCATGCTGAGCAAGAAATCAGAATTGCAACCTATGCGAATGATCATATTTCTAGGGTTTTTGGTAGACCTGGAGGTAAAGAGGGTATACCTAACCCCGGAAAAGATTCAGAACTTGATACATGCAATCAAGGCAGCTCTGGAAAAATCACATACCTCAATAAGGCAACTGATGAAGCTGATTGGACTCATCAATGCGGACTCAAGAGCAATTCCTTTCAACAGACTACATCTCAGGAAATGTCAGTTACTAATGCTCAGATTGTGGGACAGGTCTTGAAAGAACAAAAATTTAAACATCCTAATTACGACAGAGATGAAAGAGGCATTTTCGCCGTGGCTGAACAAAGATTGGCTGAGTCAAGGACTTCCTCTCAAGCCTCCTATTGTTTCTAAAACAATATTCACCGACAGCTCAACCTACGGGTTGGGTGGCTATCTAGAGGACCCACATCAAGACACTTCGGGGACTTGGTCTCCAGAAGAGAAATCTCTTCATATAAATTGCCTCAAGATGAGAGCCGTAGCCAACACAATCAAAGCCTTTGCGGAGGAGCTAAGAACGAGGTAGTCATGGTAGCGACGGACAACTTGACTGTAGTCAATTACATAAGCAAAGAGGCGGAACCCGTTCTTTCTCCCTAGAGGAGGAATCCATAAAGCTCTTTTAGATTAAGATGGCCCTGAACGTTCACTTGAGGGCAAGACACGTCGCCGGGTCACTCAATCTAGTAGCCGACACACTGTCACGTGGTGTCTTAACCCCGTCTGAGGATTTGTGGTGTCTTAACCCCGTCTTTGTATTGCAATACCGGAGAAGCTTTTGTTAATAGATGTACCAACGTATGAGGTAAGTATCGGCTAGCCAAACTGAACTTTCATTCGAAAGTTCGGTGTTTGTGTGTTCGGCTTTGGCACTTTTCAGATGTCAATTTAAAAAAAAAAGAGAAATAAACAAGTCACTTCTTTGATCTGTCTCAATAAAAAAAAAAAAAATTCTTGTATTGTTCGTAGGCACAAGCGTATATTAGGGGGAGGGCTACAGGAGCGATCCTCCCTCCATCGAGATCTTCATAAAAGGAAGGAAAAGGAGGATTTGTATGTAAACTATTAAATGGAAAACTAGGTCCCATTAACTGCCTTTGGGCAATATTCTGTAAGAATACAAGGTTAAAATTCAATTTTAGCTCTTGATTTGTATTAAAATCGTCATTTGGGACCAATTTCAGGGCGGTGCTATAAATGGTCGTAAATGGCCAAAAACAAGTTTTTTATTGTTTTAAAAAAATAAAGTTGTGAGAAAAAGTCAAACTTTAGCGTAATGAGCAAGGCGTTGAGGAGGGGACAGCCCCTTTTCATATACGAAATAATTTCTGTTCGTTTTTAAGTTTTAATGTTGCTCCTTACTTTCAGTTGAAGAAACTTTTTTTTATTTAATTTTTTGAACGTTCTTTAATTAATGCAGGTTTTGATTTTGGCTCACCATATATGAATATTTAAAACAAAATTGCATACTAATTTTACTTTTATTTGGTTAAATGGCTTTCTCTAAAGTTGTTTAATTTTATTTACGAAGGTTTTTATTAGCAATAAATATGCCTAACTTACGAATTAACTTACTTAACGAACTTCTATATCCATATATTTTTAATACGTATATTAGGGGGTTTCGCCCCCTAGTCAATACCTCATTCTTTACGCTTAAGTTCGAATTTTGTTCCAATTCTTTAAAAATGACCCCTTAATCACAAAGGCCGTTAATTAGCTCTTATGAAAGTACTAAAAAAATCTTTGGCTTAAAGAGCGAGGTACTAGTGGTATTGACTAGTGGGCGAACCCAATCATATACGTAATAATTTCTGTTCGTTTTAAGTTTTGATGTCGCTTCTTACTTTCAGTTGAAAAACTTGTTTTTTTTTTTATATTTAATTTCGGATCTTTTTTTTAAATAATGCTGGGAAATCTGGTGCCCCCTTCATAGTAATTTCCCTTCCCCCATGAAAACTTCCTTCATGGAAAGATCCTCTCAAATAACCCCTAGGATAAACCTAGGCACGGAGCCAATTGATTTTTGCGTAAACAAAATTTATTAAGCTAAAATCTGATTACACAAGTGACTTGTGTGTGAATACGGCTTAAGGATTATTTATGAATAGTGGCTTTGAGTTAGTATTCAGCACTATTAATATCTGAATCGTGCATTGAAATACTTGGACTACTTGCAATTATTTGCAAATTACTGGATTACTTGGCCCACTCAAAGATAAGTAATCATTTATTTCCATTGCTACGCTCAGGTCAAAATTCAAGCCTTTTGATATTGTTCTCGCTAGTTTCAAAAGCTACCTCCCTTGGCCGGCAATTGTTTTGCAGGTAAAAAACTGGTGCTAAAGGAATATGGAGATACATAGTTTTTTGCTACGGCGATCATTCTGAGCACCAAGTGGCAGAGTCTAATTTGAAATTACTTTCGGATAACCCTAGTGCTCGCAAAAGAACGGAAAAAGATGTTGGTAAAGCATTTACCGAATTGGATTCGTTTCCAAACATTTATAAATCGTCATCATCTACTTATCTAGCAGTAAACCCAGCGAGCGTTATTGCAGAAGACTCACTGGCACCTAGCCTGATCCTGCAAAAAATAGCTTTTACCCAGGATGAATTTTTCCTCTTGTCCAGTCATATTGATGTCTACTTTCCCTTCTTTTCTCAAACCGCTTTCGAATACTTACGATAAAGCTATAAATCTGATCCAGGATGTAAATCGTTCGACAACTAAACCGTTACTTGATATTAAAAAACTTTATATTCTTTCCTGTGCGTCTTTCGCTTTTCTTCAGCTCCATGGTGATATTCCTAGGTCCCTTAGATTTACGTCTTCTTTTATATCTGATCGGTCAAATTATCAACTCCGTAGGTCTCTAAACATCCAAATTCCCCATACACCAGTGCTTCCATTCCACTGATGTGGAAATAAAGTATTTAAGTGCAAAAAAACGTAGAATTATCGTAGGGCACAATCCGGAAGTAAGTATGTTATCGTGCTTACTATTTAAATAGGAGTGTTAACAAAATTGATTCTTACGCTATATTACCAGTGTTTCACTTCAAATTTTTTCAATCCCTAAAAGGCTGGTGGAAAATCCCTAAGAGTTTCCCCATTTTCTGACTTCTTTCCAAGTTACAAGTTAAGACTTATTAGGCTGACTTTTAATAGTATTTGTTCAAGACGACTTATTTTGGAACTCAAGACCTTTACGTTTACCAACAAATCTTCTTTTGACGTTTAAAACAATGCTTTGTATTTATCGACTAGTTAAGTTCGGTTTTGATTTGAAGATTCCGAGTCCAGATCTGAGACTCTGGACCATTTGAATATATTTTACTAATTTGTCTTTCTTTGCCATTATTTTTTCCTTCTCTATTACTACTTTTGCAACACCCTCGTTTTTATTTGAATTGGTACGAAGGATTGGCATGAATGATATCCAACCGGTCGCTTTTCCACGGATTATTTTTGTTTGACTTTTTTTATATTTAGTTGTTAATTTGAAGCAAAGTATAGAGGCAAAAATGAGTCACTTAAAGCTTGATTTAAGGACAGCCCCTGCATTTTGATCTTTTGAATTATTCGATTGTAACTATCATAGACTGCTACCTGCCTTCCAGTTTTCCAGAAAATGACGAATGTAGGCGCATTTTAATTTGTATTCAGAAGAATCTAATAAGAATTACCAAATAATAAGATTTAAGAAAAAACACCACATATTAAGATTAATACCCCGAGTAACCGTTGTCGTCGCAATCCCCATTGTCAGTAGTGTTATAACAATATCTCCAACGGGGGTGGTAGGAAATCATTCCAGGAGGACAGTACCCGTACCATACAAGCGCACAGTACCCCCTCATAGTTTTAATTAAAGGAAGCGCACAGAACCCGTACCATACAAGCGGGCAGTCCCCCCATGTAGCTATAACAGTTTCAAGCGGACAATACCCCTTTTTATATTAATATATACAAGCGGACAGTATCCATACCATTCAACGGGGTAGTCATTCCAACAGGGCATTAACATGTATCATAAAAAATCACCACGCCTAAAAAAGTCATGTATTTGCTTGGTTTTTTTATGTTGTAATCAGAATCACCATACCATGAAAATGCGTGCTACAAAGCTTTTGGTGTTAAATATCATGTTTCTGTTAAAAGTCATGACTGTGTTCATGCATTGATGGTTCTTTTCCTAGTATGAAGTTACGAAATTCTGTCTGTTAAACAATTTGTTAGGCGTGTTTTTTCTTATATTTGACCTTGAACATGGGTATGAAAACTCTGACGATGAGTTATTCTATCAGTTCAAAATTGGCATTTGAAATACAAGCATGTATTCTAAGAAAAGGAATATTGATGAAGGCTACACGCAAGAAGTAAGTTATTCATTTATATTCTTAGTGGGTAAAGAAATTCATTCTAATATAATTTATCGGGTGGTTTATACAGTCCCCATTATAGTTAACGAATTGTTAAATATCTTTGAACCTGGATCTTCAGAGGTTGGTAAAGAGCAATATCAAAACAAAAAAAGTATGTAAACACTGCATTTAAATGGCTTGCGAGCTTAGTACATGAGGCAAATCATACTTATTTTTATTCTGTCCCATAGTCCCCACCCCACTATCCTCAAATCCT